>REGO01000564.1:320840-401047 GCA_010120015.1 Rhombomys opimus
TAACCCTAACCCTCATTTTAACCCTAACCCTAACCCTCAACCTAACCCTAACCATAACCCTAACCCTAACCCAAACCCTAATCCTAACCCTAACCGTAATTCTGGCCTAACCCTAAAACAAACTCTAACCCTAAATCTAACACTAAATCTCGCCTAACCCTAACCCTAATCCTCATCCTAACCCTAAACCTAACACTAACCCTGACCCAAACCCTAATCCTAACCTTAACCCTAACTCTGGCCTAACCCTAACCCTAAATCTTGCCCAACCCTAACCCTAACCCTAAACCTAAAACTAACGCTAATCCTAACCCTAACACTAACCCTAACACTCATCCTAACCCTAACCCTAACCATAATCCTATCCCTAACCCTAGACCTTACTCTAACCATAACCCTAACCCTATTGAAACACTAACCCGAAACCTAACCCTCACCAAAATGCTAACCCTAAAATGTACCCTAATCTTAAACCTAGTGTAATCCTACCCATTAACAGATTGCTAACCCTACCTTTGGCCGATCCTGAATACTAAACCTAACCCTTTATCCTAACCCTATGACTAACCCTCATCCTAACCTTAACAATAAAACTTTTCCTAAACCTAACCCTAACGCTAACCTTTATCCTAACCTAACCTTTATCCTAACCCTATGACTAACCCTCATCCTAACCTTAACAATAAAACTTTTCCTAAACCTAACCCTAACGCTAACCCTAGACCTCATCCTAACCCTAATCCTAACCCTAACCCAAACCCTTACCCCAAATCCAACAATAACTCTAACCCTAACACTAACCCTAACCCTCATCCTAACCCTAAACCTAACCTAAAACCTAAACCTTATTTTAACCCTAACCCTAACCCTAACCCTAACCTCATCCTAACCCTAACCCTCACCCTCACCCTAACCCTAGACCTAACCCTAACAGTAACTCTAACCATAACCCTAACCGTATTGAAACACTAACCTTAAACCTAAAACTCACCAAAACGCTAACCCTAAAACTTACCCTAAACATAACACATAAACAGGAATCTAATCCTAATTCTGGCCTATCCTGAACCCTAAACCTAACCGTAAACCTAACCCTAACCCTAAACCTAAACCTAACCCTCATTTTTACCCTAAACAGAAACCTCATCCTAACCCCAACCCTAACCCTAACCCTGGCCTATCCCTAACCCTAACCCTAACAATAACCCTAACTGTCATCCTAACCCTAAACCAAATCCTAACCAATATCCTAACCCTAAACCTAACCCTAACCCTCATTTTAACACTAACCCTAAACCTAACCCTAACAGTCATCCTAACCCTAACATTTATCATAATCCTAACTCTAAACATAACTCTCATCCTAAACCTAACCCTAACCCTCATTCTAACCCTAACCCTAACCCTAACTCTGGCCTAACCCTAACCCGAACCCTAACCCTAACCATAAAGCTAAACCTAACCTAACCCTAACCTTAACACTAACCCTAAACCTAACACTAAATATAACCCTAACCCTAACACTAACCTTGGCCTATCCCTAAACCTAACCCTAAACCTAACCCTAAACCTGACACTAACCCTAACCCTAACCTTCTAATGCTAACTCTGGCCTAACCCTAACTCTGACCCTAACCCTAACCCTAACCCTAACCTAACCCTCCTTTTAACCCTAACCCTAACCTTCACCCTAACGCCAGCCATAATCCTAACCCTAACCCAAACCCTAACCCTAATCCTAACTCTGGAATAAACCTAACACAAAACCTAACCCTAACCCTAACCCTAACTCTGGCCTACCCCTAAACTTAACCCTAACTCTAACTCTAACCTTAACCATAACCATAACCCTCATTTTAACCCTAAACCTAACCTTAACCCTCACCTTAAACCAAACATTAACCCTAATCCAATATCTAACCCTAACCCTAACTATGGCCTAACCATAACCCAAACCCTAATCCTAACCCTAACCCTAACTCTGGCCTAACCCTTACCCTAACCCTAAGCATAACACTAATCCTAACCGTCATCCTACCCTAAACCGAATACTAACCCCTATCTTGACCCTAAACCTAACCCTAAACCTAACCCTCATTTTAACACTAACCATAAACCTAACCCTAACCCTAACAGGCATCCTAACCCTAACCTTTACCATAATCCTCACTCTAACCTTAATCCTCATCCTAAACCTAACATTAACCCTCATTCTAACCCTAACCCTAAAATTAACCGTAACTCTGGCCTAACCCTAACCCTAACCCTAACCCTAAACCTGACCCGAACCTTAACCCTAACACTAAAACTATCCCTAACCCAAACCCTAACCCTAACCCTAACCCTAACCCTAACCCGAACCTAACCCTAACCTCAACGCTAGCACTAATCCTTACCTGACCCTAAACCTAACACTAAACATCATCTAAAACCTAACCCTAACCCAAACCCTAACCATAAACCCAACCCTAACCCTCATTTTAACTCTAAACCTAACCCTCACCCTAACCATAACCATAACCCTAACACTAATCAAACCCAAACCCTAACTCTGGCCTAACCCTAACTCTAACCCTAACCCTAACACTAACTCTAAAACTCATCCTAACCCTTACCCTAGCCCTAACCCTCATCCTAAACCTAAGCTTAAACCTAAACCCCATTTTAACCCTAACCCTAAACCTAACCATAACCCTAACCATAACAATAACATTAACCCAAACCCAAAACCTAACCCTAAACCTAACACTGGCCTAACCCTAACTCTAACCCTAAACCTAACATTAACTCTAAACCTCATCCTAACCCTAACCCTAAGCCTCATCCTAACCCTAAACCTAACCCTCATTTTAACCCTATCCCTAAACCTTACCTTAACCCTAAAACTATCCTTAACCCTGATCCTAACCCTTACCCTTACTATAAAGCTTACCCTATCCCTAACCTTAACTCTAACCCAAACCCTAATCCTAAAACTAACCCAAACCCAAACCCTAACCCTTATTTTAACCTTTACCCTAAACCCCATCCAATCCCTAACCCTAACACTAACCCTAAACCTAACCCTAACCCTAAACCAAACACTAACACTAAACCTAAGCCTAACCTTGACCCTAACCCTAATACTATAGCTATCCCTAGGACTAACCCTAAACCTACTCCTAAACCTAACCCTGGCCTATCCCAAACCCTAAAGCTAACCATAACCCAAACTACACCAAAACGCTAAACATAATCCTATCCCTAACCCTAATCCTCACCAAAATGCTAACCCTAACCCTAAACCTAAACTGAACTTTAACCCAAACCCTAACTCTGACTCTAACTCTGGACTAACCCTAACCCTAAACCTAACACTAAACTGCATCCTAACCCTCACATGAACCTTAACCCTAACCCTATTAAACCTCACACCTAAACCTAACCCTCACAAAAATGCTAATACTAACCCTAAACCTAAACCAAACTCTAACCCTAACACTAACCCTGACTCTAACACTGGACTAACCCTAAAAATAACCATAAACCTAAACCTAACCCTAACCCTAAACCTCATCCTAAACCTAACCCTAACACTATCCTGACTTAACCCTAACCATAACTCACACCCTAACCCTCACCAAAACGCTAACCCTGACCCTAACACTACTGAAACACTAACCCAAAACCTAACTCTAACTCTGGCCCAACCCTAACCCTAACACTAATCCTAACCCTAAACTTAACCTAACCCTAACCCTAAACCTAACCCTAACCCTAACCGTCATCCTCACCCTAACCCAAACACTACCCCTAACCGTAACCCAAAGTCTGGCCTAACCCTAACCCAAACCCTAAGCCTAACTCTAGCCCTAACCCTAACCATAATTCTAACCCTAACCCTAACCCTTTTGAAAGACTAACCCTAAACCTAACCCTCACCAAAGGCTACCCTAAAACTTACCCTAACCTTGAACCTAGAGTAATCCTACCCATAAACAGGACTCTAACCCTAACTCTGGCCTATCCTGAACACTAAACCTAACTCTAACCCTAAACCTAACCCTAACCCTAATCCTAAAACTAACCCTCATTTTAACCGTAAACCTAACCCTAATACTAACCTAACCCTAACCCTAACCCTAACCATAAACCTCATCCTAACCCTAAACCTAACACTCACCCTTACCCTAACCCTAACTCAAACCCTCATCCTAATCCTAATCGAACCCTCACCCTAACCCTAACCCTAACTCTAACCCTAACCCACATCCTAAACCTAATCCTAAAACTAACCCTAACTATAACCCTAACCCGAACCTAACCATAACCATAACCTAACCCTAAACATAAAACTAACCCTAACCCTCATTTTAAACGTCACCCTCATTCTAACCCTAACCCTTAACCTAAATCTAAACCTAACCCACATTTTACCTTTAACCCTTACACTCATACTAACCCTAACCCTACACCTAACCCTCATTTTAAACCTAACTCTAAAGCTAACCGTAACTCTGGCCTATCCATAACCCTAACCCTAACCTTACCCCTAAACACAACCTTCATTTTAACCCTATCCCTAACCCTAACTCAAACCCTAAACCTAACCCTAACCCTAACTCTAACCCTAACACTGACCCTATTGAAAGACTAACCCTAAACCTAACGCTAACAAAACACTAACCCTAAAAATTAACCTAACCTTAACCCTAGTGTAATCCTACCCATAAACAGGACCCTAACCCTAACTCTGGCCTATCCTGAACACTAAAACTTACCCTAACCCTAAACCTAACACTAACCCTAAAACTAACCCTCATTTTAACCCTACCCTAAGCCTAACCCTACCCCTAACCCTCATACTAAAACTAAGCCTACACCTAAACCTAACCCCCAGTTTAACCCTAAAAATAACCCTCATCCTAACCCTAACCCTAACCCTAACACTAGCCCTAGCCCTAACCCTAACACTAACTCTAACCCTATTCCTACCTCTATTCAAACAATAACACTAAACCTAACGCTCACCAAAACGCTAACCCTAAAACTTACCCTAACCTTAACCCTAGTATAATCCTACCCATAAACAGGACCCTAACCCTAACTCTGGCCTATCCTGAACACTAAACCTAACCCTAACCCTAAACCGACCCCTAACCCTAACCCTAAAACTAACCCTCATTTTTATCCTAAACCTAACCCTAATCCTAACCGTAACCTTAACCCTAACCCTAACCCTCATACTAACCCTAACCCTAACCCTTATTCTAACCCTAACCCTAAACTAACTCTAACCCTAAATCTCATGCTAACCCTAACCCTAATTGTAACCCTAACCTTAAACAAAACCATAACCCTAACTTAACCCTAACCCTAACCCTAAACTTAACTCTAACCCTAAAACTAACCCTAACCCTCATTCTAACCCTAACCCTCATTCTAAACCTATCCCTCATTCTAAAACTAACCCTAACCCTAACCCTAACCCTAATCCTAACCCTAACCCTACTGATAACCCTCATTCTAAACTTTACTCTAACAATAACCCTAACTCTGGCCTATCCCTAACACTAACCCTAACACCAACCAGAACCCTCATTTAAACCCTAAACCTAAACCTCATCCTAACACTAACCCTAACTATAACCCTGGCCTATCCCTAAACCTAACCCTAACTCTAACCCTAACCATAACTCTAACCGTGACCCTAACCCTAACCCTAAATCTGGCCTAACCCTAACACTCATCGAAACGTTAACCTGAGCCTAAACCTAACCTTAACTATAAACCTCATCCTAACCCTAACCTCAAGCTTAACCCTCATTTTAACCCTAACACTAACCCTCACTCTAACTCTAACCATAACACTATCCCTAACCCAAACCCTAACCGTAACCCTAACCCTAACTCTGCCTAACCCAATCCCTAACCCTAACACTAAACCTAACCTAACCCTAACCCTAAAAACCCTAACCATAAACCTAACACTAAACATAACCCTAACACTCTCCCTAAACCTCATCCTAACCTGAAACCTAATGCTAACCCTCATCCTAACCCTAAACCTAACGCTAAACCTCACTTTATCCCTAACCCTAACCATAAACCTAACCCTGATCCTAACCCTAACCCTAAACCTAACCCTCATTCTAAATCTTACCCAAAACCTAACCCTTACCATAACCTAACCTTAAACCTCACCCTAACTCTAAACCTCACCCTCACCAAAATGCTAACTGCTACCTTAACCCTAACTCTAACCATAAAAATAACACTAAACCTCATTCTAACCCTAACCCTAACCCAAAACCTAAACTTAACCCTCATTGTAACCCAAACCCTAACCCTCATTCTAACGCTAACCCTATGACTAGCCCTAATTCTAAACATAACTCTACGCTGACTCTAACTCTGGCCTATCCCTAACCCTAACCCTAACCGGTACACTAACCCTAACTCCAACCTTTGCCTATCCATAACCCTAAACCTAACCCTGAACCTAGCCCTAACCCTAACCCTCATCCAAATAATAAACCTAACCCTAAACCTAACAGTAACTCTAACCCTAAACCGCATCCTAACCATAACCCTAATCCTAAACCTAACCCTATTGAAAGACTAACCCTAACCCTAACCCTCATCCAAATAATAAACCTAACCCTAAACCTAACAGTAACTCTAACCCTAAACCGCATCCTAACCATAACCCTAATCCTAAACCTAACCCTATTGAAAGACTAACCCTAACCCTAACCCTCATCAAAAAACTAACCCTAAAACTTACCCTATCCCTAAACCTAAGAGTCATTCTAACCCTAACCCTAACCTTTACCCTAACGTTTGCTTATCCCTAACCTTAACACTAACCCTAACCCTGACCCTAAACCTAACCATAACCCTAACTCTAACCCTAACTTAACCCTAACCTAAATGCTAACCTTAACCCTAACCTAACCCTAACCCTAACCCTACCTGTAAACCTCATCCTAACCCTAAACTTAACCCTAACCTTAATCCTCATTATAAACCTAACTAACGCTAACCCTAACTCTGGCCTATCCCAAACCATAACCCAAATCATAACCCTAAACCTAACACTAACTCAGGCCTAATGCTAACCCTAACACTAACCCTAACCCTAAACATAAACCTAACCTAACCCTTACCCTAACCCTGACCCTAACCCTAACACTAACACTCATCCTAACGCTAACTCTAAACTTAAAACTAAACCTAAAACTAACCATCATTTTAACCCTAACCCTGACCCTCACACTAAACCTAACCCTAACCAAAACCCTCATTTTAACCCTAACCCTAAACCTAACTCTCACCCTAACCCTAACTATAATCCTAACCCTAACCCTAACCCTAAGTCTAACCCTAACCCTAACATTAAACAAACCCTAATCCTAAACATCATTCTAAACCTAGTCCTAACTCTAACCCTAACCCTAAACTGAAACCTAACCCATATTTTAACCCTTACCGTAAACCTCATACTAACCCTAACCTAACCCTAACCCTAATCTAACCCTAACCCTCATCCGAAACCTAACCCTAACCCTAAACCTAACCCTAACTCTAGCCCTCTCCCTCATTTTATCCCTAACCCAAACCCTCATTATAAACCTAACCTTAACCCTAACCCAAACCATATCCCTCATTTTAACCCTAATCCTAAACTTCATCCTGAACCTAACCCTAACCCTAACTCTAACCTAACCCTAACCCTAACTCGAACCCAAACTCTAAAGCTCTCTCTCACCAAAACGCTAACCCTAACCCTAACCCTAACCATAACCATAACCCTAATCCTACTCTAACCCTAATATTAACCCTAACCCTATCTCTGGTCTAACACTAACCCTCACCCAAATGCTAGCCTAAGCCTAACCCTAACACTAACCCTAACAGTAACCATAACCTAACCCTAACCTTTATGGTAACCTTAACCGTAACCCTAACTCTAAACCTCTCCCTCACCAAAACGCTAACCCTAACCCTAACACTAAACCTAAACCTAATCTAACACTAAAACTAACCCTAACCCTCATTCTAACCCTAAACCTCATTCTAAACCTAAAACTCATTGTAACCCTAACCCTAAACCTAATCCTAAACCTAAACCTAATTTTAACCCTAACCCTAACCCTATCCTCATCCTAACCCAACCCTAACTCTAACCTTAACCCTCATGATAAACCTCACCCTAACCCTAACCCTTATTCTAAACCTAACCCTAACCCTGACCCTAACCCGAATCCAAACCCGAACCCTAACCCTCATTTTAACCCTAACACTACACCACATCCTAACACTAAACCTAACGCTAACTCTAACAGTAACCTTCTCCAAAACGATAACCCTAACCCTAACTCTAACCCTATCCCATACCCTAAACCTAACCCTCATCAAAATGCTAAGCATAAAACTTATCCTAACCTTAACTTTAGTGTAATCCTACCCATAAAGAGGACACTAACCCTAACTCTGGCCTATCCTGAACACCAACCCTAACCATAACCCTAAACCTACCCTAAACTAACCCTAACCCTAAAACTAACCCTCATTTTAACCCTAACCCTAACCCCAAAGCTAACCCTCATCCTAACTCTAACCCTAATCCTAAAAATAACCCTAACCCTAAACCTAAACCTAACCCTCATTTTAACCCTAACACTTACCCTCATCCTAACCCTACCCCTACCCCTTATCCTCATTCTAAACCTAACTCTAACGCTAACCCTAACTCTGGCCTATCCTTAAACCAAACCCTAACCCCAAACTTAACCCTAACTCTAACCCTAACACTAACCCTAACCCTCATTTTAACCCTAAACCTAAACCTAATCCTAACAACAACCCTAACCCTAACCCTAACCCTAACCTATCCCTAACCTTAACCTAAACCCTAAACCTAGAACTAACCCTCATCCAAACGATAAAACTAACCCAAAAACTAACCCTAAAGCTAACCTGAACCGAAACCCAAACCCTAAACCTCATTTTAACCCTAACCCTAAACCTCTTCTTAACCCTAAACCTAAACCTAACCCTAACATAACCCTAACACTAACCGTAACTCTAACCATAACCCTCACCAAAATGCTAACCCAAACCCTAATCTCAACCCTAAACCTCATCCTAACCCTAACCCGAACCCTAATTCTAACCTTAACCCTAACCCTCTTGAAACACTACCCCTAAACCTAAGCCTCAGCAAAACTCTACCCCTAAAACTTAGCCTAACCTTAACCCTAGTGTAAACCTAACCATAAACTGGACACTAACCCTAGCCTATCCTGAACCCTAAACATAACCCTAAACCTAACCCTAACTCTAACCCTAACCCTAACTCTGCCCAACCCTAACCCAAACCCTAACTCTAACCCTAACCCTAGCCAGAACTCTGGCCTAATCCTAACCCTAGCGCTAACCAGAACCCTAAACCTAACCTAACCCTAACCCTAACTAACCCTAACTCAAACCGTAAACCTAACCCTAATCCTAACCGTAACCATAAAACTAACACTAACCTTCATCCTAACCCTAACCCTAAACCTAACCATAATCCTAAACCTCACCCTAACCCAAATCCTAAACCTAACCCTAACCCTAAACCTAACTCTAACCCTAACCCTCATCCTAACCCTAAACCACATTCTAAGCCTAAATCTAACCCTAACCCTAAGCCTAAAACTAACCATAACAATAAAAGTAACCCTAACCCTCATAATAACACTAACCCTCATTCTAAACCTAACCCTCATTCTAACGCTAACCCTAACCCTAAACTTAAACCTAACCCTCATTTTAACCCTAACCCTAACCCTACCTCTAACACTGATTCTAAACCTAACTCTAACGCTAACCCTAACTCGGGCCTATCCCTAACCCTAACCCTAACCATAACCATAACACTAAATTTAACCCTAACCCTACCCCTACCCCGACCCTAACCCTACCCCAAACCCTAACGCGAAATCTAGCCTATTTTACTAACCCTAACCCTTACTTTAACCCTAACCTAACCCTAACCCTAAACCTAACCCTAATGCTAACCCTAACCCTAACCCTAACCCTAAATCTCATTTTAACCCTAACCCTAAACCTCATCCTAATCCTACACCTAAAGCTAAACCTACCTAACCCTAACCCTAACAGTAACTCTAACCCTAACCCTCCGCAAAACGCTAAAGCTAAAACTATCCCTAACACTAACCCTAACCCTAAACCTAACCCTAACCCTAAAACTAACCCTAACCCTCATTAAAATCCTAACCCTCATTCTAACCCTAAATCTAAACCTAACCCTCATTTTAACCCTAACCCTAACCTTCAATTTTACCATAACTGTAAACCACATCCTAACTCGAAACCTAACCCTAACCCTAACCTAAGCCTTACGCTAACCCTAACTCTAACCCTAACCCTAAACTAAATGCTAACCCTAACCCTAACTCTAACACTAACTCTAACCCTAAACCTAACCCTCATCAAAACGCTAATGCTAAAACTTACTGTAACCTAAACCCTAGTGTAATCCTACCAATAAAGATGACCCTAACCCTAACTCTGGCCTATCCTGAACACTAACCCTAATACTAACCCTAAACCTATCCTAACCTAACCTTAAACTTTAACCCTAAAGCTAACCCTAAACTTTAACCCTAAAGCTAACATTTTAACCCTAACCCTAACCCCAACCCTAACCTAATCCTCATCCTAACCCTAAACCTAACCCTAAACCTACCTCTAACCCTAACCCTAATCCTAAACTTAACCCTAAACTTAACCCTTAACCTTCTATCCCTAATTATGGGCTAACCCTAACCCTGACCTTAACACTAAATGAAAACCTAACCTTCTAGCCCTAATTCTGGCCTATCCCTAGCGTAATTCTAACCATAAGCCGGACCCTAGCCCTAATTCTGGCTTATTCTGAAACCTAAAATTAACCCTAACCCTTACCCTAACCCTAACTCTGCTAAACCCTAACCGAAACCTAAACCTAAACCTCACCAAAACGCTAACCCTAAGCCTAACCCTAACCCTAACACTATCCCTAGCGTAATTCTAACCATAACCTGGACCCTAAAACTAACTATGGGCTATTCCGGAACCCTAATCCTAACCCTAACCCTAACATTAACCCTATTGAAACAGTAAATCTAAACCTAACCCTAACCAAAACGCTAACCCTAAAACTTACCCTAACCTTAACCCTAGTGTAATCCTACCCATAAAGAGGAACCTAACACTAACTCTGGCCTATCCTGAACACTAAATCTAACCCTAACCCTAAAACAAACCCTAACCCTAGCCCTAACCCTAACAATAAACCTGACCCTAACCCAAACCCTAACACTAACCTTAACCCTAACGCTAACTCTTCCTAACCCTAAACCAAACCATTACCTTAACCCTAAACCTAACCCTAATCCTAAACCTAAAGCTAACTTAACCCTAAACCTAACCCTAAAATTAACCCGAACCGTAAACCTAACCTTAGTCTTAACCCTAACACTAACTCTCATCCTAACACTAAACCTAACCCTAACCCTAATCCAAAACCTAAACCTAAACCTAACCCCCATTTTAGCCCTAACCCAAAACCTAAATCTAACCCTCATCCTGACCTTAACCCTAACTATAATCCTAAACCTAACCCTAACCCTAACTCTAAACCTAACCCTAACACTAACCCTCATCCTAACCCTAACCCTAACACTAACCCTCATCCTAACCCTAACCATAACCCTAACGATCATCCTAAACCTAAACCTAAAACTAAAACTAAACCTCATTTTAACCCTAACCCTAAAATGAACCCTAACCCTAACACTAACCCTAACCCTCATCCTACCCTAACCCTAACTATAATCCTTACCCTATCCCTAACCATAATTCTAACCCTAACCCTCATCCTAAAACTAACCCTAAACTTAACACTCATTCTAACGCTAACCCTATCCCTAAAGCTAACACTAACCCTACCCCTCATCCTAACCTTAACCCTAACAGTAATCCTAACCCTATCCCTAACCCTAACTCAAATCCTAAACCTCATCCTAACCCTAACCATAACCCTAACCCTAACCTAACCCTAACACTAAACCTAACCCTAGCCCTAACACTGAATCTAACCCTAACCCTACCCGTCATCCTTAACCTAACCCTAACACTAATCCTAACCCCAACCCTAACCCTAACTCTAACACTAAATATCATCCTAACCCTAACCCTAACTCTACCCCCATCCAAACCCTAACCCTAACACTAATAATAACCCTAACCCTAACCCTAACCCTAACCCTAACTCTAATCCTAAACCTCATCCTAACACTATCCCTATCCCGAACACTACCCTAACCATAACCCTAACCCTAAATTAACCCTAACACTAACCCTGACCCTGACCCTTTCCCAAACACTAACCCTAACCCTAATTATCGCCTAAATTTAAACCTGATCCTAACACTAAAACTAAACCTAACCCTAAACCTAACCCTCATTTTATCATTAACCCTAACCCTCACCCTAACCTTAACCCTAAACCTAAAACTCATTTTATCCCTAACCCTAACCCGAACCCAAACCCTAGCCCTAACAATCATTTTAACCTTAACCCTAACCCTAAACTTCATCCTAACCCTAACCGTAACCATAAGCCTAACCCTAACCCTAACTCTAACCCTAACCCTAACCCTAACCCTCATTCTTATTCAAACCTTAATCCTAACCCTAACTCAGGCCTAACCATAACCGTAAACCTAACCGTAAAATTAACCCTAACCCTAACCTAACCCTAAACCACATCCTAACCCTAACCCTAACTATAATCCTAACCCTAACCCTAACCCTCATCCTAAAAATAAACCTAACCGTAACCTTCATTCTAACCCTAACCCTAACCCGAACCCGAACCCGAACCCAATCCCTCATTTTAACCTTAACCTAAACCTCGTCGTAACCCTAACCCTAACCCAAACCCTAACCCTAAAACTAACCCTAAGCTTAACCCTAAATATCATTCTAAATTTAACCCTAAATCTAAACCTAACAGTAACCTGAAACCTAACCCTCATTTTAAACCTTACCCTAAACCTTATCCTAACCATAAACGTAACACTAAACCTAATCTAATCCTAACCCTAACACTCATCTGAACCCTAAACCTAACACTAACCATAACCCTAATTCTAAACTTAACCCCAACCCTAAACCTAACCTTCATTTTAACCCTAAACCTAAACCTCATCCTAACCCTAACCATTAACACTTACCCTAAACCTGGCCTATCACTAACCCTAACCCTAAAGCTAACCCTAACCCTCACCCTAATCCTAACCCTTACCAAATCATAACCTTAACACTAACCCTAAGCCTAACCTAACCCTAACCCTAAACTTAACCTTAAATGAAAATATCCCCCTAACCCTAACACTAAACCTAACCCTCATTATAAACTTAACTCTAACGCTAACCCTAACTCTGACCTAACCCTAACCCTAACCCTAGCCCTAACCCTAAGACTAACCCTAACCTTAACCCTAACCCTAACCTTAACTCTGGGTTATCCTAGCCCTAACCCTAGCCCTAACACTAACCATAACCCTAACCCTAACCATAAACTTAACCCGAACCCGAACCCGAATCCTATCGCTAATTTTAAACCTTAACCTAAACCTAGTCGCAACCCTAATCTTAACCCTAACCTTAACCCTCATACTAACCCAAACCCTAAATATAATCCTCACCCTAACCCTAACCCTAATCCTAACCCTAAAAATCATTCTAACCCTAACAATAAATCTAACCCTAACTTTAACCCTAACCCTAACCTGAAACCTAACCTTCACTTTAACCCTTACCCTAAACCTCATCCTAACCCTAAACTTAACACATACCCTAATCTAATCCTAACCCTAACACTCATCTGAACCCTAACCCTAACACTGACCCTAACCCTCATTCTAAACCTCACCCTAACCCTAAAATTCATTTAAACCTAAACCTAAACCTCATCCTAACCCTAACCCTAACCCATACCCTAACCCTAAACCTAACCCTAACTCTGGCCTAACCCTAATCCTAACCATATCCCTAACCCTAACTCTAACATTAACCCTAACCCTAACCCTAACTCTGCCTAACCCTAACCCAAACCCTAACTCTGCTCTAACCCTAACCCTAACCATAACCATAACCATAACCCTAACCCAAACACTAACCCTTTCCCTAAACATAACTCTCACTCTGGCCTATCCCTAACCCTAACCCTAACCCTAAACCTAACCCTCATTCTATCCCTAACCCTAACCCTAACCCTAACCCTAACCCTAACCCTAACCCTAACCCTAACCCTAACCCTAACCATCATTATAAACTTAAACCTAACTCTCTTCCTAACCCTAACTCTAACCCTAACCCTAACTCTTCCTATACCTAAACCTAATCTGAAACCTAACCCTCACCCTTATTTTAACACTAACCCTTACCCTCATCCTACCTCTAACCCTAAACCGAACTCTAACCATAACCCTAACTCTAACTCTAACTCTGGCCTAACCTGAACTCTAACCCTAACACTGGCCTATCCCTAACCGTAAACCTAACTCTAATCCTAACCCTAACTCTAACTCTAACTCTGGCCAAAACCAAACCCTAACTCTAACCCTAACCCTAACCCTGCCCTATCCCTGACCATATCCCTAACCCTCAACCTAACCATAACCCTAACCCAAATACGAACCCTAACCCTAATTCTGGCCTATCCCTAAACCTAAACCAAACCCTAACCCTAACTCTAGGCCTAACACTAACCCTCATCCTAACCCTAACCCTAACCCTCATCAGAAACCTAAACCTAACCATAACTCTAACCCTAACCCTAACCCTAAACCTAAACCTAACCCTCATTTAAACTGAAACCTAACAATCATCTTAAAACTAATCCTAAACCCAAACCTAACCCTAACCCTAGCCTATACCTAACACTAACCCTGATCCTGAACCTAAACCTAACCCTCATTTTAACCTTAATCCAAACACTCATCCTAACCTTAACCCTAACCCTAAAACAAATCCTAATCCTAAATCTAACCCCAAACCTAACCCTAAACTTAACACAAACTCTGGCCTAACCCTAACCATAACGCTAACCTTAACTGTCATCCTAACCTAACCCTAAAACTAATTCTAACACTCACCCTAGTGTAATCCTAACCATAACCCGGGACCTAATCCTAACTGTAGCCTATCCTGAACCCTAAAACTAACCCTAACCCTAACCCTAACTCTAACACTCATCCTAACGCTAACCCCAAACCCAACCCTAACCCTCATTCTAAACCTAACCCTAACCCAAACCCTAACCCTAACCCTAACCCTAACCCTGGCCTAAGCTAACCCTAACCTTAACCCTAACCCTGAATCTAACCCTAACCCTAACCCTGGCCTATCCCTAACCCTAACACTAACCCTCACCCTAAACCTAACAGTAATCCTAACCCTGGCTCTGGCCTAACCCTAACACTAAACATAACCATAAACTTTACACAAACACTGCCCTAACCCTAAACCTAACCCTCATTTGAAACTTTAAACTGTCTTCCTAACCCTAACCATAACCCTAACCCTAAACCTAACCAAAAAGATAACTCTATCCCTAATCCTAACACTAACCCTAACACTAACCCTAATCCTCATTCTAAACCTAATTCTAACCCTAACCCTAACTCTGGCCTACCCCTGACCTTAAACCTAACCAAAACCCTTAACCTAACCCTCATTTTAACCCTAACCCTAACCCTCATCCTAACCCTAACCCTAACCATAAAACAAAACCTAACCCTAACTCTAACCCAAACCCTAACCCTAACTCTGCCATAAATCTAACCCAAACCCAAACCCTAATACTAACCCTAACACTAACAATAACCTAACACCTAACACAAACACTAACCCTAACCCTAATACTGACCCTAACCCTACACCTGGTCTAACCCTAACACTAACCTAATCCTAACCCTAAACCCAACAACGGCCGAACCCTAACCCTAGCCCTAACACAAAAAAACCTAACCATAACTCAAACCCTAAATCTACCTCTAACTTTAAACCTCAACCTAAACCTAACCCTAATTTTAACCCTAACCTTAACCCTAACCCTAACTCTGGCCTAACAGTAACCCTAACCCTAATCCTAACCCTAAACCTAACTCTGGCGTATCCTCAACCCTAAACCTAACCCTAACCGTAAACTTAAAGCTAACCCTAACCCTAAAACTCATCCTAACCCTAAACCTAATTCTAAACCTAAACCTCACCCTAACCCTCACCCTAACCCTAACCTTTAACCCTAAACCTAACCCTAACACTCATCCGAATCTTAACCCTCATTTTAACCCTAAACCTAACCCTAACTATAACCTTAACCCTAACCCTAACCTTAACTCTGACATACCACTAACCCTAAACCTAACCCTATACCTAACCCTATCACCCATTCTAAACCTAACCGTAACCCTAACCCTAAACCTAACACTCATTTTAAACTTAAACCTAACCCTCTTCCTAAAACTAACCCTAAACCTGACCTTAACCATCACCCTAAACCTAACCCTAACCCTAACCCTAACCCTAAACCTAACCCTCATTTAAAACTTAAACCTAACCCTCATCCTAACAATAACCCTAACCGTAACTCTGGTGTAACCCTAACCCTAAACCTAACCCTAACCCTATCATAAACACTAAAACTCATTCTAAACCTATCCCTAACCCTAAACCTAATCCTAATCCTAACAATAACCCTAAACATAAACCGAACCCTAAACCTAGTATCATCCTAAGCATAACCCGGTGCCTAAACCTAACTCTAGCCTATCCTGAACCCTAAATCTAACCCTAACCCTAAAACTTATGTTAAACTTAACCTTAACCCATATTCTAAACTTAACCTTAACCCTAACACTAACCCTAAAGCTAAAACTAACCCTAACCCTAACACTAAGAAAACACTAAACATAAACATAAACATAAACATAAACCTAACCCTGACCCTAACCATAACCCTAACCCTAATGTTAACCCTAGGCCTAAGCTAGCCCTAATCCTACCTCTAAGCAAAACCCTGGCGGATCCCTAACCCTAACCCTAACCATCACCAAAAGGCAAACCCTAACCCTTACCCTCATTTTAAACATAACCCTAACCCTAACCCTAAGCATAAACCGAAACAAAACAATAACCCTAAACCAAAAACTAAACCTAACCCTCATCCTAACCTTAACCCTAACCCTAACCCTGGCCTATGCCTAACCCTAAGCTTAACCCTAACCCTAACCCTGAACCTAACCCTCACCCTAACCCTGGCCTATCCCTAAACCTAACCCTAACCCTAAATCTAACCTTCATTGGAAACATAAACCTAACTCTCTTCCTAACCCTAACCATAACCCTTACCCTAAACCTCACCAAAAAGATAACCCTATCCATAAACCTAACACTAAACCTAACACTAACCCTAATCCTAATTCTAAACCTAATCCAAACCCTAACCCTAACTCTGGACTATCCCTGACCTTAAACCTAACCAAAACCCTTAACCTAACCCTCAGTTTAACCATAACCCTAACCCTCATCCTAACCCTAACCCTAACCCGAAAACAAAACCTAACCCTAACTCTAACCCTAACCCTAACCCTAACTCTGCCATAACCCTAACCCAAACCCAAACCCTAATACTAACCCTAACCCTGACAATAACCCTACAACTAAATGAAACACTAACCCTAACCCTGACAATATCCCTATCTCTGGCCTAACACTAACCCTAACCCTAATCCTAACCCTAACCCTGGCCTAACCTTAACCCTAATCTAATCCTAATGCTAAACCCAACCCTGGCCTTACCCTAACCCTAACGCTAACACAAAAAACCTAACCATAACCCAAACCCTAAATCTAACCCTAACCCTAAACAAAACCCTAACACTAACTCTAACCCTAACCCTAACCCTAACTCTGGCCTAACCTTAAACCTAACCCTAACTCTAACCCTAACACTTTCCCTAACCCTAAATCTGGCCTAACGCTAACCCTAACCCTAATCCTAACCCTAAACCTAACTCTGGTGTATCCTTAACCCTAAACCTAACCCTAACTCTAACCGTAAACTTAAACCTAACCCTAACCCTAAACCTAATCCTAAACCTAAAACTCATCCTAACCCTCACCCTAACCCTAACCCTAACACTAACCCAACTGTCATCCTAACCCAAACCCTTAAACTAATTCTAACACTAACCCTAGTGTAATCCTAACCATAACCCGGGACCTAATTCTAACTCTGGCCTACCCTGAACCCTAAACCTAACCCTAACATTAACTCTAACACTCATCCTAAACTTAACCCCAACCCTAACCATAACCCTCCTTACCACACCTTACCATAACCCTAACCCTAACCCTAACCCTGGCCAATTCCTAACCTTAACCTTAACCCTAAAACTAACCCTAAAACTAAATCTAACCCTAACCCTAAACATCATCCTAATCCTAACACTAATCTTAACCCTACCCCTATTGCAACTCTAACCCTACACCTAAACCTCACCAAAACGCTAACCCTAAAACTAACCCTAAACCTATTGTAATCCTAACCAGAACCCTGACCCAAACACTAAATCTGGCCTATCCTGAAGCCTAAGCCTAAACCTCACCATATCCCTAAACCTCATTCTAACCATAAAACTAACCCTAACTCTGGCCTGTCCTGAACACAAACCCTAACCCTAAACACTAAACCTAAACCTAACCCTCACCCTAAACCTAACGCTAAAGCTAACCCTAATGCTGGCCTAACCCTAAACGTAACCCTAATACTAACCCTCATTTTAAACCTAACACTAACCTTAAAACTACCCGTAACCCGACCCTAAATATTAATCATAAACCTAAACCTAAACCTAACCCTAACCCTCATTCTAAACCTACCACTAACCCTAACCCTAACCCTAACCCTAACCCTAACCCTAAACCTAACCCTAACCCTAACCCTAATCCTAACACTAACCCTAACACTCACACTCATCGTAAACCTAAACCTACGGTTAACCCTAAACCTCACGCTAACACTAACACTAACTATAACCCTAAACCTATTGAAACTCTAACCCTAAACCTAATCGTACCACTAACACTATCACTAAACCTAACTCTGGCCTAACCCTAACCCTAAACCTAACACTAACCCTGGCTTATCCCTAACGCTAAACCTGGCGTATACCTACCACTAACCCTAACAATAACCCTAACTCTAACCCTTAACCTAACCCTAACCCTAGCGTAATCCTAACCATAACATGGTCCCTCACCCTAACTCGGTCCTATCCTGAACCCTAAACCTAACCCTAACCCTAACCCTAACCATAACCCTAACCCTAACCCTAAACCTAACCATAACCCTAACACTCATTTTAAACTTAAATTAACGCTCATCCTAACCCTAAACCTAAACCAAACCCTAACCCTAATCCTAGCCTATCACTAAACCTAACCCTAACCCTAAACCTCACCAAAAAGAAAACCCTAAACTTAGACCTAACCCTAACACTAACCTTAACATTAAACCTAACCCTAAACCTCATTCTAAACCGAAACCTAAACCTAACCCTAACTCTGGCCTATTCCTAACCCTAACCCTAACCCTTAACCTAACACTCATTTTAACCCTAACCCTAACCCTAAACCAAACCCTAAACCTAACTCTAACCCTAACACTAACCCTAATCCTAACGCTAACTCTAACCCTAACCGTAACCCTAACTCTGGCCTAACCCTAACCCTAATCCTAACTCTAACCCTAACAATAACCCTAACCCTAACCCTAACTTTGCCCTAACTCTAAACCTAACCCTAATCCTAATACTAACCCTAACACTAACAATAACCCTAACCATAACCATAACCCAAATACTAACCCTAACCCTAACCCTAACCCTATCCCTAACACTAACAATAACCCTAACACAACCCTAACCCTAATCCTAACCCTCACCCTAATTCTGGCCTAACACTAACCCTAACCCAAATCCTAACCGTAACCCTAACCCTGGCCTATCCCTAAACCTAACAAGAACACTAACCTCAACCCTAACCCTCATTCTAACCCTAACCCTAACCCTAACACTAACTGTGGCCTATCCCTAACCCTCATTCTAACCCCTAACCCTAACTCTGGCCTAACCCTAATCCTAACCCTAACACTAACCCTAACCCTAACACTAACCATAGCCTATGCCTAAACCTAAACTTAACCCTAACCCTAAACCTAACCGTAACCCTAACGTTAACCCAGTCCCTCACCATAACTCTGACCTTTCCTGAACCGTAAATCTAACCCTAACCCTAACCCATATACTAAACTTAACCTTAACCCTAATACTAGGAAAACACTAAACCTAAACATAAACCTAAACCTAAAGATAAACATAACATAAACATAAACATAAACATAAACATAAACATAAACCTGACCCTAACCATAACCCTAACCCTAATGGTAACCCTAGGCCTAACGCTAGCCCTACTTCTAACTCTAAGTAAAACCCTGGCCGATCCCTGACACTATCCCCAAACCTAACCATCACCAAAACGCTAACCCTATCCATTACCATCATTCTAAACATAACCCTAACCCTAACCTTAACCCTAAGCCTAAACCGAAACCAAACACTAACCCTAAACCTAAACCTAACCCTCACCCTAAACCTACCACTAACCCTAACCCTAACCTTAAACCTAACCCTAACCCTAACCCTAAACCTAACCCTCAATTTAAACTTAAACTTAAACTAACCCTAAACTTAACCCTCTTCCTAACCCTAACCCTAATCCTAAACCTAACCGTAACACTAACCCTAACCCTAAACCTAACCCTCACTTTAAACTTAAACCTAACCCTCTTCCTAACCCTAACCCTAAACCTAACCCTAACCCTAAAAATAACTCTAACCCTAACACTAAACCTAACCCTAATCCTAAACCTCATTCTAAACCTAATCCTAACCCTAACCCTAACTCTGGCCTATCCCTGACCCTAAACCTAACCAAAACTCTTAAGCGACCCCTCATTTTAACCCTAACCCTCATCCTAACCCTAACAATAAACCTAAACCAAAACCTAACCCTAACTCTAACCCTAACCTTAACCCTAACCCTAACCCTAACCCTAACCCTAACCCTAACCCTAACCCTGGCATAATCCTAACACTAACCATAATCCTAAGCCTGACTCTTACCTTGGCCTTTTGCTAACCCTAAACCTAACCCTAACCCTAATGCTAACTGTAAACCTAACACTAACCCTAACCCTAAACCTCATCCTAAACATCACAGTAACCCTAACCTCTAACACTTAACCTAACCCTAACACTCATCCTAACCCTAAACCTAAACCTAACCCTAACTCTAACTCTAACCCCTAACTCTAAACCTACCACTAGATCTAATCCTAACCCTAAACCTAACTCTGGCCTAACGCTAACCCTAAACCTAACCCTAGCCCTAACCCTAACCCTAGGCCTAACACTAACACTCATTTTAACCCTAACCCTAATCCTAACTCTAACCTTAACCCTAACCCTAACACTAACCATGGCCTATGCCTAACCCTAACCTTAACCCAAACCCAAAACCAAACCCTAACCTTAACCCTAACCCTGGCCTACCCCTAACCCTAACCCTAACCCTCACCCTAAACCTAACCCTAATCCTAATCCTGACTCTGGCCTAACCCTAACCCTAACTATAACCATAACCCTAACCAAAACATTAACCCTAACCCTAAACCTAACCCTCACTCTGGCCTATCCCTAACCCTAACCCTAACACTAACCCTAACCATAACCCTCATTCTAGGCTTAACCCTAACCCTAACCCTAACCCTAAACCGAACCATAACCCTAAACCTAACCCTCATTTCAAACCTAACCCTGGCCTATGCCTAACCCTCACCTTAACCCTAACCATAAACCTAACCATAACTCTGCCCTAACCCTAACCCTATCCCTAACCCTAACTCTAACCCTAACCCTAACCCTAACCCTAACTCTGCCTAACCCTAACCCAAACCCTAACCCAACCCTAACCCTAACACTAACTCTGCTCTAACCCTAACCCTAACCATAATCATAACCCTAACTGAAACACTAACCCTATCCGTAAACATAACCCCTCACTCTGGCCTATCCCTAAACCTAACCCTAACCCTAAACCTAACCCTCACTCTGGCCTATCCCTAACCCTAACCCTAACACTAACCCTAACCATAACACTCATTCTAAGCCTAACCCTAACCCTAACCCTCATTCTAAACCTAACCCTAACCCTAACTCTAACCCTAAACAGAAACATAACCCTAAACCTAACCCTCATTTTAAACCTAACCCTATACCTCATCCTAACCCTAACCCTGGCCTATGCCTAACCCTAACTTTAACCCTAACCATAAACCTAACCCTAACCCTAAGCTATCCCTGGCCTATCCCTAACCCTAAGCCTAACCCTCACCTTAAACCTGACCCTCACTCTAGCCTATCCCTAACCCTAACCCTAACACTAACCCTAACCATAACACTCATTCTAAACCTAACCCTAACCCTAACCCTAATCCTAACAATAACCCTAACCCTAAACCTAACCTTAACCCTAGCATAATCCTAACCTTAACCTGGTCCCTCACCCTAAGTCTAGCCTATCCTGAACACTAAATCTAACCATAACCCTAACACTTATGCTAAAATTAACCTGAACCCGAACAATACCCCTAAAGCTAAACATAACTCTAACCCTAACACTAAGAAAACACTAAACCTAAACCTAAACTTAAACCTAAATCTAAACATAAACCTAAACATAAACCTAACCGTGACCCTTACCATAACCATAACCCTAACGCTAACCCTAGGCCTAATGCTAGGCCTACTCTTAACTCTAAGCAAAACCCTGGCCGATCCCTAAAACTAACCCTAACCATAATTATCACCAAAACACTAACCCTAACTTTAACTGTAACCCTAACACTCACCAAAATGCTAACAATATCCCTAACCCTCATTCTAAACATAACCCTAAACCTAACCCTAACCCGAAGCCAAACACTAACCCTGAACCTAAACCTAACCCTCATCGTAAATCTAATCCTAACCCTAACCCAAAACCTAACCCTCATTTTTAACTTAAACCTAACCCTCTTCCTAACACTAACGATAAACCTAACCCTAAACCTAACTCTCATCCTAAACCTAACCCTAAACCTAAACCTAAACATAATCCTAACCCTAAACCTAACCCTCCTTTAAACTTAAACCTAACCCTCATCCTAACCGTAACATTAAACCTATCCCTAACCCTAAATCTAACCCTAGCCTATCCCTAACACTTACACTAACCCTAACCCTCAACCTCACCAAAAAGATAACCCTAACCTTAACCCTAACTCTAACCCTAAGACTGAACCTAGCCTTAACCCTAATCCTCATTCTAAACCTAATCCTAACCGTAACCCTAACTCTGGCCTATCCCTGACCCTAAACCTAACCAAAACCCTTAATCTACCCCTCATTTTAACTCTAACCCTAACCCTCTTCCTAACCCTAACAGCAACCCTAAACCAAAACCTAACCCTAAATCTAACCCTAACCCTAACCCTAACCCTAACCCTAACCCTAACTCTGGCATAACCCTAAACCTAATGGTGATTTTAACCATGACCCTTACCCTGGCCTTTCGCTAACCCTAAACCTATCCCTAACCCTAACGCTAACCGTAAACCTAACACTAACCCTAACCCTAAACCTCATTCTAAACATCACACTAACCCTAACCCCTAACCTTAACACTCATCCTAACCCTAAACCTAAACCTAACCCTTACCCTAACTCTGACCCAAACTCTGGCCTAACTCAAACCCTAACCCTAATGCTAACACTAACTCTGGGCTAAAACTAACCCTAACCCTAATCCTAAACCTAACCCTAACCGTAACCCTAACCCTAAACCTAACTCTAACCCTAAACTTAACCCTAAACCTTACCCTCATTTTAAACCTAAAACTAACCCTCATCCTAATACACACTATAACCATAACCCTAACCCTAACCCTAAACCTAACTCTGCTCTAACCCTAACCGTGAACATAAACCTAACCCAAAGTCTAACCCTAACCCTAACCCTAACCCTAACTCTGCCTAACCATAACCAAAACCCTAACCCTAAAACTAATCCTAACCCTAACCCTAATCTTAACCCTAACTCTAACCCTCAATTTAACCCTAATGCTAACTCTAACCCTAACCCTAACCGTAACCCTAACCGTAATAGAAACCCTAACCCTAACCCGCACTCTGGCCTAACCCTAACCAAACCCTAACCCTACCCGTAACCCTAACCCTAAACCTAACTTTACCCTAACCCTAATCCTAAACTTAACCCTCACCGTAAAGCTAACCTAACCCTAATCCTAACCCTAACACTAACCCTCATCCTAACACTAACCCTAAACCTAACCCTAACCCTAACCCTAACCCTAACTCTGGCTTATCCTTAACCTTAAACCTGACCCTAACCCTGAAACTCATCCTAGCCCTAACCCTAATTCTAAACCTAAACCTCATCCTAACCCTCACCCTAAACTTAACCCCTAAGCCTAAAACCTAACCCTAACATTCATCCTAGCCCTAACTTACACCTAACCATAACCCTAACCCAAACTCTGGCCTAATCCTAACCCTAACCCAAAGGCTAACCCTAACTCTGGCCTAACACTACCCTTAAACCTAACCCTAACCCTAAACCTAGGCCTAACACTAATCCTCATTTTAATCCTAACCCTAAACCTAACCCTAACCCTAACTTTAACCTTAACCGTAACCCTAACCCTAACTCTGGTGTAACCCTAACCTTAAACCTAAGCCTAACACTAACTGTAACCCTATCCCTAACAATAACCCTAATCCTGAACCTAACCCTAACCCTAGCATAATCCTAACCATAACCCGGTCCATCATCCTAACTCTGGCCTATCCTGAACCCTAAATCTAACCCTAACCCTAGCTCTTATTCTAAACTTAACCTTAACCCCGACACTAAACAAAACCGAAGCCAAACACTAAGCCTAAATCTAAACCTAACCCAAACCCTCATACTAAACCTAACCCTAACCCTAACCCTCATTTTAAACTAAAACCTAAACCTAACCCTAAACCTAACACTAAACCTAACCCTAAACCTAACCCTCATCCTAAACCTAACCCTAACCCTCATCCTAAACCTAACCCTAACCCTAACCCTCATCCTAAACCTAACCCTCATTTTAACTTAAATCTAACGCTCAAACTAACCCTAACCCTAACCCTAGCCTATACCTAACTCTAACCCTAACCCTAACCCTAAACCTCACCAAAAAAATAGTCCTAACCCTAACTCTAAACCTAACACTAAACCTAACCCTAAACCTAACCCTAACCCTAGCATAATACTAATCGTAACCTGGTCCCTCACCCTAACTCTGGCCTATCCTGAACCCTAACCTAACCCTAACCCTAACCCTTATTCTAAACTTAACCTTAACCCTAACACTAACCCAAAAACGAAGCCAAACACTAACCCTAAAGCTAAACCTATCCCTAACCCTCATCCTAACCCTAACTCTAACCCTAACCCTCTTCCTAACCATAACCCTAAAAATAACCTGCATTTTAAATTTAAACCTAATGCTCATCCTGACCCTAACACTAAACCTAACCCGAACCCAAACCCTAACCCTAGCCTATCCCTAACCCTAACCCTAACCCTAACCTTAACCCTAACCCTAAACCTCACGAAAGAGATAAACCTAACCAAACCCTAACCCTGACGCTAACCCTAACACTAAACCTAACCCTAACCCTAATCCTTATTCTAACCCTACCCCTAACCATAACTCTGGCCTATACCTAACCCTAAACCTGCCCTAAACCTTAACCTACCCCTCATTTTAACCTTAATCCTAACCCTGACCCTAACCTTAACCCTAACCCTAACCTTAACTCTGGCGTAACCCTAACCCTAAACCTAACCTTAACCCTATCTCAAACACTATCACTCATTCTATACCTAACCCTAAACCTAATCCTAACAATAACCCTAGGCCTAAACCTACCCCTAACCCTAGCACAATCCTAATAATAACCCGGTCCCTCACCCTAACTCTGGTCTATTCTGAACCCTAAATTTAACCCTGACCCTAACCCTTATTCTAAACTTAACCTTTAGCCTAACACTAACACTAAATTAACCTAACACTAACCCTAACACAAAAAAAAATAAAAATAACCCTAACCCTAAATCTAACCCTAATCCTAACCCTAAATTAACCTAACCCTAACCCTAACACACTAAAAAAATAAAATAAAAATAACCCTAACCCTAAATCTAACCCTACTCCTAACCGTTTCCCTAACCCTAACCCTAACTCTAACACTAAACCCTACCCTAACCCTAACCATCACCAAAGCACTAACCCTAACCCTAACTGTAACCCTAACCCTCACAAAACACTAACAATAACCCTTACCCTAACCCTAACCCTCATTCTAAACATAGCCCTAACCCTAACCCTAAGCCAAACACTAACCCTAAACTTAACCTGATCCTAAACCTAACCCTATCCCTAACCATGACACTCATTCTAAACCTAACCTTAACCCTAACCCTAATCCTAACAATAACCGTAACCCTAAACCTAACCATAACCCTTCCATAATCCTAACCATACCGGTCCCTCACCCTAACTCTGGCTTATCCTGAACCCTAAATCTAACCCTAACCCTAACCTTCATCTTAATCCTAACCCTAACCCTAATCCTATCCCTGACCCTAAACCTAACCCTTACCCTAACACTAAACCTAACCCTAACCCTAATCCTCATACTAAACCTAATCCTAACCCTAACCCTACCTCTGGCCTATCCCTGACCCTAAACCTAACCAAAACCCTTAACCTACCCCTAATTTTAACCCTAACCCTCATCCTAACCCTAACAATAACCCTAATCTAAAACCTAACCTAACTCTACCCATAACCCTAACCCTAACCCTAAAACTAGACCTAACCCTAACTCTAACCCTAACTTTAAACCTAACCCTAACCCGAAACCTAACCCTAATTTTATCCCTAACCCTAAACCTCATCCTAACTCTAACCCTAACCCTAACCCTAACCCTAACCCTAACTCTATACTAACCTTATCCCGAACCCTCATCTGAACACTAATCGTAACACTAAGCCTAACCCTCATTCTAACCCTAACTCTAACCATAACACTAACCCTAACCCTAACCCTCAATTTAAACCTAAACCTAAACCTAGTCCTAACCCTAACCCTAACCCTAACCCTAAACTACCCCTAAACCTAACACTCATCTGAACCCTAAACCATAACCCTCATTCTACCCGAAACCTAACCCTAACACTCATTTTAATCCTAAACCTAAAACTCATCCTAACCCTAACCCTAACCCTGGCCAATCCCTAACCCTACCCCTACCCCTACCCCTACCCCTAACCCTAACATAACCCTAACCATATTGATAACCCTAACCCTAACCCTAAACCTATCCCTAACCCTCATTCTATCCCTAACTATAATCCTAACCCTAAACCTAACCCTAACTCTAACCCTAAACCTAAAACTAACTATTCCTAACCCTCATTCTAACCCTAACCCTAAACTTAAACCTAACCCTAACCTGAATGCGAACCCAAACCAAAAGCCTAATTTTAACCCTAACCCTAAACCTCATCCTAACCCTAAACCTAACCCTATTCCTAACCTAACCCTAACCCTAAATCTAACCTAACCCTCACCAGAACGCTAACCCTAAACCTAACCTTGACCCTAACACTAACCTAACCCTAACCTTAACACTAACCCTAACCCTCATTTTAACCCTAAACCTAAACCTCATCCAAACGCTAACACTAGCCCTAACACTAACCCTAACCTAACCCTAGCGTACCTGTAACCATAACACAAAACCTAACCCTAACACTGGCCCATCCTTAAACCTAACCTTAACCCTAACCCTAACCCTCATTTTAACCCTTACCCTAACCCTAAACCTACCCCTAACCCTCATCATAACCGTAACACTAACCCTAGCCCTAACCCTAACACTAACCCTAACTCTAACCCTAACCTTAACCATATTTAAACACTAACCCTAAACCTAACCATCACCAAAATGCTAAACCTAAAACTTACCCTAACCGTAACCCTAGGGTAATCCTACCCATAAACAGGACCCTAATCCTAACACTCATTCTAACTCTAACCCTAACCAGATCCCGAACCCAAACACTAACCCTCATTTTAAGACTAACACTAAACCTAACCCTAACCCTAAACCTAACCCTAAAACAAACCCTCATTTTACCCTACCCCTAACCCTAAACCTCATCCTAACCCTAACCCTAACCCTAACGTTAAGCCTAACCGTAAAACAAACCCTCTTTTTAACCCTAACACTAAAACTAACCCTAATACTAAAACTAACCCTAACCTTCATTCTAACCCTAACCCTCATTCTAACCCTAACCCTAAACCTAACCCTGACTCAAAACTTAAGCCTAACCCTAACTCTCATCCTAAACCTAAACCTAACCCTAAAACTAACCCTCATTTTAACCCTAACCTTAACCCTAACTGTTGCCCTAACCCTAACCCTAACTCTAACCATAACCTAACCCTATTGAAACACTAACACTAAACCTAACCCTCACCAAAACGCTAAGCCTAAAACTTACCCTAACCTTAACCCCAGTGTAATCCTACAAATAAACAGGATGCTAATCCAACTCTGGCCTATTCTGAACCCTAACCCTAACCCTAATCCTAACCCTAACCCTAACCCTAACCCTAACCCTAACCGGAAGCCAAATCCAAGCCCTAACCCTCATTTTAACCCTAACCCTAAACCTAATCCTAACGCTTACCCTAACCTTAACCCTAACCTAATCCTAACTCTAACCCTAACCCTAACTCTAACAGAACCCTCACCAAAACGCTAACCCTAACCCTAACACTAACACTAACAGTAACCGTAGCGAAATTCTATCCATAACAAGGACCCTAACACTAACTCTGGCCTATCCTGAACCCTAACCCTAACCCTAAACCTAACCCTAAACCTAACCCT
Organism: Rhombomys opimus; assembly: GCA_010120015.1. Lineage (NCBI taxonomy): Eukaryota > Metazoa > Chordata > Mammalia > Rodentia > Muridae > Rhombomys > Rhombomys opimus. Next base: position 350,073 of record REGO01000564.1, read on the forward strand.
AGCCCTAACCCTCACCATAACTCTAACCCTAACCCTCACCCTATTGAAACATTAACCCTAAAACTAACGCTCACTAAAACGCTAACCATAAAACTTACCCTGAACTTAACCTTAGTGTAATCCTACCCATGAACAGGACCTAACCCTTTCCATGGCCTATCCTGAACACTAAACCTAACCCGAACCCTAACCCTAACACTAATCCTCATCCTAACCCTAACCCTAAACCTAACCTTAAAACTAACCCTAACGCTCATTCAAACCCTAACCCTCATAAACTTAACCCTCATTTTAACCCTTACCCTAAGCCTAATCCTAAACCTAACCCTCATTTTAACCCTATCCCTAAACTTCATTCTAAATCTAACTCTAACGCTAACCCTAACTCTAGCCTATCCCTAATCCTAACCCTAACCCTAAAACTAACCATCATTTTAACCCTAAACCTAACCCTAACCCTACACCTAACCCTCATCCTAACCCTAAACCTAACCCTACTCCTAACCCTAAACCTAACCCTGATTCTAACCTTCAACCTCATTCGAACCCTAACCCTAATCCTAACACTAACCCTAGAGTTAGGTTCATCATGAGGTTTAGGGTTAGGGTTAGGGTTAGGGGTAGTGGTAGTGGTAGGGGTAGGGTTAGGGTTAGGGTTAGGGTTAGGTTAGGGTTAGGGTTATGGTTAGGGTTATGGTTAGGGTTAGTGCTAGCATTAGGGTTACGGTTAGGATGAGGGTTAGGGTTAGGTTTAGTAATAGGCCAGAGATAGTGTTATGGTTAGCGTTAGGCTTAGGGTAAGTCTTATGGTTAGTGGTTAGGGTTAGGTTTAGAGTTAGGTTTAGGTTTAGGGATAGGCCAAGGTTAGGGTGAGGGTTAGGGTTAGTGTTAGGATGAGTTTTAGTTTTAGGGTTAAAATGAGTGTTAGGGTTAGGGTTAGGGTTAGGTTAGGGTTAGGGTTATGGTTAGGGTTATGGTTAGGGTTAGGGTTAGAATGAGGGTTAGGGTTAGTGTTAGGTTTAGGGTTCAGATGAGGGTTAGTGTTAGGGTTAGGGTTAGGGTTAGGATGTAGTTTAGGTTTAGGGTTAAAATGAGGTTTAGGGATAGGGTTAGTGTTAGTGTTAGGGTTAGGGTTAGAATGAGGGTTAGGATTAGTGTTACGGTTAGGGTTCAGATGAGGGTTAGGGTTAATATAGGGTTAGGGTTAGGGTTAGGGTTAGGATTAGGGTTAGGGTTAGAATGAGGGTTAGGTTTAGGGTCAGTGTTAGGGTTAGTGTTAGGGTTAGGTTTAGGAATAGGGTTAGGTTTAGGGTTAGTGTTAGTGTTCGGGTTAGGGTTAGGGTTAGTGTTAGGGTTAGTTTAGGTTTAAAGTTAGGGTTAGGGGTAGGGTTAGGGGTAGGGTTAGGGTTAGGACAGAGTTAGGGTTACGGTTAGGGTTAGGGGTAGGATTAGGGTCAGGTTTAGGGTTGGGGTTAGAGGTAGGGTTAGGGATAGGCCAGAGTTAGGGATAGCATTAGAGTTATGGTTAGAATGAGGGTTAGGGGTAGGGGTAGGGTTAGGGTTAAAGTGAGGGTTAGGTTTAGGTTTAGCATTAGGGTTAAAGTTAGAATGAGGGATAGGTTTAGAATGAAGTTTAGGTTTAGAATGAGGTTTAGGGTTAGTTTTAGGTTTAGGTTTAGATTTAGGGTTAGGGTGAGGGTTAGGTTAGGGTTAGGGTTATGTATAGGGTTAAAGTTAGGATTAGGGTTAGGGTTAGAATGAGCATTAGGTTTAGGATTAGGGTTAGTGTTAGTGTTAGGGTTAGGTTTACAATTAGCTTTAGGATTAGGGATAGGCCAGGGTTACGGTTAGGGTTAGGGTTAAGCCAGAATTAGGGTTACGGTCAGAGTTAGGATTACATTTAGGGTTAGGGTTAAGGTTAGGGTTATGGTTACGTTAGGGTTTAAGTTAGGGTTAGGTTTAGGGTTTGGAGTAGGCCAGAGTTAGGGTTTCTGGTTAGGGTTAGGGTTTGGGTCAGGGTTACGTTTAGGGTTAGGGTTAGTGTTAGTGTTAGGGTTTTGTTTAGGGGTAGGTTTAGGGATAAGCCAGAGTTAGGGTCAGCGTTAGAGTTATGTTTCGAACTAGGGTTAGGGTTAAAATAAGTGTTGGGTTTAGGTTTAGGATTAGGGTTAGGGATAGAAGGAGGGTTAGGTTTCAAATGAGGGTTAGGGTTCATTTTAGGGTTAGGGTTAGGTTTAGGGTTAGGTTTAGAGTTAGGAATAGGGCAGAGTTAGGTTTAGCATTAGAGTTAAGTTAGGGTTACGGTTAGGGTTAGGGTTAGTGTTAGTTTTAGGATGAGGTTTAGGTTTAGGGTTAGGGTTATGATTATGGTTAGGGTTAGGTTAGGGTTAGGGTTAGCGTTAAGTTTAGGGTTAGGTTAAGGTTAGGTTTAAGGGTAGGCTAGGGTTATGGTTACGGTTAGTGTTGGGTGAGCGTTTGGGTTAGGGTTAAAATGAGGGTTAGGTTTAGGTTTAAGTTTAGGGTTATGGTTAACGTTAGGGTTAGGGTCAGGGTTAGGGTTAGGACAGAATCAGGGTTAGAAGGTTAAGGTTAGGATTAGCGTCAGGTTAGGGTTTGGGTCATGGTTAGGGTTAGGTATAGGGTTACGATTAGGTTTAGGTTTAGGGATAGGCTTGGGTTAGGATTAGGGTTAGGATGAGGTTTAGGTTTAGGGTTAAAATGAGGGTTAATGGTAGGGTTAACTTTAGGGTTAGAATGAAGGTTAGGGTTAGTGTTAAGGTTAGATTTAGGGTTAGGTTTAGGATTAGGTTTAGGTTTAGTGTTAAAATAAGGCTTAGGTTTCAGGTTAGGGTTAGGGTTAAAGTTAGGGTAAGATTTAGGGTTAGGGTTAGAATGAGAGTTAGGGTTAGGGTTAGGTTTAGGTTTACGGTTAGTGTTAGGGATAGGTTAGGGTTAAAGTTAGGGTTAAGGTTAAGGTTAGGGTTACAGTTAGGAATAGAGTTAAGTTTATGCTTTGTATGAGGGTTAGGGTCAGGGTTAGCTTTAGGGTTAGGGATAGGTCAGGGTTAGGGTTAGGGTTAGGGTTAGGGTTAGGGTTAGGGTTAGGGTTAGGGTTAGGTTTATTCTTTGGATGAGGGTTACTGTTAGGGTTAGGGTTAGGGTTAGGGTGAGTGTTAGGGATAGGCCAGGGTTAGGATTAGGGTTAGGGTTACTGTTTGGGTTAGGGTTAGGGTTATGGTTACGGTTAGGGTGAGGATTAGGGTTAGGGTTAAAATGAGGGTTAGGTTTAGGGTTAAGGTTATGGTTAGGGTTAGGGTTAAGGTTAGGGATAGGCCAGAGATAGGGTTAGCATTAGAGTTGGGTTAGGGTTAGGGTTAGAATTAGAGTTAGGCTGAGGTTTAGGGTTAGGGTTAGGGTTAGGGTTAGGGTTAGGGTTAGGATTAGGTTATAGAATGGATTAGGATTAAGGTTAGGGTTAGGTTCTGGGTAGGTTTAGGGATAGGTTAGTGTTAGGGTTACAGTTAGGGTTGGGTGAGGGTTAGGGTTAGGGTTAAAGTGAGGGTTAGGGTTAGGGTTAAGGTTAGGGTTAGGTTTGGGGTTAGGGTTATGGTCAGGGTCATGGTTAGGCCAGAGTTAGTGTTATAAAGTTATAGTTAGGGACAGGTTATGGTTTGGTTTAGGGTTTGGGTTAGGGTTAGGGTTAGATTTAGCATATGGATAAGGGTTAGGTTTATTGTTAGGGTTAGGTTTAGTCTTAGGGATAGGCTAGGGTTAGGGTTAGGGTTAAGTTTATACTTTGGATGAGGGTTAGGCTTAAGGTTAGGGTTAGGGTTAGTGTTAGGTTTAGGGTTATTGTGAGGGTTAGGGTTAAAATGACGGTTAGAGTTAGGGTCAGTGTTAGGGTTAGGTTTAGGTTTCGGTTTAGGATTAGGTTTAGGTTTATGGTTAAAATTAGGATTAGGTTTTGGGTTAGGGTTAAAGTTAGGGTAAGATTTAGGGTTAGGGTTAGAATGAGGATTAGGGTTAGGGTTAGGTTTAGGGTTAGGGTTAGTGTTAGGGATAGGTTAGGTTAAATCTAGGGTTAGGGTTAGGTTTAGAGTTAGGTTTAGGGTTAGGGATAGTTTAGGGTTAAATCTAGGGTTAGGGTTAGGGTTAGGGTTATGCCAGAGGTAGGGTTAGGGTTAGGGTAAGGGTTATTGTTTGGGTCAGGGTTAGGTTTAGTGTTAGGGTTAGTGTTAGGATTAGGGTTAGGGTTTGGTTTGGGTTTAGGGTTCGGTTTAGGGATAGGCCAAAGTTAGGCTTAGCGTTAGAGTTAGGTTTAGAATTAGGTTTAAGGGTATGGTTAGGGTTAGGATGAGGGTTAGGGTTAGGGTTAGGATGCGTTTTAGGTTTAGTGTGAAAATGAGTGTTAAGGTTAGGGTTAGGGTTAGAATGGGGTTAGGGTTAGTGTTAGGTTTAGGGTTCAGATGATTGTTAGGGTTAGGGTTATTTTAGGGTTAGAGTTATGGTTAGGGTTAGGGATAGGCCAGGGTTAAGGTTAGGGTTAGATTTAGGATGACGTTTAGGTTTAGGGTTAAAATGAGGGTTAGGGTTAGTGTTAGGGTTAGTGTTAGGGTTAGAATGAGGGTTAGTATTAGTGTTAAGGTTATTGTTAGGTTTAGGGTTAGAATGAGGTTTAGGTTTATGGTTATGATGAGGGTTAGGGTTAGGTTTAGTTTTAGGGTTAGGGTTAGGGTTAGGTTAGGTTTAATGTTAGGGTTAGGGTTAGGGTTAGGACAGACTTAGGGTTAGGATTAGTGTTAGCGGTAGGATTAGGGCCAGGTTTAGGGTTGGGGTTATGGGTAGGGTTAGGCATAGGCCAGAGTTAGGGATAGCATTAGAGTTATGGTTAGAATGAGGGTTAGGGGTAGGGTTAGGTTTAGGGTTAAAATGAGGGTAAGATTTAGGTTTAGCATTAGGGTTAAAGTTAGAATGAGGGTTAGGTTTAGAATGAGGGTTAGGGTTAGAATGAGGTTTAAGGTGAGTTTTAGGGTTAGGGTTAGATTTAGGGTTAGGGTTAGATTTAGGGTTAGGGTTAGGGTTAGGGTTAGGATTAGGGTTAGGGTTAGAATGAGGTTTAGGTTTAGGATCAGTGTTAGGGTTAGTGTTAGGGTTAGGTTTAGGAATAGGGTTAGGTTTAGGGTTAGTGTTAGTGTTAGGGTTAGGGTTAGGCTTAGGGATAGGCCAGGTTTAGGGTTAGGGTGAGGGTTAAGGTCAGGGTTAGGGTTAGGGTTGGGGTTGGGGTAGGGTTAAGGATAGGCCAGAGTTAGGGATAGCATTAGAGTTATGGTTAGAATGAGGGTTAGGGGTAGGGTTATGTTTAGGTTTAGCATTAGGGTTAAAGTTAGAATGAGGGTTAGGTTTAGAATGAGGATTAGGGTTAGAATGAGGTTTAGGGTGAGTTATAGGATTAGGGTTAGGGTTAGGTTTAGGATTTAGGTTAGGGTTACAATGAGGTTTAGGTTTAGGGTTAGTGTTAGGGTTAGGGTTAGGGTTAGGATTAGAATGAGGGTTAGGATTAGGGTCCGTGTTAGGTTTAGGGTTAGGGTTATGTTTAGGAATAGGGTTAGGTTTAGGTTCAGGGTTAGGATTAGGGTTAGGATTAGGGTTAGGTATAGGCCAGGTTTAGGGTTAGTGTCAGTGTTAGGGTTAGGGTTGGGGTTGGGTAGGGTTAGGGATAGGCCAGGGTCAGGGTTAGGGTTAGGTTTAGGATTAGGGTTAAGATGACTTTTAGGTTTAGGGTTAAAATGAGTGTTAGGGTTAGGGTTAGGTTTAGAATGAAGGTTAGGTTTAGTGTTAGGTTTACGATTCAGATGAGGATTAGGGTTAGGTTTAGTTTTAGGGTTAAGGTTAGGGTTACGTTATGTAAAGTTAGGGTTAGGGTTAGGGTTAGGGTTAGGGTTAGAATGAGGTTTAGGTTTATGGTTAGGATGAGGGTTAGGGTTAGGTTTAATTTTAGGGGTAGGGTTAGAGTTAGGTTAGGTTTAAAGTTAGGGTTAGGGTTATGGTTAGGGTTAGGGTTAGGGTTAGGATTAGTGTTAGGGTTAGAATGAGGGTTAGGTTTAGGGTTAGTGTTAGGGTTAGGGTTAGAATGAGGGTTAGGATTAGGGTCAGTGTTAAGGTTAGTGTTAGGGTTAGGTTTAGGAATAGGGTTAGTGTTAGGATTAATGTTAGGGTTAGGGTTTGTTTTAGGGTTAGAGTTAGATTTACAGTTAGGGTGATGGTTAGGGTTAGTGTTAAAATGAGGGTTAGGTTTAGGGTTAAGTTTATGGTTAGGGTTAGAGTTAGGGTTGGGGATAGGCCAGAGTTAGGGTTATCATTAGATATAGGTTAGAGATAGGGTTACAGTTACAGTTAGGATGAGGTTTAGGGTTAGTGTTAGGGTTAGGGTTAGGGTTATGGTTAGGGTTAGGTTAGGGATAGGATTAGCATTAAGGTTAGGGTTAGGTTAGGGTTAGGTTTAGGGATAGGCTAGGGTTAGAGTTACTGTTAGGTTAGGTGAGGGTTAGGGTTAGGCTTAAAATGAGGCTAGGGTTAGGGTTAGGGTTAGGGTTAGGGATAGGCCAGGGTTAGGGTTAGGGTTAGGATGAGGTTTATGTTTAGGGTTAAAATGGGGGTTAGGTTTGGGTTAGTGTTAGTGTTAGGGTTAGAATGAGGGTTGGGATTATTGTTATGGTTAGGGTTCAGATGAGGTTTAGTTTTAGGGTTAGTACAGGGTTAGGGTTAGGGTTAGGATGAGGTTTATGGTTAGGGTTAAAATGAGGGTTAAATTTCAGGTTGGGGGTACTGTTAAAGTTAGTGTTAGAGTTAGGGTTAGGGTTAGAATGAGGGGTAGGGTTAGGTTTAGTTTTAGGGTTAGGTTAGGTTTAAAGTTAGGTTTAGGGTTAGGGTTAGGGTTAAGACAGACTTAGGGTTAGGGTTAGTGTTAGTGTAGGATTAGAGTCAGGTTTAGGGTTGGGGTTAGGGGTAGGGTTATGGATAGGCCAGAATTAGGGATAGCATTAGAGTTATGGTTAGAATGAAGGTTAGGGGTAGGGTTAGGGTTAGGGTTAAAATGAGGGTTAGGTTTAGGTTTAGGTTTAGGGTTAAAGTTAGAATGAGGTTTAGGTTTAGAATGAGGTTTAGGGTGAGTTTTAGGGTTAGGGTTAGATTTAGGGTTAGGGTTAGGATAAGAATGAGGGTTAGGATTAGGGTCAGTGTTAGGGTTAGGGTTAGGGTTAGAATGAGGGTTAGGGTTAGTGTTAGGTTTACAATTCAGATGAGCGTTAGGTTTAGGGTTCGTTTAGTGTTAGCGTTAGGGTTAGGGTTAGGAATAGGCCAGGGTTAGGGTTAGGGTTAGGGTTAGGGTTAGGACGAGGTTTAAGTTTTGGTTTAAAATTTGGGTTACGGTTATGGTTAGTTTTAGGGTTACGTGTTAGGGTTAGAATGAGGGTTAGGGTTAGTGTCCGTTAGGTTTCAGATGAGGGTTCGGGTTAGGGTTAGTATAGGGTTAGGCTTAGGTTCAGGGTTACGATGAGGTTTAGGGTTAGGGTTAGGGTTGGGGTTAGTGTTAGGGTTAGGGTTATTGTTAGAATGAGTGTTAGGGTTAGGTTTAATTTTAGGGTTAATGTTAGGGTTAGGGTTAGGTTAGGGTTAATGTTAGGGTTAGGCCACAGTTAGGGTTAGGGTTTGGTTAGAGTTAGTGTTAGTGGTAGGATTAGGGTTAGGTTTAGGGTTGGGTTTAGGCTTAGTTTTAGGGTTAGGTTTAGCGTATGGATGAGGTTAGGGTTAGGGTTAGGTTTAGGCTTAGGGATAGGCTACAGTTAGGGTTATTTTAAGTTTGTCCTTTGGATGAATGTTTGAGTTAGGATTAGGTTTAAGGTTAGGGTGAGGGTTAGGGTTAGGGTTAGGATTAAGGTTAAAATTAGGGTTAGAGTTAGGGTCAGTGTTAGTGGTAGTGGTAGGATTAGGGTTAGGTTTAGGGTTGGGGTTAGGCATAGGGTTAGGCTTAGGTTCAGGGTTAGGTTTAGCATATGGATGAGGGTTAGGATTAGCGTTAGGTTTAGAGTTAGGGTTAGGTTTAGGCTTAGGGATAGGCTACGCTTAGGGTTATTTTAAATTTGTCCTTTGGATGAAGGTTAGGGTTAGGATTAGGTTTAAGGTTAGGGTGAGGGTTAGTTAGGGTTAGGGTTATGATTAAGGTTAATATTAGGGTTAGGGTTGGTTTTAGGGTCAGTGATAGTGTTAGATTTAGGGTTAGGGTGAGGGTTAGGTGTAGGGTTAGGGTTAGGGTTACGGATAGGCCAGGGTTAGGGTTCGGGTTAGTGTTATGGTTAGGATGAGGATTAGTTTTAGGTTAAAATGAGGGATAGGTTTAGGTTTAGTGTTAGGATTATGGTTAGGGTTAGAATTAGGTTTAGGTTTAGTGTTATGTTTAGGGTTCAGATGAGGGTTAGGATTAGTTTAGGGTTAGGGTTAGGATGAGGTTTAGGGTTAGGGTTAAAATGAGTGTTAGTTTTCGGGTTAGGGATAGCATTAAATTTATGGTTAGAGTTAGGCTTAGGTTTAGAATGAGGGTTAGGTTTTGGTTTAATTTTAGGGTTATGGTTAGGGTTACGTTAGGGTTAGGGTGTAGGTCAGGATAGGGTTAGGGTCAGTGTTAGTATTAAGGTAATGATTAGGGTTATGGTTAGGTTTAGGATGAGGGTTTGGGTTAGGGTTAGGTTCAGGTTTAGGTTTAGTGTTTGGGTTAGGTTTAGGGTTAGAATGAGGGTTAGGGTTACTGTTAGGGTTACAGTTCAGATGAGGTTTACGGTTAGGTTAGGGTTAGGGTTAGGTTGAGGTTTAGCTTTAGGGTTAAAATGAGGGTTAGGTTTCAGGTTACGGTTAGAGTTAAAGTTAGGGTTAAAGATAGGGTTAGGGTTAGAATGAGGGTTAGGGTTAGGTTTACTTTTAGGGTTAGGGTTAGGGTTATGTTAGGTTTAAAGTTAGGGTTAGGGTTAGGTTTAGGGTTATGCCAGAGTTAAGGTTATGGTTATGGTTAGGGTTAGGGTTAGAGTTAGGTTTTGGGTCAGGGTTAGGATTAGGGTTAGTGTTAGGGTTACGGTTAGTGTTAGTGTTAGGGTTAGGGTTGCGGTTAGGGGTAGGGTTAGGGAAAGGCCAGAGTTAGGGTTAGCGTTAGAGTTATGTTTAGAATGAGGGGTAGGGATAGGGATAGGGGTAGGTTTAAAATGAGGGTTAGGTTTAGGGTTAAGGTTAGGGTTTGAATGAGGGTTAGGGTTAGCGTTAGAGTTACGGTTTGGATGAGAGTTAGGGATAGGGTTAGGTTAGGGTTACGGTTAGGGTTAGGGTTAGGATGAGGTTTAGGGTTAGGGTTAAAATGTGGTTTAGTTTTAGGGTTACGGTTAGGGTTTGAATGAGTGTTAGGGTTAGTGTTAGGGTTACGGATTGAATGAGGTTTAGGGTTAGGTTTAGGGTTAGGTTAGGGTTAGGGTTAGGATGAGGTTTAGGGTTAGGGTTAAAGTGAGGGTTAGATTTCGGGTTAGGGTTAAAGTTAGTGTTAGAGTTAGGAATATGGTTAGAATGAGGGTTGGCGTTAGGGTTAGGGTTAGGGTTAGGTTATGGTTCAGCATAGGCCAGAGTTAGGGGTAGTGTCCTGGTTAAGGTTAGGATTACACTAGCGTTAGGGTTAGGCTAAGTTTTAGGGTTAGTATTTTGCTGTGGTTTAGGTTAGGGTTAGGGTAAGTGTTAGGGTTAGGGTTAGAGTTAGGATTAGGGTTAGGATTAAGGTTGGGTTTACGTTTAGGATTAGTGTTTGGGTTAGGTTTAGGGTTAGAGTTAGGATTATGGTTAGGCCAGAGTCAGTGTTAGGGTTAGGGTTAAGTTTAGGGTGAGGGTTAGCCTTAGTTTTAGGGATAGGCCAGGGTTATTGATAGGGTTAGGGTTAGGCTTAGGTTTAGCATTTGGATGAGGGTTAGGGTTAGGCCAGAGTTAGAGATACGGTTAGGGTTAGGGTTAGGGTTAGGGTTAGGTTCAGGATCAGGGTCAGGATCAGGGTCAGGGTCAGGGTCAGGGTCAGGGTTAGGGTTAGGGTTAGGGTAAGGGTTAGGGTTAGGTTTATCGTTTGGATGATTGTTAGGGATAGGGTTAGGTTTAGGGTTAGGGTCAGGGTTAGGGATAGGCCAGGGTTAGGGTTAGGGTTAGGGTTAGGGTCAGGGTTAGGATGAGGTATAGGTTTAAGGTTAGGGTTAGCGTTAAAATGAGGGTTAGTTTTAGGGTTAGGGCTAGGGTTAATGTTTAGAATAGGCCAGTGTTATGGTTATGGTCCTATGGGAAGGATTAGACTAGGGTTAAGGTTAGGGTAAGTTTTAAGGTTAGCGTTTTGGTAAGGGTTAGGTTTAGAGTTCGTGTTTCAATAGGGTAGCTTTGGTGTTAGAGTTAGGGTTAGGGCTAGGGTTAGGGTTAGGTTTAATGTTCAGGATAGGTCAGAGTTATGGTTAGCTTCCAGGTTATGGTTAGAATTACTCTAGGGTTAGGGTTAGGTTAGGGTTAGGGTCCGGTTTAGGGTTAAGATGATGTTTAGGGTTAGGGTTAAAATGAGAGTTAGTATTTGGGTTCAGGTTTGTGTTAGGGTTAGGGTTAGGTTTAGAATGAGGGTTAGGGTTAGGTTTAGAATGAATGTTAGATTTAGGTTTAGGATTATGGTTAGGGTTAGGGTTAGGGTTAGGATGATGGTTAGGTTTAGGGTTAGGGTTAAACAGAGGGTTAGGGTATTGTTTAGAGTTAGGATGAGAGTTATGGCTATGGTCAGGGTTAGAATGAGGGTTAGGGTTAGTGTTAGGATGATGGTTACGGTTAGGGTTAGTGTTAGGTTTAGGTTTAGAGTTAGTTTTAGGGTTAGAGTTAGGGTTAGGGTTAGGATGAGGGTTAGGTTTAGGGTTAGGGTTAGGGTTAAGTTTAGGTATAGGGTTAGTGTTTAGGGTTAGGGTTAGGGTTAGGGATAGACCAGGGTTAGTGTTAGGGTTAGGGTTAGGTTTAGGGTTAGTTTTAGGTTTGGGTATCTGTTTGGCTGAGGGTTAGGGTTAGGTTTAGGGTTAGTGTTAGGGTTAGGGTTAAGTTTAGAATGAGGGTTAGGGTTAGGTTTAGTTTGAGGGTTCAGGATAGAGCAGAGATAGGTGAGGGTCCAGGTTATGGTTAGGATTATGCTATGGTTAGGTTTAGTGATTTGGTGTCGTTAGGGTTACATTTAGGGTTAAGGTTAGCCTTTTTGTGAGGATTATGTTTAGGGTTAGGGTTACGGTTACGGTTAGGTTTAGGGTTAGGGTTAAGATGAGGGTTGGGTTTAGGGTGAAAATGAGGGTTAGGTTTAGGTTTAGGGTTAGTGTTAGGGTTAATGTTAGGTTTAGGGTTATGGTTAGGGTTTTGTTTAGATTTAGGGTTAGTTTTAGCCTAAAGGTAATGTTTAGGGTTCAGCATAGGCCACAGTTAGGGTGAGGTTCCTGTTCACGGTTAGGATTACATACAGTTTATGGTTGGGATTACATACATACAACAGTATTATGGGGCACTACAGACCATGGTCCCTCAGCAAAGAAATCCATTCAGGACCTCTGTAAAGCAACTGCAGGCAGCGCAGCACTGGACTTCAGTTCCTCAGCCTATACAGTATTAACTCCTGAAATGGGGATGCAGGCAATACCTACAGGAGTTTATGGTCCATTACCTAGAGGGACTATGGGACTATTATTAGGAAGAAGTAGTGCTACTATGCAGAGAATTTTAGTAGCTCCTGGAGTAATTGATGCTGATTTTGAAGGGGAGATAAAAATTATGACGCACTCTCCAAATGGAATTTCTGTAATAAATCAAGGTCAAAGACTAGCTCAATTAATATTGCTCCCCCAAGTTCAGACAAAAAATGCAAGTAAAAAGTATAAAAGAGGAGACGCAGGTTTTGTATCCTCTGATGCTTATTGGGTACATGCTATTGGTCCCAATTGACCTAAGCTAGTGTTACAAATTAATGGAAGAAAATTTATAGGATTATTGGATACAGGAGCTGATGTCTCTGTCTTAACTGCTGATCAGTGGCCTATGCATTGGCCCAAACAATCCTCTATTACACAGTTATGCAGAATAGGACAAAGCCGATGTCCTGAACAAAGTAGTAATGAGTTAACTTGGAAGGATGAGGAAGGACACGAGGGAACTTTTAAACCATACATTATCCCTGGCCTTCCTGTTAATCTGTGGGTTAGAGATGTGACGAGTAATATGGGAGTGTATCTTTATAGTCCTAGCAATGCAGTTCCCAATCAGATGCTTAATTCAGGATTGGAAATATCTGGACAAGGTATAGCTCAGCAATCAATACCTGCCCCCAGAAATTTTAAAAAGGAGTTGGGTCATTTTTAGGGAAGGTCACTGAACAACCGGTACCTCATGCAGATCCAATAACATGGAAAGTAGATGATCCTGTGTGGGTGAATCAATGGCCTCTTTCCCTTGAACAAATTAAAGCTGCTGAGCAGGTAGTACCGGCACAGCTTGATAATGGCAATATTGCTCCATCAAACTCACACTAACCCTGGTTTATCCCTAAACCTAACTCTAACCCTGAACACTAACCCTATACCTAACCTTAACCTTAACCCTAACCCTAACCCTAAACCTAACCGTCACCCTAAACCTAAACATAACTCTAACCCTAACCCTAACTCTAAACCTAACGTTAACGCTAACCCTAACACTAACCCTAACCTTAACCCTAATTGTAACCCTAACCCTAACCTTCATTTTAACCCTAACCCTAACAGTAAAACTCATCCTAAGCTAAAACGTAACCATAATCCTAACCCTAACGTTAACCCTAACTATAACCTTGACCCTCATCCTAACCCTATCCCTAACTCAAAATCAAAACCGAACCCAAACCTAAACTGTAACCCTCATTTTAACCATAACCCTAAACCTCATTCCAACCCTAAAACTAACCCTAACACTCACCAAAACGCTAAACCTAACCCTTAACCTAACCCTAACACTAACCCTAGCGTAATTCTAAACATAACCCGAACCGTAAATCTAACTCTGGCCTGCCCTGAACCCTAACCCTAACCATAACCCTAACCATAACCCTATTGAAACACTAACCCTAAACCTAACCCTAACCAAAAAGCTAACACTAAAACTTACTCTCATTTTAACCTAACCCTAACCCTAATCCTGCCCCTAACACTTCTCCTAACCCTAACCCTAAACCTAATCCTAAACCTAACCCTAACCCTAACTCTAACACTAACCCTCACCCTAACCCAAACCCAAATCCTAATCCTAACCCTAACCATAACCTCAACCCTAACCTAACCCTAACCCTAACCCTCATTTTAACCCTAACACTCATTCTAACCCTAACCTTAACCCTAACCTAATCCTAACCATCATTTTAACCTTAACCATAACCCTCATCCTAACCCTAAACCACCTCTAACCCTGATTCTAAGCCTAACTCTGGCCTAACCCCAACCCTAACCATAACCCTAACCATTACACTAACCCTAACCCTAACCTTCATCCTAACATTAAGCCTAAACCTAACACTCATTTTAACCCTAACCCTTACCATAATCCTAACCCTAAATCTAGCCTTAACCCTAACCATAACTCTAACCCTAACCTTAACCGTATTAAAACACTGACCCTAAACTTAACCCTCACCAAATCGCTAACCCTAAAAGTTATCCTAAAGTTAACGCTAGTGTAATCCTACCAGGAACAGGACGCTAACCCTAACTCTGGCCTATCATGAACAATAAACCTAACCCTAACCCTAAACCTAACCCTAACCTTAAAACTAACCCTCATTTTAACCCTAACCCTAACCCTAATTTTAACACTAACCATAACCCTTAACCTAACATAACCCTAACACTAACCCTAACCCTAACCCTAAACCTAATCCTAATCCTAATCCTAATCCTAACCCTAATCCTAACCTTAACCCTAACTCCAACCCTAACCCTCATCCTAACCCTAACCCTAATCCTAATGCTAACCCTTACCATAACCCTAACCCTAACATAGCCCTAACACTAACACTAACCCTAAAATTAACCCTAAACCTAAAACTAACCCTAGCACTCATTTTAACCCTAATCCTCATTCTAAACCTAACCTTCATTCTGACCCTAACCCTAAACCTAAACCGAACCCTCATTTTAACCCTAAAAATAACCCTCATCCTAACCCTACCACTAACTGTCAATCTCAACATAACTCTGACGCTAACCCTAACTCTGGCCTATCCCTAACCCTAACCCTAACTTCAACCCGAACCCTAAACCTAAACCTAACACTAACCCTAGCCCTAACCCTAATGATAACCATAAACCTAACCTAACCCTACCCCTAACACTAACACTAACCCGTACTGTGACCCTAACCCTAACACTAACCATGACGCAAACACTAACCCTAACCCTAACCATAACTCTAACCCTAACCCTGACTCTGGCCTAACCCTAACCATAACCCTAACTTTAACCCTAACCTAACCCTAACTCTAACCCTAAACCTTACACTAAACCCAACCCTAACACTCATTCAAACCCTAAGCCTAACCCTAAAGAATAACTTAACCTAAACCTAACCATTACCCAAAGTCTAACCCTAACAATAAACCTAACCCTTATTCAAACCCTAACACTAAATTTAACTCTCACTTTAACCCTAAGCATATACCTTATGCTAACCCTAAGCCTAACCCTAACCATAACCCTCATCTGAACCCTAACCCTAACACTAACCCTAACCCTCTATCTAACCCTAACCCTAACCCTAACCCTAAACCTAACCCTAACCTAACCATGAAACCTAACCCTAAACGTAACCCTCATTTTAACCCTAAACCTAAACCTCATCCTAACCCTAACCATAACCCGAACTCTAACACTGGTTTATCCCTAAACCTAACCCTAAACCTAAACCTAACCTTAATCCTCATCCGAACGCTAAACCTAACCCTAACCCTAAACCTAACCCTGACATTAACCCTAACCTTAAACCTAAACTTCTCACACAAACTCTGGCCTAACCAAAACCCTGACCTTAACTCTGGCCTAACCCTATCCGTAATCCAAAGCCTTACCGTAAACCTAACCCTAACTCTGGCCTAACCCTAACCCAAAACCTTACCCTAACCCTAAAAATAACCTCTACCTAACCCTAACCCTAACCCTAACCCTAACTCTGGCCGAACCATAACCCTGACCCTAATCCTAACAATAACCTTAACCCTCATTATAAACCTACCTTTAACGCTAACCCTAACTCTGGCCTCTCCCTAACCCTTACACAAACCATAACCGTAACCCTAAACCTAACTCTGGCCTAACGCTAACCCTAACCCTAACTCTAACCCTAACCCTAAAACTAAACCTAACCTAACCCATACCCTAACCCTAAACATAAACCTAAACATAAACCCTGAAAATAACTATAACTCTAAACCTAACCCAAAAACAAACAATAACCCTCATCCTAACCCAAAATGTGATCCTAACCCTAACCTTAATCATAACCCTAACCCTAACCTAACACTAAAACTAAACCTAACCTAACCCTAACCCTAAAACTAACCCTAAACCTAACCCTAACCCTTTTTCTACCTCTAAACCTAACCTAACCCTAACCCAAACCCTAAACCAAACCCAAACCTTAACCCTAACCCTAACCCTAACCCTAACCCTAACCCTAACCCTAACCCTAATTCTGGACTAACCTTAAACCAATCCCTAACCCTAACCCTAACCCTAACCCTAACTCTGGCCTACCCCTAACCCAAACAAAAACCCTAACCCTAAACCTAAAGTCACACTAACCCTAACCCTAACCCTAACCATAAACCTAACCCTAACCCTCACCATCAACCTAACACTAACACTAACACTAACCCTCAGCCTAACCCTAACCCTCATCCTAACCCTAAACCTAACCCTCATCCTAACTGTAATCCTAACTATAATCCTATCCCTAACAATAATCATTAACCTAACACTAATCTAACCCTAACCCTAAAACTCATCCGAACCATAACCCTAACACTAACCCTAACCCTAAACCTGACCCTGACCCTAACCCTAACCCTAACACTAACCCTAACTCTGACCGAACCCTAAATTTGACCCTGACCCTAACTCTAACCCTAACCTAAACCTAACCCTAACCTAGACCTAAACTTTATGATAAACCTAAAACTAACCTAACCTTAATCCTGAGTGTAAACCTCATCCTAACCCTAACCCTAACCCTAACCTTAACCCTCATTATAAAGCTAACTCTAACACAAACCCTAACTCTGGCCTATCCCTAACCCTAACCCAAACCATAACAAAAACTCTAACACTAACTCTGGTATAATGCTAAACCTAACCCTAACCTTAACCCTAACCCTAACCCTAACCCTAACCCTAACCCTAACCCTAACCCTAACCTAAACCTAAACCTAACCTAACCTAATCTAACCCTAACGCTAACCCTAACCATGAACATAACCGTAACCCTAACGCTAACAATAACACTAACCCTCATCCTAACCCTAAACATAACCCTCAACATAAACCTGAGCCTAACCCTAAACCTAAACCTCATTTTAAACCTAACCATAACCTTAACCCTACCCCTAACCCTCATCCTAAACCTAACCCTAAATATAATCGTAACCCTAACCCTAAACCTAACTCTAACAGTAACCCTCATCCTAACCCTAAGTGTAATCCTAACCCTAACCTTAACCATAAATCTAACCCTAACCCTAAAACTAACCCAAATCCTAACCCTAACAATCATTCTAACCCTAACCCTAATTCTAACCCTAACTTTAACCCTAACCCTAACCTGAAACCTATACCTCATTTTAACTCTTACCCTGAACCTCATCCTAACTCTAAACCTAGCCCTAACCCTAATCTAACACTAACCCTAACACTCATCTGAACCCTAACCCTAACACTAACCCTAACCCAAATTCTAACCCTAAACCTAACCCTAAAACTAACCCTCATTTTAACCCTAAACCTAACCCTAACCCTAACCCTAACACTCATCCTAACCCTAACCCTAACTATAATCCTAACCCTAACCTGAAACCTAACTCTAAACCTAACCTTCATCCTAAAACTAACCCTATCCCTAAACCTCATTCTAACCCGAACCCGAACCTTAACCCTAACCGGAACCCTCACCCTCACCCTCATTTTAACCCTTAACGTAAACCACATCGTAACCCTAACCCTAACCTTACCCTAACCTTAACCCTCAATGAAACGCTAACCCTAACCCTAACGTAATCCTACCCATAACCCGGACCCTAACACTAACTCTGGCCTATCCTGAAACCTAACACTAACCCTAACCCTAACTCTAACCCTTACACTAACCCTAAATCTAACCATAATCCTAAACCTATTGAAACACTAACCCTAAAGCCAACCCTCACCAAAATGCTAACTCTAAAATTTACCCTAACCTTAAAACTAGTGTAATCCTAACTATAAACTGGAACCTAACCCTAACTCTGGCCTATCCAGAAACCTAAACCTAACCCTAACCCTAACACTAACCCTACTCCAAATCCTCATTTTAACCCTAAACCTAAACCTAAACCTAAACTTAACCCTATCCATAACTTAACCCTAACACTAACCCTCATCCGAACCCTAACCCTAACAGTAACTCTAACCCTCAATCTAACACGAAACCTAACCCTGATCTAACCCTCCTTTTAACCTTAACCCTAACCATAACTCTAACCCAAACCCTCATCCTAACCCTAAACCTAACCCTACCCCTAACCCTAAAACTAAACCTCATTTTAACCCTTCCCTAACGCTAACCCTAACCCTAAGGCTAACCCTAAACCTCATTCTAACCCTAACCCTAGTCCTAACCCTAAACCTAACTCTAACGCTAACCCTTATCCTAACCCTAACCCTAATCCTAATGCTTACCTTAATCATAACCCTATACCTAACCTAACCCTAACCCTAAAACTAACAATAACCCTAACCCTAACCCTAACATTAACAATAACCCTGACCCAAACCCTCACCCTAACACTAACCGTAACCCTAACTTTAACCCTAACCTAACCCTAACCCTAAACCTAAACCTAACCCTCATTCTAACACTAACCCTAACCCTCATCTGATCTATAACCCTAAAACTAAGAGTAACCCTCATTCTAACCCTAACCCTAACCTTAACCCTCATTTAAGGCTAACCCTGAACATTATCCTAACCCTAAGCCTAAGCCTAACCCTAACCTAACCCTAACCCTAACCTGACCCTAACCCTAACCCTAACCCTCATCCGAACCCTAACCCTAACACTAACCTTAACCCTCTATCTAACCCTATCCCTAACCCTAACCGTAACCCTCATTTTAACCCTAAACCTAAAACTCATCCTAACCCTAACCCTAACCTGAACCTTAACCCTGGCTTATCGCAAACCCAAACCCTAACCCTAACCCTAACCCTAAACCTAACCCTAATGCTAACTTTAACCCTCATCCTAACCCTAACTGTAACCCTCATTTTAACCCTAAAGCTAACCTTAACCATAATCCTCATTTTAAAGCTAACCCTAAACCTAACCCTAAGCCATACATTAACCTTAACCCTAAACCTAACCTAACACTAACACTCATCCTAACCCTAACCCTAATCCTAATCTTAACTGTCCTTCTAAACCTAATCTTAACCCTAACCCTAAGCCTCATTTTAAACCTAACCCTGATCCTAACCCTAACTCTAACCCTAACTCTGGCCCAACCATAATCCTAACCCTAAGACAAACCCTGGCCTATCCATAACCCTAACCTTAACCCTAACCCTAAACCTCACCAAATCCAACTCTAACCCTAACCCTAAATGTAGCATAATCTCAAACATAATCCCAATCTGCTGGAGCCAGCTGGGCAGAGTTGAATGGTTCTTGAATTGGGTGTGAGGATTAAAATTAATAAAATAAACACCAGCACACAGGAAACTTTTTGAAGTTCCAGATTCGACAGCCACAGCAAAAGGCAGGCTGCTTGCAGCAAGCAGTGACAGCAACAAGCCTCCATCTCTGCCTCCTCCTCTGCCTCCAGCCTTCTGACCACTTTATTTTTTGAGTAGTTACTTTTAGCCAGTAAAACATCTCAGAACAATAGGTTAATTTGCACAAGGAGTCTGAGGAAGAGGTGTAACCCTCATAAGCTATCCCACCTGTTGTCACAAATAAAAGGAGATGGACTTGCAAGTTCTCCTCTGGCATTAAGAAAGGCCTCCTAAAAGCCATCTCTCCCCCGAGATTTAAATATCAAAGCAGGCCGCTGAGTCATAGCTCCCAACATATCCCACTTTTTATATTTTTAAATTTTTGCCATAATTTAAGATTTATGGAGCAGAAGATTGTGCCTGTCTTAGGTTGTTTCTCTCAAAAGGTATATATTATAATATATTGTCCTTCTTGCCACAATACAGCAGTTGTAGTATGAACAGTAGCTAAAAGATATGCACCCCATTCTTTTGAATAATCAATATATTGAACATGCTGCTTTTCAATAGCTAATTCTATTTTTTGCAAAGCATCGTGAGCTTCTTTGGTAAGTTCCCTTTTTGACAAAGGATTAGCCTCTCCTTTTAAAATGTCAAAAAGTGGTTTTAGTTCTCCTGTTGTTAATTTTAAATGGGGACTTAGCCAATTTATATCACCTAACAACTTTTGAAAATCATTTAAAGTTTTTAGGTTGTCTTTTCTTAATTGAATTTTTTGAGGCATTATAGTCTGAGGATATAATTTATGTCCCAAATACAAATAGGGTGGCTCTGTCTGCACCTTTTCTGGTGCAATTACTAAACCTAGATTTTTTAAGGCTTGTTGTAAGTGTGCGAAGGCACTTAATAGAAACCCTTCAATTTTATGAGCCAGTAAAATGTCATCCATATAATGAACAATATGAATAACACAGAAGAATATGCCTCTCTAGTTTTAAAAATAGCTTGAGCCACAAATTTTTGACATAAAGTTGGACTGTTTGCCATACCTTGAAGTAATACAAGCCAATGATACCTCTTCATAGGTTCTTTAAAATTTACTGATGGCACACTAAAAGCAAATCTTTTACAATTTTGAGGAGCAAGAGGAATCGTATAAAAACAATCTTTTAAATCTAGTATGATTTTAAAAGTATCTTTAGGTATGGCAGAAGGGGTAGGCAATCCAGGTTGTAAGGCTCCCATTAATTCCATGGTTTCATTTACTTTTCTGAGATCTTGTAAAGCCTCCATTTTCCTGACTTCTTTTTTTATAACAAAAATAGGGGAGTTCCAAAATGAGTTTGATGGAGCAATATTGCCATTATCATGCTGTTCCTGTACTAACTGCTCAGCTGCTTTAATTTTTTCAACGAAGTGAGGCCACTGAATCACCCACACAGGATCGTCTACTTTCCATGTTATTGGATCTGCATGGGGTACAGGTTGTTCAGTGACCTCCCCTAAAAATGACCCAACCCCTTTTTAAAATTTCTTGGGGCAGGTATTGATTGCGGAGCTATATACCTTGTCCAGATATTTCCAATCCTGAATTAAGCATCTGATTGGGAACTGCATTGCTAGGACTATAAAGATACACTCCCATATTACTCATCACATCTCTACCCCACAGATTAACAGGAAGGCCAGGGATAATGTATGGTTTAAAAGTTCCCTCGTGTCCTTCCTCATCCTTCCAAGTTAATTCATTACTACTTTGTTCAGGACATCGGCTTTGTCTTATTCTGCGTAACTGTGAAATAGAGGATTGTTTGGGCCAATGCATAGGCCACTGATCAGCAGTTAAGACAGAGACATCAGCCCCTGTATCCAATAATCCTATAAATTTTCTTCCACTAATTTGTAATACTAGCTCAGGTCAATTGGGACCAATAGCATGTACCCAATAAGCATCAGAGGATCCAAAACCTGCATCTCCTCTTTTATCCTTTATACTTGCATTTTGTGTCTGAACTTGGGGGAGCAATATTAATTGAGCTAGTCTTTGACCTTGATTTATTACAGAAATTCCATTTGGAGAGTGTGTCATAATTTTTATCTCCCCTTCAAAATCAGCATCAATTACTCCAGGAGCTACTAAAATTCCCTGCATAGTAGTACTACATCTTCCGAATAATAGTCCCATAGTCCCTCTAGGTAATGGACCATAAACTCCTGTAGGTAGGGCCTGCATCCCCATTTCAGGAGTTAATACTGTGTAGGCTGATGAACTGAAGTCCAGTCCTGCGCTACCTGTGATTGATTTACAGAGGTCCTGAATGGATTTCTTTACTGAGGAACCATGTTCTGTAGTCCCCCATAGTACTGTTGTATGTATGTAATCCCAACCATTAACTGTATGTAATCCTAACCTAACTCTAACCCTGACCGAAACCCTAACACAAAACCTAACCTTAAATCTCATCCTAAACCTAAACCTAAACTTCATCCTAACACTACCCCTAACCCTAACCCTCATCCTATCCCTAAACCTAAACCTAACACTAAACCTAAAATTGATCCTAACCCTAACACTATCCCTAACCCTAACCCTATTGAAACCCTAACCCTAATTCTGGCTTATCATGAAAGCTAGACCTAACCCTAAACCTAACCCTTATTATAAACCTAACCGTAAAACTAACCCTAACCCTCACTCTGAACTATTCCTAAACCTAACCCTAACCCTAAACCTAACCCAAACCCTAACACTAACCCCTATTCTGAACCTAAACCTAACCCTAATCCTAAACTTAAACCTCATCCTAACCCTAAAAATAACCCTAAAACTAACACTATTGTAACCCTCACCCAAAACCTAACACTCACCAAACGCTAACCCTAACAGTAACCCTAGTGTAATCCAAACCAAAACCCGCATGCTAACCCTAACTCTGGCCTATCCTGAACCGTAAACCTAACAATAAACCTAATTCTAAACCTAACCTTAACCCTAACCATAACTCTAACACTAACCCTCACCAAAACGCTAAACCTAATGCTAACCCTAACTTTGGCCTAACCTTAACCCTAAACCTAACCCTAACCCTAACTCTAACCCTCATTCTAAACCTAACACATACACTAACCCTATCTCTAAACATAACCCTAACAGTCAACCTAAACCTACTCATTTTAACCCTAACCCTATCCTATCCCTAACCGGAACTATGACCTATCCCTAAACCTAACACTAAACCTAATCCTAACCCTTATTCTAACCCTAACCCTAACCCTAACCTAAAACTCATTTTAACCCTAACCCTAACCCTAACACTATCCCTAACCCTAATTCTGGCCTATCCCTAAACCTAACACTAAACCTAACCCTAACCCTTATTCTAACCCTAAACCTAACCCTAACCCTAACCCTAACCCTGACCCTAACCCTAACCCTAACCCTAACCTAACCCTAACCCTGACCCTAACCCTAACCCTAACCTAACCCTAACCCTGACTCTAAACTAACTGTAACCCTATACACAAAACCTAACACTAACCCAAACACTAAACATAACCCTAACTCTCATCCTAACCCTAATCCTAACACTAACCGTAACCCTAACCCTAACCCTTACAATTACCCTAACCCTTACCCTAACCCTAACTAAACCACAGCAAAACGCTAACCCTAAAACTTAGCCTAACCCTAACCCTAACGCTTATTCTAACCGTAACCCTAACCCTAAACCTACAACTAAACCTCATCCTAACCATAAAATAACCTTAAATCTAACACTATTGAAACCCTCACCCAAATCCTAACGCTCACCAAATGCGAACCCTAACCATAACCCTAGTGTAATCCTAACCAAAACCCGCATCCTAACCCTGACTCTGGCCTATCCTGAACCACAAACCTAACCCTAATCCGAACCATAAACCTTATTCTAAACCTAACCCTAACCCTAATCCTAACTCTAACACTAACCCTCACCAAAACACTAAACCTAACGCTAACCCTAACTTTGGCCTAACCCTAAACCTAACCTAACCCTAACCCTAACTCTAACCCTCATTCTAATCCTAACCCAAACACTAAACCTATCCCTAACCATAACCCTAACTGTTAAACTAAACCTAACCCAAACCCTAAAGCTAAAACTAAACTTAACACTCATTTTAACCATAACCCTAACCCTAACTCTGGCCTATCCCTAAACCTAACACTAAACCTAAACCTAAGCCTTATTCTAACCCTAAACCTAACTATAACACTAACCCTAATTCTAACCCTAACACTCATCCTATCCTTAAACCTAAACCTAACACTAAACCTAACCTGATCCTTACCCTAACACTAACCATAAACCTAACCATATTGAAAACCTAATCAAAAAACAGACCCTAACCCTAATTTGGACCTATCAAAAACCCTAAACTTAACCCTAAACCTAACCATTATTCTAAACCTAACCATAAACCTAACACTAAACTTAACACTAACCCTAGGCCTAACCCTAACCCTAACCCTAACTCTAACACTGGTCTATCCCTAACGCTAACCCTAACGCTAAACACTAACCCTAACCCTAAACCTAATCCTAAAACTAACACTCATCCTAAACATAACCCTAACACTAACCCTAACCCAAAATCTACCCCTAAACGTCATACTATCCCTTACAATAATCCTTACCTTAACCCTAACCCTAACCCTAACTCTGGCCTAAACCTAACCCTAACCCTAACCCTAACCCTAACCTAACCCTAACCCTGACCCTAAACTAACCGTAACACTAATCCCAAACCCTAATAGTAACCATAACACTAAACATGACCCTAACCCTCATCCTAACCCTAACCCTAACCCTAACACTCATTCTAAACCTAACCTTAAACCTAAATCTCATTCTAAACCTAACCCTAACCCGAACTCTGGGCTATTCCTAACCCTAACCCTTAACCTAATCTTAACCCTAACCCTCATTCTAACCCTAACCCTAACTCTAGCTCTAACTCTGGACTAACCCAAACCATAAACCTAACCCAAACACTAAACCTAAGCTTAAACCTAACCCTAAACCTAACCCAAACCCTCATCCTAAACCTAACCCTAACACTAACCCTAATCCTAACCCTAACCATAACCCTAAGCCATATACTAACCCTAACTAAACCACAGCAAAACACTAACCCTAAAACTTAGCCTATCCCTAACGCTAGTGTAATCCTAACCATAACCAGGACACTACCCCTATCTCTGGCCGATCCTGAACTCTAACCTAAACCTAACCCTCATTCTAAACCTAAGCCTAAACCTAACCATAATCCTAACTGTAACCCTAAACCTAACCCTAACACTAACCCTCATTTTAACCCAGCCCTAAAATTAAACCTAAACCTAACCCTAACTTTCATTTTAAACCTAAACCTAAACCTCATCCTAACCCTAACCCTAACGCTGACTCTAACAATAACCCTAACCCTCATCCTAACCCTAATGCAAATCCTCACCCTAACCCTAACTCTAACCCAAACACACATCCTATACCTAACCCTAATCCTAACCCTAACCCTAATGTAACTCAGCCGTTACCCCAACACTAAACCTAATCCTAAACCTAAGGCTAACCCTAACCTAACACTAACCCTAACACTAACCCTAACACTTAACCTAACCCTAACGGTAATCCTCATTCTAAACCTAACCCTAATCCTAACCCTATCCCTAATCCTAACTATGGCCTCACCCTGCCATAACACTAACTTTAACCCTAATACTAACCCTAAGCCTAAATCTGGCCTAACACTAAAAATAACCATAATCCTAACCCTAAAACTAAACCCTAACATTAAACATAACCCTAACCCTCATTTGAAATCTAAACCTAAACCCTAACACTAACCCTAACCCAAACTCTGGCCTAAACATAACCATAACCCTAATGCTAACCCTAAACCTCATCCTAACCCTCACCCTAACCCTAACCCTAACCACTAAACCTAAACCTAACCCTAACACTCATCCTAACAATAAAATTAACCTAACCCTAACCCTAACCCTAACCTGAACCCAAATTCTGGCCTAACCCTCACCCTAACCCTAACCCAAACTCTGACCTAACCCTAACCCTAACCCTAATGCTAACCCTCTCATCCTAACCCTAATCCAAAAACTAATCCTAACCCTAACTTTAGTGTAATCCTAAACATAACCTGAACCCTAATCCTAACTCTGGTCTATCTTGAATCCTAAACCTAACCCTAAAGCTAACCCTAACCCTCATCAAAAAGCTAACCCTAAACCTAACCCTAACCCTAACTCTAAACCTCATCCTAAACCTAATCCTAACCCTAAACCTAACCCTCATTCTAAATATACCCCTAACCCCAACCCTAACCCTAACCGTAACCCTAAACCTAACACTCATTTTAACCCTAAAACTAACCATCATCCTTAACCTAAATCTAAACCTAACCCTAACACTAAACCTAGCCTATTTCTAACCCTAACACTAACCCTAACCCTAACCTAACCCTAACCCTAACCCTCATTTTAACACTAACCCTAATCCTAAACCTAAACCAAAAGCTGATCCTAACCCTAACACTAACCCTAAACCTAACCCTAACCCTTATTCTAAAGCTAACCTTAAACCTAACCCTAACCCTAACACTAACCCTAACTCTGGCCTAACACTAAACCTAAACCTAACCCTCACCCTCACCCTCACACTAAACCTAACTCTAAACCTAACCCTAACCTTAACCCTAACTCTGACCTGACATGAACCCTAACCCTAACACTAACCCCTAACCCTAAACCTAACTCTAACCCTCACCAAAACGCTAACCCTAACACTAACTGTAACTCTAACCCTAACCAAAATGCTAACGCTAACCCTAACACTAACCCTAACCTTAGCAAAATCCTAAACATAAACCGGACCGTCACCCTAACTCTGGCCTATTCTGAACCTTATACTTAACCCTAATCCTAACCCTAACCCTCATTCTAAACATAATCCTAACACTAACCCTAACCCTAACCGTAACCCTAAACCTAACCCTAACTCTAACCCTAAACATAACCCTAAGCCAAAGTCTAACCCTAAACCAAAAACTAAGCCTAACCCTAACCCTCATCCTAAACCTAACCCTACCGGAACCCTAACCCTAAACCTAACTCTAACTATGACCTTAAACTTTAACCTTACCCTCATCGTAACCCTAAACCAAACCCTAACTCTAACACTAACCCTAAGCCAAACACTAACCCTAAACCTAAAACTAACCCTAACCCTAATACTAACCGAAATCCTAACTGTAACACTAACCCTAACACTAAACCTAACCCTAAACCTAACCCTAACTCTAGCCTTTCCCTAAACCTAACCCTAACCCTAACCCTAATAATAACCAAAATCCTAAACATAACACTAAACCTAACCCTAAACCTAACCCTAACTCTAGCCTTTCCTTAAACCTAACCCTAACCCTAAACCTAACCCTCATTTTCACCCTAACCCTAACCGTCATCCTAACACTAATCCTAACACTTAACCTAAACCTAACCCTAACCCTAACCCTAACCCTAATCCTAACTCTTGATTAAGCCTAACCCTAACGCTAACTCTAACCCTAACACTACCCTAACCATAACTCTGGACTAACCCTAACCCTAACCCTAATCTTAACCCTAAACCTAACACTGGCCTATCCCTAACCATAAACCTAATCCTAACCCGAACCCTAACCATAAAACTAACCCTAACCCTAACCCTAAATCTCATCCTAAACCTCACCCTAACCCTAACCCTAACCGAAATCTTAACACTAACCTTAACACTAAACCTAAACCTAACGCTAATCCTCATTCTAAACCTAACCCTGACCCAAACCCTAACTCTGGCCTTTCTATAATCTTAATCCTAAAACTAAACCTAAACCTAAATCTCATTCTAAACCTCACCCTAAACCTAACCCTAACCGAAACCCTAACACTAACCATAACACAAAACATAACCCTAACCCTAATCCTTATTCTAAACCTAACCCTAACCCAAATCCTAACTCTGGGCTTTCCCTAAACCTAATCCTAAACCTAACCCTAAACCTAACCCTCATTTTAGCAATAATCCTAAACCTAAACCTAACCCTAAACCTAACCCTCATTTTAACCCTAACCCAACCCCTAACCCTAACCCTAATTTAACCCTAACCTTAACCCTAACCCTGATCCTGACCCAAACCTTAACCCTAATCCTAACCCTAAACTTAACCCTAACCGTAACACTAACCGTAACCTTAACTCTGGCCTAACCCTAACCCTAAATCTAACTCTAATCCTAAATTTAACCCTAACCCTAACCCTAACCCTAACCCTAAACCTAACCCTAAACAAAACACTAACCCTAACTCTAACCCTAACCCTAACCCTAACCCTAACTCTAACCCTAACCCTAAACAAAACCCTAACACTAACTATAGCCCTAAACCTAACCCTAACCTTAACCTTAACCCTAACTCTGGCCTAACCCTAACCCTAACCCTAACTCTAACCATAACCCTAATTTTAACCCTAACTCTGGCTTAACACTAAATCTAACCCTAATCCTAACCCTAACACTAACTCTGGCTTATCCTTAACCCTAAACCTAACCCTAACCCTAACTTTAACCTTAACCGTAACCCTAACCCTAACTCTGGCATAACCCTAACCCTAAACCTAAACCTAACCCTAAATGTAACCCTATCCCTAACAATAACCCTAACCCTGAACCTAACCCTAACCCTAGCATAATCCTAACCAGAACCTGGTCCATCACCCTAACTCTGGCCTATCCTGAACCCTAAATCTAACCCTAACCTTAACCATTATTCTAAACTTAACCTTAATCCTAACACTAACCCAAAACTGAAGCCAAACACTAACCCTAAAGTTAAACCTAACGCTAAACCTCATCCTAAACCTAACCCTAACCCTAACCCTAACCCTAACCCTAACCCTAACCCTAAACCTAACCCTAACCCTAACCTTAACTGTAACCCTAACCCTAACTCTGGTGTAACCCTGACCCTAAACCTAAAACTATCCCTAACCCTAAACCTAACACTCATTCTAAACCTAACAATAACACTAACCCTAAACCTAAACATAACCCTAACAATAACCCTAACCCTAAATATAACCCTAACCCTAGCACAATCCTAACCATAACCCCTTCCCTCACCCTAACTCTGGCCTATCCTGAACCCTAAAACTAACCCTAACCCTAGCCCTTATTCTAACCTTAACCTTAACCCTGAAACTAAGCAAAACCGAAGCCAAACCCTAACCCTAAAGTTAACGCTAACCCTAAACCTAAACCTAACCCTCATTTTAAACTTAAACCTAACCCTCTTTCTAACCCTAACAATAAACCTAAACGTAACCCTAACCCTCATCCTAAAACTAACCCTAACCATAAACCTAAACCTAACCCTAACCCTAACCCTAACCATAGCCTATCCCTAAACCTAACCCTAACCCTAAACCTCACCAAAAAAAAATAATCCTAACCCTAACTCCAACACTAACCCTAACCCTTACCCTAACTCTAACCCTAAAAGTAACTGTAACTCTGGCCTAACACTAACCCTAACGCTAACCCTAACCCTAACCGTAACCCTGGCCTAACCCTAACCCTAACCCTACCCCTTACCCTAAACCTAACCCTAACCCTAACCCTAACCCTGACCTATACCTAACACTAACCCTAACCCTCAAGAAAACGCTAACCCTAACCCTAACTGTAGCCCTAACCCTCACCAATTGGCTAACCCTAAACCTAACCCTAACCCTAGCGTAATACTAACCATTACCCGGACCCTCACCCAAACTCTAGCCTATCATGAAACCTAAACCTAACCCTAAACCTAACCCTAACCTTCATTCTAAACCTAACCCTAACCCTAACCCTAATGCTCATCCTAATGCTAACCATAACCCTAAACTTAATCCTCATCCTAACCCTAAATCTAACTCTAACCCTGATTCTAAACCTAACCCTAACTGTAACCTTAACGCTCATCCTAACCATAAACCTATCCCTAAACCAGGCCTATCCCTAACCCTACCACTAACCCTAACGATAACCCTAAAATAACCCTAACCCTCATTTTAACAATAACCCTAACCCAAATCCTAACCCAAACCGTAACCCTAACACCAATCCTAACCCTAACCATATCCAGAACTCTAACCCTAACCCCAACCCTAACTCTGGCCTTACCCTAACGCTAACCCTAACCTTAACCCTAAAACTACCGTAACCTAATCCTAAACCTAACCCTAACCCTAATCCTCATCATAACCCTAAACATAAACCTAAACCTAACCCTTAACCTCATCCTAACGCTAAATCTATCCCTAACCCTAACCCGATTAAAACCCTAACAATAAACTGAACACTCACCAAAACGCTAACCCTAAAAATTACCCTATCCGTAACCCTAATGTAATCCTAACAATAACCAGGACCCTAACCCTCACTCTAGCCTAATCTTAACCCTAAACCTAACCCTAAACCTCATCCTAACCCTAACCCTAAACGTAACCCTAACCTAACACTAACCCTAACAATCATTCTAAACCAAACCCTAACACTAACCCTATCTCTAACCCTGACCCTAACGCTGACCCTAACCCTAATCCTAAACCTAACCATTTAACCGTAACTCTGGCCTAACCAAAACCCTGACCCTAAGCCTAACCCTAACCCTAACCCTAACCTAACCCTAAACCTAAACCTAAACCTAAACCTAAACCTAAACCTAAACCTAAACCTAAACCTAAACCTAACCTTCACCCTAACCCTGACCTTACCTGGCCTAACAATAAACCAAACCCTAACCCTAACCCTCACCATAACCCTACCCTAACTCTGGCTTGTCCTGAACCCTAATCCTAACCCTAACCCTGAACCCTAAACCTAACCCTAACCCTAACAATGACCCTAAGCCCAACACATACCTTCATTTTAACCTTAACGCTAACCCTAAACCTAATCCGAACACTAACCCTAACCCTAACCCTAACCCTAAAAATAACCCTAACCCTAACCTTAACCCTATCTCTGGCCTAACCCTAACCCTAAACCTAATCCTAACCCTAACCTTGGCCTATTCCTAAACTTAACCTTAACCCTAAAACTAACCCTAACACTAAACCTAACCCTAAACCTAAACATCATCCTAACCCTAACACTAACCTTAACCCTAACCCTATTGAAACCCTAACCCTAAATCTAAACCTCATCGAAACGCTTACCCTAAAACTAACCCTAACACTAACCTTAGTGTAATCCTAACCAGAACCCGGATCCAAACCCTATATCTGGCCTATCCTGAACCCTAAACCTAACCCACACACTATCCCTAAAACTCATTCTAACCCTAAACCTAACCCTAACTGTGGCCTGTCCTGAACCCAAAACTTAAACATAAACCCTAACCCTAAACCTAACCCTCACCCTAAACCTAACCCTAAAGCTAACCCTAACCCTGGCCTAACACTAACCGTAACCCTAACCCTAACCCTCATTTTAAACCTAACCCTAACCATAACCATAACCATAACCCTAACCCAAACACTAATCCTAAAACTAAACCTAACCCTAAACCTATCCCTCATTCTAAACCTAACCCTAACCCTAACCCTAACTATAAACCTAAACCTAACCCTAATCCTAACACTAACCCTAACACCCATGCTTATCGTAAACCTAAACCCACCCCTAACCCTAAACCTCATATTAACACTAACACTAATATAACCCTCAACCTATTGAAACTCTAACCCTAAACCTAATTGTAACCCTAAAACTAACACTAACCCTAACTCGGGCCTAAACTATACCCTAAATCTAACCCTAACACTGGCCTATCCCTAACCATAAACCTGGTGTATCCCTACCCCTAACCCTGAAAATAACCCTACCCCTAACCCTAACCCTAAATCTAACCCTTACCCTAGCGTAATCCTAACCATAAAATGGTCCCTCAACCTAACTCGGTCCTATCCTGAACCGTAACCCTAACCCTAAGACTAAACATAAACCTAATCCTAAACATAACCCTAACCCTCATTTTAAACTTAAACCTAACCCTCATCCTAACCCTAACCCTTAACCAAACCCTAACCCTAACGCTAGCCTATCCCTAACCATAACCCTACCCCTAAACCTCACCAAAAAGCTAACCCTAACCCTAACCCTAACACCAACCCTAACATTAAACATAACCCTAATTCTCATTCTGAAACTAAACCTAAACCTAACCCTAACTCTGGCCTAACCCTAACCCTAACCCTTAACCTAACACTCATTTTAACCCTAAACCTAACCCTCATCCTAACCCTAACCCTAAACCTAAACCAAACCCTAACCCTAACTCTAACCCTAACGCTAACCCAATCACTAACCCTAACTCTAACCCTAACGCTAACCCTAACCCTAACTCTGGCCTAACCTTAACCATAACCCTAACTCTAACCCTAACAATAACCCTAACACTAACCCTAACTTTGCCCTAACTCTAACCCTTACCCTAACCCTAATACTAACTGTAACACTAACAAAAACCCTAACCCTAAGCCAAACCATAACCCAAATAGTAACCCTAACCCAAACCCTAACCCTATCCCTAACAATAACAATAACCCTAACCGTAACCATAACCCAAATACTAAACTTAACCCTTACCGTAACCTAACCCTCACCCTAATTCTGGCCTAACCCTAACCCTAACCCTAACCCTCACTCTAATTCTGGCCTAACACTAAACCTAACACAAATCTTAACCCTAACCCTGCCCTATCCCTAAACCTAACCCTAACACTAACCTCAAACCTAACCCTCATTCTAACCCTAACCCTAAACTTAACACTAACTGTGGCCTATCCCTAACCTTAAACCTAACCCCTAACCCTAACCCTAACCCTAACTATGGCCAAGAGCTAAATCTAACCTGAAAACTAACCCTAACCCTCATTTTAACCCTAACCCTAAATCTCATCCTACCCCAAACCCTAACCATAACCCTCAACCGAACTCTAACCCTAACCCTAACTCTAACTCTAACTCTGGCCAAACCCGAACCCTAACTCTAAACATAAACCTAACCCTAACCCTAAAATTAACCCTAACGCTAACTCTAAACCAAAACCCTCATTTTAAACTTAAACCTAATCCTCATTCTAAACCTAATCCTAAACCTAACCCTATCCTTAACCCTAACCCTAACCCTAAACCAAACCCTAACCCTAACTTTAACCCTAACAGTAACACTAACCCTAAAACTAACCCTAACTCTAACCCTAAAGCTAACCCTAACCCTAACCCTAACCCTAACCCTAACTCTGGCCTAATCCTAAACCTAACCCTAACTCTAACCCGAACAGTAACCCTAACCCTAACCCTAACTTTGCCCTAACTCTAACCCTAACCCAAACTCTAATACTAACAATAACACTAACAATAACCCAAACCCTAACCCTAACCATAACCCAAATACTAACCCTAACCCTAACACTATCAATAACCCTAACCCTAAACATAACCCAAATACTAACCTTAACCCTAACCCTAACCCTAACCCTAACCCTAACCCTCACACTAATTCTGGCCTAACACTAATCCTAACCCAAATCCTAACCATAACCCTAACCCTGTCCTATACCTAAACCTAACCCTAACACTAACCTCAACCTTAACCCTCATTCTAACCCTAACTCTGGCCTAACCCTAACCCTAAACCTAACCCTAACCATAACCCTAACTCTAGGCCTAACACAAACCCTCATTTTAACCCTAACCCTAACTCTAACCTTAACCCTAACCCTAACACTAACCATGGCTTATGCCTAACCCTAACCTTAACCCTAACCCTAAACCTAACCCTAACCCTAACGTTAACCTTGGCCTATCCCTAACCCTAACCTTAACCATCACCCTAAACGTAACCGTAATCTTAACCCTTACTCTGGCGAAACCCTTACCCTAACCATAACCATAACCCTAACCCAAACACTAACCCTAACCCTAAACCTAATCCTCACTCTGGCCTATCCCTAACCCTAACCCTAACCCAAAACATAACACTCATTCTAAACCTAACCCCAACCCTAACCCTAATCCTAACAATAACCCTAACCCTAAACCTAACCCTAACCCTAGCATAATTCTAACCACAACACGGTCCCTCACCCTAACTCTTTCCTATCCTGAACGCTAAATCTAACCCTAACCCTAACACTTATGCTAAACTTAAACTTAACCGTAACACTGACCCTAAATCTAAACCTAACTCTAACCCTAATAATAAGAAAACACTAAACCTAAACCTAAACTAAAACCTAAACCTAAACCTAAACCTAAACCTAAACCCAAACATAAATATAAACCTAAACATAAACCTAACCCTGACCCTGACCATAACCATAAGCCTAAAGCTAACCCTAGGCCTAACGCTAGCCCTACTCCTAACTCTAAGCAAAACCCTGGCCAATCCGTCACCCTAACCCTAACCGTCACCAAAACGCTAACCCTAACTTTAATTGTAATCCTAACCCTCACCAAAACGCTAACCCTATCCCTTACCCTCATTGTAAACATAACCCTAACCCTAACCCTAAGCCTAAACCGAAGCCAAACACTAACCCTAAACCTAAACCTAACCCTCATCCTAACTCTAATCCTAACCCTAACCCTAAACCTAACCCTAAACATAACCCTAAACCTAACCCTCATTTTAAACTTAAACCTACCCCTCTTCCTAAACCTAACCCTAATACTCATCCTAACCCTAACCCTAACCCTAACCCTAACCCTAACCCTAACCCTAAACCTAAACCTAACACTCACTTTAAACTTAAACCTAATCCTCATTATAATCCTAACCCTAACACTAACCATAAACCTCACCAAAAAGATAACCTTAACCCTAACCCAAACTCTAACCCTAACAATAAATCTAACCCTAACTCTAATCTCATTCTAAACCTAATCCTAATCCTAACCCTAACTCTGGCCTATCTCTGACCATAAACATAACCAAAAACCTTAACCTACCCCTCATTTTAACCCTAACCCTAACCCTCATCCTAACCCTAACAGTAACCCTAAACCAAAACCTAACCCTAACTCTAACCCTAACCCTAACCCATATTCTAAACTTAACCTTAACCCTAATACTAACCCTAAAACTAAACCTAACCCTAACCCAAACACTAAGAAAACACTAAACCTAAACCTAAATTAAAATAAACATAAACATACACCTGACCCTAACCATAACCCTAACCCTAAAGCTAATCCTAGGCCTAACGCTAGCCCTACTCCTAACTCTAAGCAAAACCCTCCCGATCCCTTACACTATTCCCAACCCGTACCGTCACCAAAACGCTAACCCTATCCCTTACCCTCATTCTAAACATAACCCTAACCCTCATACTAAACCTAAAACAAAAACTAATCCTAAACCTAAACCTAACCCTCATCCTAAACCTAACCCTAACCTTAACCCTAACCTTAAACTTAACCCTAACCCTAACCCTAAACCTAACCCTCATTTTAAACTTAAACTTAACCTCTTCCTAATCCTAACCCTAACCCTAACCCTCATCCTAAATCTAACCCTAAACCTAACCTTAACACTAAACCTAACCCTAACCCTAACCCTAAACCTAACCCTCATTTTAAACTTAAACCTAACCCTCATTCTAACCCTACCCCTACCCCTAACCCAAACCCTAACCCTAAAAATAAATCTAACCCTAACACTAAACCTAACCCTAATCCTCATTCTAAACTTAATCCTAACCCTAACCCTAACTCTGGGCTATCCCTAACCCTAAACCTAACCAAAAACCTTAACCGAACCCTCATTGTAACCCTAACCCTAGTCCTATCCCTAATTCTGGCATAACCCTAACCCTAAACATAATCCTAAGCCTGACACTTACCTTGGCCTTTTGCTAACCCTAAACCTAACCCTAACCCTAACGCTAACCGTAAACCTAACACTAACCCTAACCCTAAAACTCATCCTAAACATCACACTAACCCTAACCCCTAACCCTAAACCTAACCCTAACACTCATCCTAACCCTAAACCTAACCCTACCCTAACCCTAACTCTAACACCTAACCCTAAACCTACCCCTAGCCCTAACCCTAACCCTAACTCTAACCCTAACTCTAGCATAATCCTAACCATAACCCGGTCCCTCACCCTAACTCTAGCATATCCTGAACCCTAAATCTAACCCTAACCATAACATTTAAGCTAAACTTAACCTTAACCCTAACACTAACCATAAAGTTAAACCTAACTCTAACCCTAACACTAAGAAAACACTAAACCTAAACATAAACTTAAACCTAAACCTTAACCTAAACATAAAAATAGACCTAAACATAAACCTAACCCTGACCTTGACCATAACCATAACCCTAACACTAACCCTAGGCCTAATGCTAGCCCTACTCCTAACTCTAAGCAAAAACCTTACCGATCCCTAAACCTAAACCTAACCATAACCGTCACCAAAACGCTAACCTTAAATTTAACTGTAACCCTAACCTTCACCAAAACGCTCACCCTATCCTTACCCTCATTCTAAACATAACCCTAACCCTAACCCTAAGGCTAAACCGAAGCCAAACACTAACCCTAAACATAAACCTGAACCTCATCCTAAATTTAATCCTAACCCTAACCCTAAACCAAACGCTAACCCTAAACCTAACCCTCATTTTAAACTTAAACCTAACCCTCTTCCTAACCCTAACCCTAAACCTCATCCTAAACCTAACTCTAACCCTAACACTAACCCTAAACCTAACCCTAACCCTAACCGTAAACCTAAACCTAAACCTCACCAAAAAGATAACCCTAACCCTAACCCTAACCCTAACACTAACACTAACACTAAACGTAACCGTAACCCTAATCCTCATTCTAAACCTAATCCTAACCCTAACCCTAACTCTGGCCTATCCATGACCCAAAACCTAACCAAAACCCTTAACATACCCCTAAATTTAACCCTAACCCTAACCCTCATCCTAACCCTCACAGTAACCCTGAACCAAATCTTAACCCTAACCCTAACCCTAACTCTAACCCTAACCTTAACCCTAACCCTAACTCTGGCATAACCCTAACCCTAAACATAAT
Organism: Rhombomys opimus; assembly: GCA_010120015.1. Lineage (NCBI taxonomy): Eukaryota > Metazoa > Chordata > Mammalia > Rodentia > Muridae > Rhombomys > Rhombomys opimus. The sequence continues at coordinate 386,333 of REGO01000564.1, forward strand.
CCTAACACTGAGCCTTACCCTGGCCTTTCGCTAACCCTGAACCTAACCCTAACCCTAACGCTATCCGTAAACCTAACACTAACCCTAGCCATAAACCTCATCCTAAACATCACACTAACCCTAAACCCTAAGCCTAAACCTAACCCTAACACTCATCCTAACCCTGAACTTAAACCTAACCCTAACCCTAACTCTAACCCAAACTCTGGCCTAACCCTAACCCTAACCCTAATGCTAACTCTAACTCTGGCCTAACCCTAACCCTAAAACTAACCCGAAACCGAACCCTAACCGTAGGCCTAACACTAACCATCATTTTAACCCTAGCCCTAAACCAAACTCTAACCTTAACCCTAACCCTAACTCTGGCATAACCCTAACCCTAAACCTAACCTAACCGTATCCCTAACCCTAACACTCATTCTAAACCTAACCCTAAACCTAACCCCAATCCTAACAATAAACCTAACACTAAACCTAACCCTAACCATAGCATAATAATAACCGTAATCCGGTCCCTCATCCAAACTGTTGCCTATCCTGAACCCTAAATCTAACCCTAACCCTAACACTTAAGCTAAACTTAACCTTAACCCTAACACTAACCCTAACCCTAAAACTAAGAAAACACTAAACATAAACCTACACCTAAACATAAACATAAACCTAACCCTGACCCTAACCATAACCCTAACCCTATCGCTAACCCTAAGCCTAACGCTAGCCCTACTCCTAACTCTAAGCAAAACCCTGGCTGATCTCTAACTCTAACACTAACCCTAAACCTAACCCTCATCCTAACCCTAACCCTAACTCTAACCCTAACCCTAACTCTTAACCTAACACTAACGCTAATCCTAAACCTAACCATAATCCTAACCCTAACCTAACTCTAATTCTAACACTCATCCCTTATCTAACCCTAAATCTCATCCTAAACCTAACCCTAACCCTAAACCTAACCCTCATTCTAAACCTAACCCTAACCCTAACCCTAACCCTAAATGTAGCTTAACCCCAATCTGCCGGAGCCAGCTGGGCAGAGTAAAAGGAGAATTCACATAGGCACTTACAGGGCCTCCAAATAGTTCCTGAAGCAAGTCTGTTTTGCTCTGTTGAAAACCAGAGCCAGATTAAAGTTTCACGGTTAGTTATCTTTTGATTTTGTTTGTAGCAAAACAGTCAAGTCCAGTTTATTATATAAGAGGTTTTTCTTCATGATGTCTTCTCCCAGGAGCAGAATGAAACAAAGGCAGGGTCAGGAGCTCAGGTCTAATGCAGCTTTTAAGTCTAGGTCAGGGCAGAGTTTACTGTTGTCTGCAGCGGGAACATCTTCTTACTGGGGAACAACTGCAAACCGTACCAGCCTCTCTGGGATCCACCTGGCTCCCTCTGCATCCTGTGGAAAAACACAAACATGCCCTCTTCCCCATATTAATACAGGGTCGGGGCCCTGCCACATTCCAGTAGTTGGATCTTTCCATTTTACTTGGGCAAAATTATCTTTGGTATTAGGATGCCACAATCAATTAGCTGCAGAACGGCGTTGTGTATCCACATTGAAAAAATTTAAAATAAAAAAAGCATGATTAATATTTGGGGATATGACTCCCTCCTTTTATATTTTTTGCAACTGGTTTTTAAGAGATCCATGGGCTCGTTTTATAATATTTTGGCGCTGGAAATTACATGGAATACCCGTTTTATGACTTATATTAATGAAAGTATACCAATTGCAGCAAGACACTTTAAGCAATGACTTATAACATGTTTGGTGGCTTCTCCGGTAATATTAAATTGTTTTCTTAAGCTCTTGCTATTTTGATGATGTAATGTATGAGAATTTTGAGCCAATTTTTGTTGAGTTAATCAAACCAAACATGTGGCTAGATCTGCTAAATCATTTCCTAAAGTTAAAGGTCCAGGAAGCCCTGAATGAGCTCTAATATGCCCTATGTAACAAGGCTGCACATGGCTCCAAATACCTTGTTGAATCTCGCTAAATAGATCTTGTATTTGATTATTAGCTGTAGTAACATATGTTACAGTCTCTAGCACTTGTAAAGCTTTAGCTATATAATGGCTATCAGTATACAAGTTGAAAGAGGTAGAAACCAAATTTTTAAAGACTGCAGCAGCAGCAACAGCTCCAGCTCATAATTCTACAAATTGAGCTGAGGCTTGCAAGGTTTGCAGAAAGAAAGTTTGTCCCTTTAGTACATAAACAACTTTTCCATTTGAAGATCCATAAGTGAATACTGTTGGAATTTGACGTAATGGCTTTTGTTTCATTATTTTAGGAAATACAAAAGCATGCTCACTGGCAAATTGAAGTAATTTATCTTTTGGATAATGCTTATCAATACGTCCTAAATAATGAGCAAAAGCTATTGCCCAACAGTCTACATTTTGAAATAACCAATCTACTTACTGTTTGGTAAAAGGGACTCCAATTAAGGAGGGCTCTCTACAAAAATATTTACGAGATTTTGTGGGAGCCATTTGAACTAAAGTAGCCACTGTTTCATAATACGGTGTCAGAACTCGAACAGGAGACACAGGCAGGTGCAACCATAATAATGGTCCTTCTTGCCACAATACAGCAGTTGGAGTATGAACATTAGCTAAAAGATATGCACCCCATTCTTTTGAATAATCAATATATTGAACATGCTGCTTTTAAATAGCTAATTCTATCTTTTGCAAAGCATCATGAGCTTCTTTGGTAAGTTCCCTTTTTGACAAAGGATTAGCTTCTCCTTTTAAAATGTCAAAAAGTGGTTTTAGTTCTCCTGTTGTTAATTTTAAATAGGGTCTTAGCCAATTTATATCACCTAACAACTTTTGAAAATCATTTAAAGTTTTTAGGTTGTCTTTCTTAATTGAATTTTTTGAGGCATTATAGTCTGAGGATATAATTTATGTCCCAAATACAAATAGGATGTCTCTGTCTGCAACTTTTCTGGTGCAATTACTAAACCTAGATTTTTTAAGGCTTGCTGTAATTGTGCGAAGGCACTTAACAAAATCCCTTCAATTTTATGAGCCAGTAAAATGTCATCCATATAATGAATAATATACACAGAAGAATATGCCTCTCTAGTTTTAAAAACAGCTTGAGCCACAAATTTTGACATAAAGTTGGACTGTTTGCCATACCTTGAGGTAATACAAGCCAATGATACCTCTTCATAGGTTCTTTAAAATTTACTGATGGCACACTAAAAGCAAATCTTTTACAATCTTGAGGAGCAAGAGGAATAGTATAAAAACAATCTTTTAAATCAGGTATGATTTTAAAAGTATCTTTAGGTATGGCAAGGGGTAGGCAATCCAGGTTGTAAGGCTCCCATTAATTCAATGGTTTCATTTACTTTTCTGAGATCTTGTAAAGCCTCCATTTTCCTGACTTCTTTTTTATAACAAAAATAGGGGAGTTCCAAGGTGAGTTTGATGGAGCAATATTTCCGTTGTCAACCTGTTCCTGTACTAACTGCTCAGCGGCTTTAATTTTTTCAAGGGAAAGAGGCCACTGATTCACCCACACAGGATCGTCTACTTTCCATGTTATTGGATCTGCATGGGGTACAGGTTGTTCAGTGACCTCCCCTAAAAATGACCCAACCCCTTTTTAAAATTTCTTGGGGCAGGTATTGATTGCTGAGCTATGCCTTGTCCAGATATTTCCAATCCTGAATTAAGCATCTGATTGGGAACTGCATTGCTAGGAATATAAAGATACACTCACATATTACTCATCACATCTCTACCCAACAGGTTAAGAGGAAGGCCAGGGAAAATGTATGGTTTAAAAGTTCCCTCGTGTTCTTCCTCATCCTTCCAAGTTAACTCATTACTACTTTGTTCAGAACATCGGCTTTGTCCTATTCTGCGTAACTGTGTAATAGAGGATTGTTTGGGCCAATGCATAGGCCACTGATCAGCAGTTAAGACAGAGACATCAGCCTCTGTATCCAATAATCCTATAAATTTTCTTCCATTAATTTGTAACACTAGCTCAGGTTGATTGTGACCAATAGCATTCCATTTGGAGAGTGCGTCATAATTTTTATCTCCCTTTCAAATCAGCATCAATTACTCCAGGAGCTACTAAAATTCCCTGCATATTGTACTACTTCTTCCAAATAATAGACCCATAGTCCTCTAGGTAATGGACCATAAACTCCTGAATTTTGGGCCTGCATCACCCTCTCAGGAGTTAATACTGTGTAGGCTGAGGAACTGAAGTCCAGTCCTGCGATACTTGCGGTTGCTCTACAGAGGTCCTGAATGGATTTCTTTGCTGAGGGACCATGTTCTGTACTGCCCCATGATACTGTTGTATGTATGTAATCCCTACCATAAACTTTATGTAATCCTAACGATAAACAGGATCCTCACCCAAACTCTGGCCTATCCTGAACCATAAACCTAACCCTAAGGCTAACCCTAACCCAAATTCTAAACACAACCCTAACCGTAACCCTAAACCTAACCCTAAACCTAACCCTAAGCCAAAGACTAACCCTGAACCTAAACCTAACCCTAACCCTATACCTAACCCTAACCCTAAACCTAACCCTAACCCTAACCCTAATCATAACCCTAACCCTAACCCTCATTTTAACCCTAAACCTAACCCAAATTTTAACCCTAACCCTAACCCTAACCCTAGCCTATCCCTAACCCTAACCCTAACCATAACCCTCACCAAAACGCTAACCCTAACCCTAAATGTAACTCTAACCTTACCAAAAGACTAACCCTAACCTAAACCCTAGGGTAATCCTAACCATAACCCGGACCCTCACCCTAATTCTGGCCTATCCTGAACCCTCAACCTAACCCTAACCCTAACCCTAACCCTAACCCTAACCCTAACCCTAACCCTAACCTAACCCTAACTTAACACTAAACCTAACCCTAACCGTAACCCTAAACTAAACCTAACCCTAACCCTAACCCTAACTCTGGCCTTACCCTAAAACTAAACCTAACCCTAACCCTAACGTAACCCTAACCCTAACATTAAACCTAACCCTAACCGTAACCCTCAACTAAACCTAACCCTAACCCTAACTCTCGCCTATCCCTATACCTAACCCTAACCCTAACTCGAAACCTAACACTCACCCTAACTCTAACTCTGACCTAACCATAACCCTAACCATAACCCTAACCCTGGCCTTTCCCTAACACTAAACCTAACCCTAACCCTAACGCTAACCATAAACCTAACACTAACCCTAAACACTAAACATCACCCTAACCCTAACCCAAACTGTAACACCTAACCTTGAACCAACAATAACCCTCATCCTAACCCGAAACCTAAATCTAACCCTAACCCTAACCCTAACCCAAACTCTGGCCTAACCCAAACCCTAACACTAATGCTAACACTAAACGTCATCCTAACCCTAACCCTAAAACTAATCCTAACCCTTACCCTAGTGTAATCCTAAACATAACCTGGACCGAAATCCTAATTCTGGCCTATCCTGAACCCTAAACTAACCCTAACCTAACCCTAAACTTCATCAAAACACTAACCCTAAACGTAACCCTAACCCTAACTCTAACTCTCATCCTAACCATAATCCTAACCCTCACACTAACTCTCATTCTAACCCTAACCCTAAACCTAAACATAAACCTCATCCTAACAATAACCCTAACACTAACCCTAACCCTAACCCTAACCCTAAACCTAACCCTAACCCTAACGCTAGCATAATCCTAACCATAACCCTGAACCTCACCCTTAATCTGGCTTATCTTGAACCCTCAACCTAACCCTAACTCAAACCCTAAACCTAAACCTAAATCTAACACTAACCCTAACCTAACCCAAACTCTGGTCTAACCCTAAACCTAAACCTAAAGGTAACCCTAACCATCATCCTATCCCTAACCCTAAAAGTAATCCTAACGCTAAACCTAGTGTAATCCTAACCATAACCTGGACACTAATCCTAACTCTGGACTATCCTGAAGCCTAAACCTATCCCTAACTCTAATCCTCATCCTAACCTTAATCCTAACCCTAACCCTAACTCTCATTCTACCCTAACATTAACCCTAAACCTAAAACTCATCCTAAACCTGACACTAACCCTAACCCTAACCATAAACCTAACCCTCACCAAAACGCTAACCCTAAGCCTTACCTTATCCCTAAACCTATGGTAATCTTAACGATAACCAGGACCCAACCTGGCCTATCCTGAACAGTAACCCTAACCCTAATCCTAACCCTAACCTTAACTCTAGCCTAACCCTAACCTTAACCCTAATACTATCACTAACCCTAACCATAATCCTAACCCTCATTTTAACCATAACCCTAACCATATTGAAACATTAACCCTAAACCTAACCCTCACCAAAATGCTAACCCTAAAACTTACCCTAACCTAAACCCTAGTGTAATCCTAAACATAAACAGGACCCTAACCCTAACTCTGGCCTATCCTGAACACTAAACTTACCCTAAACCTAAAGTTAACCCTAACCATAACCCTAATCTTAAAACTGATCCTCATTTTAAACCTAACCCTAACCCTAACCCTAAAACTTACCGTAAACTTAACACTGGTGTAATCCTACCCATAAAAAGGACCCTAACGCTAACTCTGGCCTATCCTGAACAATAACCCTAACCCAAAACCTAAAACTCATTTTTTCCCTAAACCTAAACCTCATCCTAAACCTAACCTTAAACCTAACCCTAACCCTAACCCTGGCCTATCCCTAACCCTAACCCTAACCCTAAAACCTCATCCTAAACCTAACCTTAAACCTAACCCTAACCCTAACCCTGGCCTATCCCTAACCCTAACCCTAACCCTAAAACCTCATCCAAACCCTAACCCTAACTCTAACCCTAACACTGACCCTCATTTTAACCCTAACCCTACCCTCACCATAACACTAAACCTAACATACCCCTAACGCTAAACCAAACCCTAAATCTAACCAAAACCCTAACCCTAAAAATAAACCCTAAACCTAACCCTAACTCTGGCCTAACCCTAACCCTAGCCCTAACCCTAACCCTAATACTAAACCCAACCTAACTCTAAAACTAACCCTAACCCTAACCGTAAACCTAACACTAACCCTAACCCTAACCCTATCAGTAAGACTAACCCTAACCCTCATCTTAACCCTTAACCTTACATTCATCCTAACTTTAAACCTAACCCAAACTCTAACCCTCATTCTAAACCTAACCCTAATCCTAACCCTAACATCATCCTAACCCTAAAATTAAGCATAATCCTAACCGTAACCCTAACCCTAACTCTAACTCTAACCCTAACACTAACCCTCATCCTAGCCCTAACCCTAACCCTCATTCTAACCCTAACCCTAACCCGAACCTGAAACGAACCCTAACCCTCATTTTAACCCTAACCCTAAACCTCATCCTAACCCTAAACCTAACCCTAAGTTTAACCTAACCCTAACCATAACTCTAAACCTAACCCTTAGCAAAATGCTAACCCTAACCCTAACCTTAACACTAACCCTAGCGTAATTCTAACCCTAACCGAACCATAAACATAACCCTAACCCTTGCCCTAACACTAACACTAACACTAACTCTAACACTAACCCTATTGAAACACTAACAAAAAACTTAACCCTCACCAAAACACTAACCCTAAAACTTACCTTAATCTTAACCCTAGTGTGATCCTACCAATAAACAGGACGCTAACCCTCACTCTGGCCAATCCTGAACATTAAACCTAACTCTTACCCTAACCCTAACCCTACCCCAACCCTCATCCTAACCGTAACCCTAACACTAATCCTAACCCTAACCCTAACCATAACCATAACCCTAACCCTTGCCTTAACACTAACACTAACTCTAACCCTAACCCTATTGAAACACTAACACAAAACCTAACCCTCACCAAAATGCTAACCCTAAAACTTACCTTAATCTTAACCCTAGTGTGATCCTACCAATAAACAGGACCCAAACCCTAATTCTGGCCTATCCTGAACATTAAACCTAACTCTTACCCAAACCCTAACCCTACCCCTAACTCTCATCCTAACTGTAACCCTAACACTAATTCTAACCCTAAACCTAACCCTAACCCTAACCCTAACCCTTGCCCTAACAGTAACACTAACACTAACCCTAACTCTAACCCTAACCCTAATCCAAACCCTTAGCCTAAAATTACCCTAACCCTAACCCTAACCGCAACTCCAACCCAAAAATTAACCCTAACACTAAAATGAACCCTAACCCTCATTCTACACCTAACTTTCATCCTAAACCTCACCCTCGTTATAAACTTAACCCTAAACCTAAACCTAACCCTCATTTTAACATTAAAACAAACCCTCATCCTAACCCTACCGCTACCCCTAAACCACATTCTAAACCTAACCATAAACCTAAACCTAACTTTGGCCTAACCCTAACACTTACCCTAACACTAACCCTAACTCTGCCCTAACCCTAACCCTAACCCTAAACCTAACCTAACACTAACCCTAACCTACCCCAACCGTAAACCTAACCGTAACCCCAACATTAACTATAATACTAAACCTAAACCTCATCCTAACCCTAACCCTAGCCCTAACCATAATCCAAACCCTAACCATGGACCTAACCTAACCCTAACCCTCAATCTACCCTAAACCTAACCCTAACCCTAACCCTAAAACTAACACTAATCCTAACCCTAACTTTGGCCTAACCCTAAACCTAACCCTAAACCTAACCCTAAACTAACCCTAACCATCATCCTAACCCTAAACCTAACCCTAACACTAACACTAACCCTAACCCTAACTCTGGCCTAACCCTAACCCTAACACTATCCCTCATTTTAACCCTAACCCTAAACTTCATCCTAACACTAAATCTAACCTAACTTCAACCCTAACCCTAACTCTAACCCTAAACCTAGTGCAATTCTAACCATAACTTGGACCCTAACCCTAACTCTGGCCTATCCTGAACCCTAACCCTAACCCTAAACCTAACCCTAACCCTAAGCCTAGCCCTAACCATAACACTAACTCTAACCCTATCCCTAACTCTATTGAAACTCTAACTCTAAACCTAGCCCTCACCAAAATACTAACACTAAAACTTACCCTAACCTTAAAACTAGTATAATCCTACCCATAAACAGGAATCTAACCCTACCTCTGGCCTATGCTGAACAATAAACCTAACCCTAAACCTAAACCTAACCCTAACTCTAAACCTAAACCTAACCCTCATTTTAACCCTAACCCTAAACCTAACTATAATCGTAACCGTAATCCTAAATTTAACTCTAACCCTAACCCTCATCCTAAAACTAAACCTAACCGTAAACCTCATTCTAAATATAACCCTAACCCGAACCTGAACCCTAACTCTCATTTTAACCCTTAACCTAAACCTCATCGTAACCCTAACCCTAACCCTAAGCCTAAACCTGAACCTAACCCTAACTCCAAACCTAAAACTAACCCTAACCCGAACACTAACCCTCATTTTAACCCTAAACCTAAACCTCATCCTAACCCTAACCCTAACCCTGGCCTATCCCTAGCCCTGACGGTAACCCTAAACCTAACACTAAACCTAACCCTAACCCTGGCCTATCCCTAACCCTAACACTAACCCTAAACCTAACCCTAACCATAAAACTCATCCAAACTATAAACCTAACCCTAACCATAACCCTAAATCTGGCCTAACCCTAACCCTCACCCAAACGCTAACCTAAGCCTAACCCTAAACCTAACCCTAAACAAAACAGAAACCTTAACCATCACCTAACCTTATCGCTAACCCTAATCCTAACCCTAATTCTAAACCTAAACCTCATCCTAACCCTAACCCTAATCCTAACACTCATTGTAACCCTAACACTAAACTTCACCCTAACCATAACCATAACACTACCCCTAACGCAAACCCTAACCCTAACCCTTACCATAACTCTGGCCTAACCCTAACTCTAAACCTAACCCTAACCATAAACCTAACCTATCCCTAACCCTAACCCTAAACCTAAACCTAAACTTAACCCAAAACCTAAACCTAACCATAACTCTAACACTAAACCTAACCCTCATCCTATCCCTAACCCTAACCCTCATCCAAACCCTAAACCTAACAGTAACCCTGACCTATATTTTAACCCTAACCCTAACAATGAAACTAACCCTCATCCTAATCCTAACCCTAACCACAATCCTAACCCTAACCCTAACCCTAACCCTAATCCTAACCCTCATTCTAAAATTAACCCTAACCTGAACCTGAACCCTAAACCTCATTTTAAGCCTGACCATGAACCTCATCCTAACACTAAGCATAACCCGAACGCTAACCCTAACTAAACACTCACCCTCACCAAAACAATAACCATAACCCTAACACTAACCCTAGCGTAATTCTAACCTTGACCCGGAACCTAACCATAACCCTAACCATAACCCTAGCCCTAATCCTATCCCTAACTCTAACCCTTGCCCTAACCCTATTGAAACCTAACCCGAACCCTAAACCTAAAAGTAACCCTCATTTTAACCCTAACCCTCACCCTAAATCTAAACCTAACCCTAACCCTAACAATAACACTCATCCTAACCCTAAAACTAACCCTCATTTTAACCCTAACCTTAACCCTCATCCTAACCCTAACCCTAACCTAACCCTAACATTACCCTCATCCTAACTCTAAACCTAAACCTCACCTTAACTGAACCCTAACCCTAACCCTAACTCTAACCCTAACCCTCACCAAAACGCTAACCCTAACACTAACCCTTGACATCCTAACTCTAACACTAACTCTAATCCTAACCTTAACCCTAAACCAAAACCTCACCAAAACATTCACCCTAAAACTTACCCTAACCTTAACCCTAGTGTAATCCTACAAAAAACAGGACACTAACCCTAACTCTGGCCTATCGTGAACATTAAACCTAACCCTAACCTTAAACGTAACCATAACCCTAACCCTAACCCTAAAACAAACCCTAATTTTAACCCTAAGCCTAAACCTAACCCTAACACTAAAACTAACCCTAACCGTCATTCTAACACTAACCATCATTCTAACCCTAACACTAACCCAAACCCTGTCCGAAAACCGAACCTTAACCCTAACCCTCATCCTAAAATTAAACCTAACCCTTAACCTAATCCTCATTTGAACCCTAACCCTAAGTATAATCCTAACCCTAACCATAAGACTAACTCTAACCCTAACCCTCATTCTAACCCTTACCCTAACCCTAAACCTAATGTAAACCTAAACTTAACCCTAACCCTCACCCTAACTCTAACCCTAATCCTCATCCTAACCCTAACCCTAATCCTAACCCTAACTGTAACCCTAAACCTAACCCTAATTTTCATCCTAACACTTACCCTCATCCTAACCCTAACCCTACCCCTTACCCTCATTCTAACCCTAATTCTAATGCTAACCCTAACTCTGGCCTATCCTTAACCCTAACCCTAACCCCAAATTTAACCCTACCTCTAACCCTAACACTAAACCTAACCCTAACCCGAACCCTAACCCTCATTTTAACCCTAAATCTAAACCTCATCCTAACCCAAACCCTAACCCAAACCCTAACCCTAACACTAACAGTAACCCTAGCGTAATTCTAACCATAACACAGACCCTAAAACTAACTCTGGCCTATCCTGAACCCTAACCCTAACCCTACCCCTAACCTTAACAGTAACCCTATTGAAACACTAAACCTAAACCTAAAACTCAGCAAATGCTAACCCTAAAACTTACTCTAACCTTAACCCCAGTGTAATCCTACCCATAAAGAGGACAATAACCCTAACTCTGGCCAATCCTGAACAGTAAACATTACCCTAACCCTAAACTTAACCCTAACCCTAAACGTAAAACTAACCCTCATTTTAACCCTAACCATAACACTAAACCTCATCCTAACCCTAACCCTAACCCTAAACCTAACTCTAACCCTAAACCTCATCCTAACCCTAAACCTAACCATTACCCTAACCCTAACCCTAACCCTTACTATAACCCTAACACTAACCCTAACCCTAACTCTGGCCTAACCCTAAACCTGACACTAACCCTAACCCTATCCCTAACCCTAACCCTAACCCTAACACTCATTTTATGCCTAACCAAGACCCATATCCTTACCTTAACCCTAAACCTAACTCTCATTTTATCCGTAACCCTAACCCTAAACGTAACGCTAACTGTAACACAACCCCTAACCATAATCCTAACCCTAACCCTAACTCTGTTCTAACCCTAATCCTCATCCAAATGCTAAACCTAACACTAACCCTAACCCTAACCTAATCCTATCCTTAACGCTAACCCTAAACCTAACCTAACTCTAACCCTATCCCTAACCCTAAACCTCATCCTAAACGTAACCCTAAACCTAAGCCGAACCCAAACCTGAACCCGAACCCTAACCCTCATTTTAACCCTAACACTAAACCACATCCTAACCCTAAACCTTACCCTAATCCTAACCTAAGCCTTACCCTAACATTAACTCTAACCCTAACCCTCACCAAAATGCTAACCCTAAACCTAAACCTAACCCTCATCAAAATGCTAATCCTAAAACTCACCCTAACATTAAGCCTAGTGTAATCCTACACATAAACAGGACCCTAACCCTAATTCTGGCCTATCCTGAATACTAAACCTAACCCTAACCCTACACCTACCCTAACCTAACCCTAACCCTAAACCTAAAACTTACCCTCATTTTAAAACTAACCCTAACCCTAAACATCATCCTAACCCTGACCCTAACCCTAAACCTAATCCTAACTCTAACCGTAACCCTAACTCTAACCCTAACCCTCATCCAAACCCTAACCCTAATCCTAACCCTAACACTAAACCTAAACCTAACCCTCATTTTCACCCAAACACTTACCCTCATCCTAACCCTAACCCTACCCCTAACCCTCATTCTAAACCTAACCCTAACGCTAACCTTAAGTCTGGCCTATCATTAACCCTAACCCTAACCCTAACCATAACCTTAACTCTAAACCTAACCTCATCCTAACCCTAACCATAACCATTACTATAACCCTAACCTAACCCTAACCCTAAAACTACCTCTGGCCTAACCCTAAACCTGACCCTAACCCTAACCCTATCCCTAACCCTAACCCTAACCCTAACACTCATTTCATAACGAACACCAACCTTCGTCCTTACCTTAACCCTAAACCTAACCCTCATTTTATCCCTAACCCTAACCCTAACGATAACTGTAACACAAACCTTAAAACTAACCGTAAACCTAAACTTATCACTAACCCTAACACTAACTCGAAACCAAACCCTCATCCTAACCCTAACCATAACCTTAGCCCTAACCTAACCCTAACCCTAACGCTAACCCTAACACTAACCCTAAAACTAACCCTAACCCTAACCCTCATTCTAAGCCTAACCCTAAACCTAACCCTCATTCTAACCCTAACCCTAACCCTAAACTAAACCCTCTTTTTAAACCTAAACCTCATTCCAAACATAACTCTTTTTAAACCTAAACCTCATTCCAAACATAACTCTAATGCTAACCCTAAATCTGGCCTATTCCTAACCATAAACCTAACCTCAAACTTAATCCTAAATCTAACCCTAAGCCTAACACTAACCCTTACCCTAAACTAACCCTAACCCAAACCCTCATCTGAACCATAACCCTAACCCTAACCCTAACCCTCATCCATAGGATAACCTTAACTCTAACCCTAACTGTAACCCTAACCCTAAATCTAAACCTAACCCTAAAACTAACCCTAACCCTCATTCTAAACCTAACCTTCATTCTAACCCTAACCCTAATCCTAAACATAAGCCTAACCCTCATTTTAACACTAACACTAACCCTAACCCTCATTCTAAACATAACTCTAACGCTAACCCTAACTCTGTCCTATCCCTAACAGTAACCCTAACCCCAAACCTAACACTAACCCTAACCCTAACACTAACACTACCCCTAACACTGACCCAAACCCTAACCCTAACCCTGGCCTATTCCTAAACCTAACCCAAACCCTAAACCTAACCCTAAACCTAACCCTAACACTGACCCTAACCCTAACCCTCATTCTAACCCTAACCCTTAACCTAACCCTAAACCTAACCCTAACCATAACCATAACCCTAACCTAATATTAACCCTAACCCTAAACCTAACCCTAACCCTAAAACTAACCCTAAACCACATTCGAACAGTAACACTGACCCTAACCCTAACCCTCATTCTAATCCTAAACCTAACACTAACACTAACCCTCATTTTAACCCTAACCTAAATCTCATCCTATCCCTAAACCTATCCCAACCCCTAACCCTAAACCTAACCCCTACCCTAAACCTAAGCCTAATCCTATCGCTAACACTAACCATAACCCTAACTCTGGCCTAATCCTAACCCTAACCTTAACCCTAACCCTAACTTTAACCCTAACCTAAACCTAACCCTAACTCTAACACTAACACTAAAACTAAACCTAACCCTAACTCTAACCCTAACTTTAACCCTAACCCTAACCCTCATTTTAACCCTTACCCTAACCCTAAATCTACCCCTAACCCTCATCCTAACCGTAACCCTAACCCTAGCCCTAACCCTAAACCTAACTCTAACCCTAACCATATTGAAACATTAACCCTAAAC
>REGO01000564.1:402851-428608 GCA_010120015.1 Rhombomys opimus
AATAACCCTAACCCTAACCAGAACCCAAATCCAAACCCTAAACTTATTTTAACCCTAACCCTAAACCTAATCGTAACGCTAAACCTAACCCTAACCCTAACCTAACCCTAACTCTAACCCTAACCCTCATCCTAACTCTAACCCTAATCCTAACCCTAACCCTCACCATAACCCTAAATATAACCTAAACCTAACAATAAACCTAACCCTAACGCCAAATCTAACCCTAAACCTAAAACTAACACTAACCCCCATTCTAACCCTAACCCTCATTCTAAACCTAACCCTTATTCTAACCCTAACCCTAACCCTAAACCAAAACCCAACCCTCATTTTAACCCTAACCCTAATAATCATCCTAACCCTAACACTACCTCTCACCCTGATTCTAAACTAAACTCTGGCCTATACCTAACCCTAACCCAACCCCAACCCTAACCCTAACTATAATCCTAACCCTAACTCTGGCAGAACCCTAAACCAAAACCTAACCCTAACCCTATGCCTAACTCTGGCCTAACCCTAACCTTAACCCTAACCCTCATCCTAACCCTACACCTAACCATTATCCTAACCCTAACACTAACCCTTACTCTAACCATAACCCTCAGCCTAACCCTAACCTTAACACTCATTCTCAGCCTAACCCTAACCCTAACCATAACCCTCATCCTAATCTCAACCCTAACCATAATCCTAACAATAACAATATCCCTAACTCTAACCCTAACCCTCATCCTAACCCTAACCCTACCCCTAACCCTAACTTTAACCCTAACCTAACCCTAACCCTAACTTAACCGTAACCATAAACCAATCTGAACCCTAAACCTAACACTAACCCTAACCCTCATTCTAACCCTAACCCTAACCCTAAAGCTAACACTAACACTAACCCTCATTTTAACCCTAAACTTAAACCTCATCCTAACCCTAACCAACACCCTAACCCTAACCCCAACCCTAACCATAACACTAACCTTAACCCTAACCCTAACCCTGACCCAAACACTGAACCAAACCCCAACCCTGCCCTAACCCTAACTCTCACTTTAACCCTAACCTAATCCTAACCCTAACACTAACGCTAACCCTAAGCCTAAGCCTAACCCTAACGCAAACCAGAACCCTAACCCTCATTTTAACCCAAACCCTAAACCTCATCCTAACCCTAAACCTAAACCTAACCTAACCCTAACCCTAACCCTAACTCTAACCCTAATCCTCATCAAAACGCTAACCCTAACCCTAACACTAACAATAACCCTAGTGTAATTCTAACCATAACCCGGACCCTAACCCTAACTCTGGCCTATCATGAACCCTAACCCTAACCCTAACCCTAACCATAACCATAACCCTAACCCTAACCCTAACCCTAACCATAACCATAACCCTAACCCTAACCCTAACCCTACCCCTAACACTAACTCTAACCCTCATCCTAACCCTAACCCTAACTCTGTCCTAACCCTAACCCTAACACTAACTCTGGCCTATTCTGAACACTAAACCTAAACGTAACCCTAAACTTAACCCTAACCCTAACCCTAAAACTAACCCTCATTTTAACCCTAACCCTAACCCTAACCCTATACATAACACACATCTTTTGTTGAGGGTTAGGTTTTGGTGAGGGTTAGGTTTAGGGTTAGGGTTAACATTTTTGTGACGTTTAGGGTTAGAGTTAGGATTAGCGTGAGCATTTTGGTGAGGGTTAGGGTTAGGGTTAGGTTTACAGATAGGAAAGAGTAAGGGTTAGGGTTAGGTTTAGGTTTAGGTTTAGGGTTAGGTGTTAGGGTTAGGGTTAGGGTTTTTGTCAGGCCAGCATTAGAGTTAGGGTTAGGTTTAGAATAAGGGCTAGGAGTAAGATTAGGTTTAGGGTTCAGGATAGGCCAGAGTTAGCATTAGGGTCCGGGTTTTGGTTAGGATTACACAAGGGTTACTGTTAGGGTTAGTTTTAGGGTTAGTATTTTGGTGAGTGGTAGGTTTAGGGTTAGGATTTCAATAGGGTTAGGGTTAGGGTTAGTGTTAGGGTTAGGATGAGGTTTAGGTTTAGGATTAGGTTTAGGTTTAGGGATAGGATGAGAGTTAGGCATGGGTTAACGTTAGGGTTAGGTTACGGTTAGTGTTAGGGTTATGGTTAGGCCAGAGTTAGGGTTAGGGTTATGGATAGGTTAGTGTTGGGTATAAGGTTAGGGTTAGGGTTAGAGTTTTGGTGAGGTTTAGAATTAAGGTTAGGGTTAGGGTTGTGTCAGGGTTAGGGTTAGGGTTAGGGTTAAGTTTAGTTTTAGTGTTAGGGTTAGGGTTAGAATTAGGGATAGGCCCGGGTTAGGGTTAGGTTTAGGGTTAGGGTTAGGGTTAAGGTTAGGTTAAGGATGAGTTTTAGGGTTAGGGTTAAAATGAGGGTTAGGGTTTGCATTAGTTTTAGGGTTAGGGTTAGGCCCGAGTTTGGATTAGGGTTAAGGTTAGGGTCAGGGTTAGTTTTAGGTTTAGGGTTAGCATGAGGGTTCGGGATAGGGTTAGGTTTAGGGTTAGGGTTAGGGTTAGGTTTAGGCCAGAGTTAGGGTTAGGGTGAGTGTTAGGTTTCGAGTTACATTTAGGTTTAGGGTTTAGGCCAGGTTTAGGATTAGGGTTAGAGTTAGGGTTAGGGTTAGAGTTAGGGTTAGGGTTAGTGTTAGGTTTAGGGTTAGGTTTACGGTTAGCATTAGGCTTAGGGTTAGGGTTAGGTTTAGGTTTAGGGTAAGGCCAGAGTTAGGGTTAGGGTTAGGGTTTGGTTTAGAATGAGGATTACGTTTAGGGTTAAAATGAGGGTTAGGTTTAAGATTAGGGTTAGGGTTAGGGATAGGGATAGGGGAAAGTTAGGGTTAGGATTAGGGTTAGCTTTAGAAAGAGGGTTAGGGATAGGAATTAGGGATAGGCTTAGAGTTATATTTAGGGTTAGGATTAGGGTTAGGTTTATGTTTAGTGTTCGGCTTCGGTTTTGGGTTAGGGTTAGGGTTATGGTTATGTTAAAATGACAGTTAGGGTTAGGGTTAGGTTTAGGCCACAGTTTGGGTTAGGGTTAGGGTTAGGTTTAGGGTTAGGATGAGTGTTAGGGTTAGGTTTAAGTTAGGGGTTAGGGTTAGGGTGAGGATTAGGATGAGGTTTAGGTTTAGGGTTAGATTGAGAGGTAAGATGACTTTTAGTGTTATGGTTAGGTTTAGGTGTACCGTTAGGGTTAGGGTTTGGGTTAGGTTTAGGTTTAGGGATACGCCAGGGTTAGGGTTAGGGTTAAGATTAGATTAGAGTTAGGGTTAGTGTTAGGCCAGAGTTAGGGTTACAGTTAGTGTTAGGGTTAGGCCAGAGTTAGGGTTAGGGCTAGTGTTACAGTTAGGGTTAAGGTTAGAGTTAGGGTTAGGTTAGGGTTAGAGTTAGGGTTAGGGTTTGGTTTATTGTTAGGGTTAAGGTTAGGTTTAGGGTTAAAATGAGGGTTAGGTTTAAGTTTAGGGTCAGGGTTAGGGTTAGGGATAGGCTATGGTTAGGGTTAGGGTTAGGATTACGCTTAGTGTTAGGGTTAGGTTTAAGTTTAAAATGAAGGTTAGGTTTAGGGTTAGGGTTAGGTTTAGGGTTAGGGTTATGATTAGGTTTAGGATGAGAGTTAGGGTTCGGTTTAAGTTTAGGGTTAGGATGAGGGTTAGGTTTAAGTTTAAAATGAGGGTTAGGGTTAGATTTAGGTTTAGGGTTAGTGTTAGGATTAGGGTTAAGTTTAGAATAAGGGTTAGGGTTAGTGATAGGGTTAGGTTTAGGGTCCAGGAAAGAACAGAGTTTGGGTGGGGGACCAGGATATGGTTAGGATTAGGCTAGGGTTATGGTTAGGTTTAGGGTTAGGGTTAGGCCAGAGTTAAGGTTAGGGTTAGTGCTAGGGTTACTGTTAGGGTTAGATTGAGGGTTAGTGTTAGGCTTAGGGTTAGGTTTTGGGTTAGGGTTAGGTTTAGGGTTAGGGTTATGCCAGAGTTAAGGTTAGGGTTAGTATTAGGGTTAGGATTAGGGTTATGTTTAGGCCTAGTGTTAGGGTTAGGGTTAGGCCAGAGTTAAGGTTAAGGTTATGGTTACGGTTAGCGTTAGGGTTAGGGTTAGGGTTAGATTGAGGGTTACGGTTAGGCCTAGGGTTAGGTTTAGGGTTAGGCCAGAGTTAGGGTTAGGGTTAGGGTTATAATGAGGGTTAGGTTTAGGGTTATGGTAAGTTTTAGAATGAGGGTTAGGTTTAGGGTTAGGGTTAAAATGAGGGTTAGGGTTAGGGTTAGGCATAGGTTTAGGGATAGGAAAGAATTAGGGTTTATGGTTGGGATTAGGGTTAGTGTTTGGGTTAGGGTTATGGTTAGGTTTAGGGTTAGGGTTAGGCGAGAGTCAGGGCTAGGGTTAGGGTTAGGTTTAGTTTGAGGGTTAGGTTTATGGTTATTGATAGGCCAGGGTTAATGTAAGGGTTAGGGTTAAGTTTAGAGTTAGGGTTTGGGTTTGGCCAGAGTTAGAGTTAGAGTTAGTGTTAGTGTTCGAGTTTGGTTTAGTGTTAGGGTTAGGGTTAGGTTTAGGTGCTAGAATGTGGGTTAGGGTTAGGGTTAAAATGAGGGTTAGGTTTAGGTTTCAGGCTAGGTTTCGGTATAGCCCAGAATTTGGCTTAGGTTAGGGTAAGGGTTAGAGTTAGGGTTAGGGTTTAGGATTAGGGTTAAGGATAGGCCTCAGTTAGGGTTAGGGTTACTGTTAGGGTTAGGGTTAGAATGAGGGTTAGTGTTAGGCCTAGGGTTAGGTTTTGGTTTAGGATTAGGTATAGGGTTAGGGTTAGGCCAGAGTTAGGGTTACGGTTAGGGTTATAATGAGGGTTAGGTTTAGGTTATGGTTAGTGTTAAGATGAGGGTTAGGTTTAGGTTTACGGTTCAGAATACACCAGAGTTAGGGTTAGGGTCCGGTTATGGTTAGGATTACAATAGGTTTATGGTTAGGGTTAGCGTTAGGTTTAGGCTTGGGGTTATTGTAAGGGTTAGAGTTAGGGATTGACCAGGGCTAGGGTTAAGGTTAGGGTTAGTGTTATGGTTAGAGTTAGGGATAGGTTTATAGTTAGAGTTAGGGTTAGGGTTAGGGTTAGCGTTTTAGTGACGGTTAGGGTGAGGGTTAGGGTTAGGGTTAGGGTTAGGGATAGGCCAGGGCTTTGCTTAGGGTTAGGGTTAGGGCCTGCATTAGGCCTACTGTTACCGTTAAGGTTAACATTAGGGTTAGTGTTATGGTTAGAGTTAGGGTTAGGGTT
Organism: Rhombomys opimus; assembly: GCA_010120015.1. Taxonomy (NCBI): domain Eukaryota; kingdom Metazoa; phylum Chordata; class Mammalia; order Rodentia; family Muridae; genus Rhombomys; species Rhombomys opimus. Next base: position 408,133 of record REGO01000564.1, read on the forward strand.
AGGGTAAGGGTTAGCGTTTTGGTGAGGGTTAGGTTTACGGTTAGGGTTAGGGTTAAAATGAGGATTAGGGTTAGGATTAGGGTTAGGGTTAGTTTAAGGCCAGACTTAGGGTTAGGGTTTTTGTTAGAGTTTGAGTTAGGGTTAGTATTAGGGTTAGGCCAGAGTTTGGGTTAGGGTTAGTCTTAGGGTTAGAGTTAGGGTTAGGTTTTTGTTTAGTGTTAGGGTTAAGGCTAGGATGAGGATTAGGGTTAGTGTTAAAATGAGGGTTAGGTTAAGGGTTAGGGTTAAAATTAGGGTTAGGGATAGGCCAGATTTAGGGTTAGGTTTAGAATGAGGATTAGGGTAAGTGTTAGGTTTAGTGTTGGGGTTACTGTCAGGGTAAGTTGTGGGGTTTATTTTTGTGAGGTTTAGGGTTAGGGTTAGGGTTAGGATGATATTTAGGTTTAATTTTAAAATGAAGGTTAGGTTTAGGGTTAGGGTTTCGGTTAGGTTTAGGGTTAGGTTTAAGGTTAGGTTTAGGATGAGGGTTAGTGTTAGGTTTAGGTTTAGAGGTAGGGTTAGGAAGAGGGTTAGGTTTAAGTTTAAAATGAGGGTTAGGTTGAGGGTTAGGGTTAGGTTTCGGGTTAGGTTTAGGATGAGGGTTAGTGTTAGGGTTAGGTGTAGGGTTATGGTTAGGAAGAGGGTTAGGTTTAGTATGTGTGTTAGGGTTAGGTTTAGGTTTAGGGTTAGTGTTTGGCTTAGGGTTAGGGTTAGGTTTAGGGTTTTGGTGAGGGTTAGGGTTAGGTTTAGGGTTTTGGTGAGGGTTAGGGTTAGGGTTAGGGTTAGGGTTAGGGTTAGGGTTAGGGTTAGGGTTAGTAATAGGCTAAGGTTTTGCTTAGGGTAAGGGTTAGGCCTAGGGTTAATGTTAGGGTTACGGTTAGATTTAGGGTTAGGTTTAGATTTAGGTTTAAGTTTAGATTTAGGTTTAGTGTTTTATTAGTGTTACGGTTAGGGTTAGGTTTAGGTTTAGGGTTAGTGTTAGGGTTAAGGTTAAGTTTAAAATATGGGTTAGGGTTAGGGTTAGATTGAGGGTTCAGGATAGGCCAGAGTTAGGGTGAGGGACCAGGTAATAGTTAGGATTACGTAGGGTTAGGGTTTGGTTTAAGGTTAGGGTTATTGTTAGGGTTAAGTTTCGGGTTAGGGTTAGGTTTAGGCTTAGGGTTAGGTTTAGGTTTAGGGTTAGGCCAGAGTTAGGGTTATGGTTAGGGTTAAAGTTAGGGTTTTAGTTTTGTTAGGGTTAAAAAGAGGTTTAGTGTTAGGCCTAGGCTTAGGGTTAGGGTTAGGTTTAGGGTTAGGCCAAAGTTAGGGTTAGGGTTAGGTTTAGGGTTAGGCCAAAGTTAGGGTTAGCGTTTTGGTGAGGCTTAGGTATAGGTTTAGGGTTAGGGTTAATGTTAGGTTTAGGGTTAGCGTTAGGTTTAGGTTAGGGTTAGGGTTAAAATGAGGGTTAGGTTTAGGTTTAGGGTTCAGGATACACCAGAGTTAGGGTTAGGGTCCGGGTCATGATTAGGATTACACTAGGGTTAGGGTTAGGGTTAGTGTTAGGTTTAGGTTTAGGGTTAGTGTTAGGGTTAGAGTTAGGGATAGGCCAGGGCTAGGGTTAGGGTCACGGTTAGGGTGAGGGTGAGGGTTAGGCCAAAGTTTGGCTTAGGGTTAGGTTTATCGTTTTTGTGAGGGTTACAGTTAGAGTTAGGGTTAGTGTTAGGGTTAGTTTTAGGGTTATTGAAAATTTTACGTTTATGTTTAGGGTTCAGGATAGGTAAGAGGGTTGGGTTCTGGGTTATGGTTAGGATTATACTACGGTTAGTGTTAGGGTTAGTTTTAGGGTTAGCGTTTTCTTGGCATTTAGGTTTAGGGTTAAGTTTGCAGTAGGGTTAGGGTTAAGGTTAGTGTTACGGTTAGGATGAAGTTGTAGGTTAGGGTTAGGTTTAGTTTTAGGGTTAGGTTTAGGATTAAGGTTATGGTTAGGAAATGGCCAGGGTTAGGGTTAGATTTAGGGTTAATGTTAGGGTTAGGCCAGAGACAGTGTTAGGGTTAGGGTTAGGGTTAGGGTTAGTGTTTAGTTTAAGGTTAGGGTTAGGGATAGGGTTAGGTTTAGGGTTAGGGTTAGGTTTAGGTTTAGGGGTTGTGTTAGGTTTAGGATTATTGCTTGGGGTACAATTAGGTTTAGTTTTAGGGTTAGGGTTAGTGTTAAAATGAGTGTTAGCATTAGGGTTAGGGTTAGGTTTAGGTTTAGGGTTAGTGTTAGTATTAGGGTTAGGGTTAGTGTTTTTTGTTAGGGTTAGGGTTAGGGTTAGGGTTAAGTTTAGTGTTAAGGATATGTCACGGTTAGGGTTAGAGTTAGGGTTAGGGTTAGGGTTATGGTTAGGGTTAGGTTGAGGGTTTGGGTTAGGGTTAAAATGAGTGTTAGGGTTAGGGTTAGGTTTAGAATGCGTGTTAGGGTTAGGGTTAGGGTTAGGGTCAGGATGAGGGTTAGGGCTAGGGTTAGTGTTAGGGTTAGTGTTCTGGTTTGGGTTTAGGGTTAGAGTTAGATTATGTTTAGGTTTAGGGTTTGTGTTAGGGTTAGGATGACAGTTAGGGTTATGTTTAGGATTAGGATTAGTGTTTGGGTTAGGTTTAGTATGAGGGTTTGTGTTAGGGTTAGGGTTATAGTTATGGTTAGTGTTCAGAACATGGTTAAGTTTAGGGTTAGGTTTAGGGTTAGGGTTATGCCAGAGTTAAGGTTAGGGTTAGTATTAGGGTTAGGATTAGGGTTATGGTTAGGCCTAGTGTTAGGGTTAGGGTTAGGCCAGAGTTAAGGTTAAGGTTACGGTTAGGGTTAGGGTTAGGGTTAGGGTTAAATTGAGGGTTAGGGTTAGGCCTAGTGTTAGGTTTAGGGTTAGGGTTAGGCCAGAGTTAGGGTTAGTGTTAGGGTTATAATGAGGGTTAGGTTTAGGGTAATGGTAAGTTTTAGAATGAGGGTTAGGTTTAGGGTTAGGGTTAAAATGAGGGTTGGGGTTAGGGTAAAGTTTAGGATTAGCTTAGTGTTAGATATAGAGTTAGGGTTAGGGTCACAGGTTTGATGAGGTTTAAAATTAATGTTAGGGTTAGGGTTGGATATGGTTATGGTTAAGTGTAGGTTAGGTTTAGCGTTTGGATGAGGATTAGGGTTAGGGTTAGGTTTAGGGTTAGAGTTAGCTTTAGAGTGAGGGATAGGCCCGAGTTAGGGTTAGGGTTAGGTTAGGATGAGGTTTATGGTTAGGGTTAAAATGAGGGTTAGGGTTCTCGTTAGTTTTAGGCATAAGGTTAGGCTAGAGTTTGGGTTAGGGTTAGGGTTAGGTTTATGGTTCAGGGTTAGGGGTTAGGGTTAGGTTTAGGTTTAGGGTGAGGGTTAGTATGAGGTTTAGGCTTAGGATTAGGTTTAGGGTTAGCGTTAGTGTTAGGATGATTTTTAGTGTTAGCGTTAGTATTAGCTTTACTTTTAGGGTTAAGGTTAGGTTTAGGGTTAGGGTTAGGGATAGGCCAGGGTGAGGGTTAGGGTTAGAGTTACGGTTAGGGTTAGGTTCAGTGTTAGATTTAGGGTTAGGATGAGGGTTCGGTTTAGGGTTAAAATAAGGGTTAGGTTATGGTTAGGTTTACGGTTAGTTTTAGGGATAGGCCAGAGTTAGGTTTAGAGTTAGAGTTAGGTTTAGAATGATGGTTAGGGTTAGGGTTAGGTTTAGTATTATTGTTAGTGTTAGTGTTTGGGTTAAGTAGGTTTAGGATTAGGATTAGGTTTAGGGTTAGGGTTAGGGTGAGGTTTAGGTTTAGGGTTAGTCTTGGTTAGGCTTAGCATTAGCTTTAGCGTAATTTTAAGGTTAAGATCAGTTTTAGGTTTATGGTTAGGTTTAGGTTATGGATAGGAAAAGATTTAGGGTTAGTGTTATTGTCAGGGTGAGGTTTAGGTTTAGGGTTAGTGTTAGGGTTAGGGTTAGAATCAGGGTTAGGATTAGGGTTAGGTTTAGAGTTCAGTATAGGTGAGAGTTCGGATTATGGTCCAGGTTATGTATAGGATTACACTAGGGTTAGGGTTAGGATTAGTTTTAGGTTTAGGGTTAGTGTTAAAATGAGGGTTAGGGTTAGGGTTAGGATTAGGTTTCGGTTTAATGTTAGTGCTAGGGTTAGGGTTAGAGTTAGCTTTTATTGTTAGGGTTAGGGTTAGGGTTAAGGTTAGTGTTAGGAATAGGTCACGGTTAGGTTTAGGATTAGGGTTAGAGTTAGGGTTAGGATTAGGTTTAGGTTTAGAATAAGGGTTAGGGTTATGGTTAGGTTTAGAATGAGTGTTAGGGTTAAGGTTAGGGTTAGGATAAGGGTTAGGGTTAGGGTTAGTGTTAGGGTTAGTGTTATGGTTTGGATTTAGGGTTAGAGTTAGGTTAGGTTTAGGGTTAGGGTTAGGGTCAGGTTTACAGGGTTATGTTTAGGATTAGTTTTAGCGTTTGCGTTAGGTTTAGTATGAGGGTTAGAGTTAGAGTTAGTGTTAGAGTTATGGTTAGTGTTAGAGTTACGGTTAGTTTTCAGAATAGGGTTAGGGTTAGGGTTAGGTTTAGGGTTTGTGGTTAGGTTTAGGTTAGGGTTCATGTCAGGCCATAGTTAGTGTTAGGGTTAGTTTTAGGGCTAGGGTTAGGGTTAATGTTAGGGTTAGGGTTAGGTTTAGAATAAGGTTTAGGTTAATGTTAGGTTTAGGGTTAAGGATAGTCCAGAGTTAGGGTTAGGGTACAGGTTTTGGTTAGGATTACACGAAAAATACAGTTAGGGTAGTTTTAATGTTAGCGTTTTGGTGAGTGTTAGGTTCAGGATTAGGGTTTTAATAGGGTTAGGGTTAGGGTTAGTGTTAGTGTTAGGATGAGGTTTAGGTTTACGGTTATGTTTAGGGATAGGATGAGGGTTAGGTTTAGGTTTAGGTTTAGGGTTAAATTTAGGGTTAGGTTAGGGTTAGGGTTAGGGATAGGGTTAAGTTTAGGGTTAGGTTAGCTTTAGGTATAGAGTTAGGGTTACGGTCACAGTTTTGGTGAGGTTTAAAATTAACGTTAGTGTTAGGGTTGGGTCATGGCTAGGGTTAGGTGTAGGGTTAGGTTTAGCTTTTGAATGAGGATTAGGGTTAGGGTTAGGTTTAGGGTTAGAGTTAGGGTTAGGGATAGGCCCAGTTTAGGGTTAGGATTAGGTTAGGATGAAGTTTATGGTTAGGGTTAAAATGAGTTTTAGGTTTCTTGTTAGTTTTTGGGTTTGGGTTAGAGTTAGGTACAGAGTTAGAGTTAGGGTTAGGATGAGGGTTAGGTTTAGGGTTAAAATGAGGGTTAGGTTATGGTTAGGTTTACAGTTAGGTTTAGGGATAGGCCAGAGTTTGGTTTAGGGTTAGAGTTAGGTTTAGAATGATGGTTAGGGTTTGGGTTAGGTTTAGGGTTAGGGATAGTGTTAGGGTTAGGTTTAGGGTTAAGTTTAGGTTTAGGATTAGGTTTAGGTTTAGGTTTAGGTTTATGGTTACGGATGAGGGTTAGGGTTAGGGTGAGGTTTAGGTTTCAGGTTAGTTTTGGTTAGGCTTAGGGTTAGGTTCAGGGTAAGTTTTAGGGTTAGGATCAGGTTTAGGTTTAGGGTTAGATTTAGGTTTAGGGATAGGATGAGGTTTAGGGTTAGGGTTATTGTCAGGATGAGGTTTAAGTTTAGAGTTAGTGTTAGGGTTAGGGTTACAATCAGGGCTAGGGGTAGTGTTAGGGTTAGGTTTAGAATTCAGTATAGTCCAGAGTTAGGATTAGGGTCTAGGTTATGGATAGGATTATACTAGTGTTATGGTTAGGATTAGGTTTAGGATGAGAGTATGGTTAGATTTACAGTTAGGGGTTAGAGTTAGCGTTAAGGTTAGGGTGAGGGTTAGGGTTAGAGTTAGGGTTAGGTTTAGGGTTAGGCCCGAGTTAGCATTAGGGTTAGGGATAAGTTTAGGTTTAAGGTTAGGGGTTAGAGTTAGGGTTAAAATGAGGGTTAGTTTTTGGGTTAGGGTTTGGGTTAGGGGTAAGGTTATGCCAGAGTTAGGATTAGGGTTATGGATAAGGGTAGAGTTAGTGTTAGGTTTACGGTTAGGGTTAGGGTTAGAGTTAGATTTAGGGTTAAGTTCAGGGTTAGGCTTAGGCTTAGGTTAGGGTTAGGGTTAGGGTTAGGTTTAGATTTAGGTTTAGGGTTAGTCTTGGTTAGGCTTAGGGTTAGGTTTAGGGCAAGTGTTAGATTTAGGATCAGGTTTAGGTTTAGATTTAGGTTTAGGTTTAGGGATAGGATGAGGTTTAGGGTTAGGGTTATTGTCAGGATGAAGTTTAGGTTGAGGGTTGAGGTTAGGGTTAGGGTTAGAATCAGGGTTAGGTTTAGGGTAAGGGTTAGGCCAGAGTTTCGGTTAGGGTTAGAGTTAGGTTTAGGGTTAGGGTTAGGATGAGAGTTATGGTTAGGTTTAAGGTTAGGGGTTAGGGTTAGAGTTACGGTTAGGGTTAGGTTTAGGTTTAGGGAAAGGCCAGAGTGGGGGTTAGGGTTAGGTTTAGGTTTAGAATGAGCGTTAGGTTTAAGGTTAAATTTAGGGTTAGGTTAAGGTTAGGGTTAGGGTTAAGGATAGGGATAGGCTATAGTTAGGGTTAGGGTTAGGGTTAAGTTTAGAATGAGGGTTACGGTTAGGGTTAGGTTTAATGTTAGGGTTAGGGTTAGGGTTAGGGTTATGGTTAGGGTTATGGTTAGGGTTATGGTTAGGGTGAAGGTTAGGGTGAGGGTTAGGGTAAGGACAGAGTAAGGGTTAGAGTTAGGGTTAGGGTTAGGGTTAGGTTTACATTTAGGGTTATGGTTAGAGTTAGGATTAGGTTTAGGATGAGAGTTAGGTTTAGGCTTAGGGTTAGGGTTAATGTTTAGAGTTAGGGTTAAGGATAGGCAAGGGTTAATGTTAGGGTTAGGATTAGGTTTAGGCCTAGGTTTAGTGTTACGGTTAGGGTTAGGGTAAGGTTTAGAATGAGGGTTAGGATTAGGGTTAGAGTTAGGTTGAGGTTTCAGGATAGGCCAGAGTTAGGTTGAGGGTCCATTTAATATTTAGGATTAAGCTAGGGTTAGTGTTAGGGTTAGGGTTAGGTTTAGCGTTTTGGTGAGGTTAAGGGTTACATTTACGGTTAAGGTCAGAGTTTGGTGAGTGTTAGGGTTAGGGTTAGTGTTAGGTTTAGGGTTAGGGATAGGCTAGGTTTATGGTTAGGGTTAGGTTTAGGGTTAGGGTTAAGAGGAGGGTTAGGATTAAGTTTAAAATGAGGGTTAGGTTTAGGGTTAAGGTTAGGGTTAGGGTTAGGGTTAGGTTTAGTCTTTGGCTTAGGGTTAGGGTTAGAGTTATGGTCAGGGTTAGGGTTAGCGTTAGGGTTAGGGGTAGGCCACAGTTAGGGTTAGGGTTAGGGTGTGGGTTATGTTTAGGGTTAGGTTTAGATTTAGGGTTAAGGGTTAGGTTTAGGGTTAAGGGTTAGGAATGAGTGTTAGGGTTAGGGTTAGGATTGGATTTAGGGTTCAAGATAGGCCATTGTTACGGTGACGTTCCGTTTATGTTTAGGATTACCCTACATGTAGGTTTAGGGTTAGGGTTAGTGTTTTGGTTAGGGTTAGGGTTACGGTTAGGGTTAGGGTTATGGGTAGGCCAGGGTTTCTCTTAGGGTTAGTGTTAGGGTTAGAGTTAGGCCAGAGTTTGGGTTAGACTTAGCATTAGGGTTAGAGTTAGGGTTAGGGTTAGGGTCAGGGTTTGGGTTAGGGTTAGGGTTAGGGTTAGGGTTAGGGTTAGGGTTAGGGTTAGGGTGAGGTTAGGGTTACTGTTAGGCTTAAAGTGAGGGTTAAGTTTAGGGTTAGGGTTACGGTAGGGTTAGCGTTAGAGTTAGGATTATTGTAAGGCTTAGGCCACAGTTAGGGTTAGGGTTACTGTTAGAGTTAGGGTTAGGGTTGGGTTAAAATGAGGGTTAGGTTTAGGGTTAAGGTTAGGTTTATTATGAGGGTTAGGGTTAAGATTAGGATTAGCATTAGTGTTAGGTTAGAGATAGGGTTAGGGTTAATGTTTGGGGTAGAGGTAGGCTAAGGTTTAGAGTTATTGTTAAAATGAGGGTAAGGTTAGTGTTAGGTTTAGGGATACGGTTAGGTTTAGAGTTAGAGTTAGGGTTAGGGTTAGGGTTTGTGTTAGAGTTAGGGTTAGGGTTAGGTTTAGGGTTAGGGTTAGGGTTAGGCCAGAGTTAGGGTTTGGGTTAGTGTTAGGGTTAGTGTTAGGGTTTCCGTTTAGGGTTAGGGTTTGTGTTAGGGTGAGGGTTTAGGGTTAGGCCAGAGTAAGGGTTAGGGTTAGGTTTAGGATTAGGGTTAGTGTTAGGTTTAGGGATAGGCCAGAGTTAGGGTTATTATTAGGGTTAGGGGTAAGTTTAGGTTTAGGGTTAAGGGTAGGTTTAGGTTTAGGGTTAGGGTTAGGGTTAGGGTTTCAATAGGGTTTGGGTTAAGGTTAGTGTTATGGTTAGGATGAATTTTAGGGTTAGGGTTATTGTTACGTTTAGGGTTCAGGATAGGCCAGAGTTAGTATTACTGTCCGGGTTATGGTTAGTATTATGCTAGGGTTAAGGTTAGCGTTAGGGTTAGGGTTAGCCTTTTGGTTAGTGTTAGGTTTTGAGTTAGGGTTCGGGTTTGGTCTGGGTTACGGTTAGGTTTAGGGTTATGTTTAGGGTTAGGATGAGGTTTAGGGAAAAGGTTAAAGAAGGTCAAGGGTTCGGGTTCGGGTTCGGGTTCGGGTTAGGGTTAGAGTTAGGGTTAGGGTTAAGGTTCGGGTTGGGGTTAGAGTTAGGGTTAGAGTTAGGTTTATAATGAGGGTTAATGTTAGCGTTAGGTTAGGGATAGGAATAGCTTTAAAGTTAGGGTTAGTTGGGGTTTAGGGTTAGGGTAGAATTAGGGTTAGGGTTAGGGTTTGGGTTAGGGTTAGGCCAGAGTTAGGGTTAAAATGAGGGTTATGGTTAGAGTTAATTTTAGGTTTAGGGTTAGGCTTAAGTTCAGGGATAAGCCTAGGATTTAGGGTTAGCGTTAGAATTAGGTTTATTATGAGGGTTAGAAGGTTAGGGTTAGGTTTAGGGTTCGGTCTCGGGTTAGGGTGAGGGTTAGTTTTAGGGTTAGGGTTAGGTTTAGGGTTCAGGATAGGCCAGAGTTAGGGTTACGGTCCAGTTTATGGTTAGGTTTACACTAGGGTTAAGGTTAGGGTAAGTTTTAGGGTTAGTGTTTTGGTGAGGGTTATGTTTAGGGTTGGTTATTCATTATGGGTAAGGTTAGAGTTAGAGTTAGGGTTACGGTTAGTTTAGGGTTTAAGAAAGGCCAGAGTTATTGTTAGGGTCCGGATTATGCTAGGGTTAGGGTTAGTGTTATGATTAGGGTTAGCGTTTTGTTGAGCGTTAGGGTTTGAGTTATGGTTCGGGTTAGGTTAGGGTTAGGGTTAGGCCAGAGTTAGGGTTAGCATTAAAGTTAGTGTTTGGGTTAGGGTTAGGGATAGGGTTACGGTTAGGTTTAGGGTGATTGTTAAATTTAGGGTTAAAATTAGGGTTATGGTTAGGGTTAAGGTTAGGGTTAGGATTAGGGTTAAATTTAGGGATAGGCCAGAATTAGGGTTGGCATTAGAGTTAGGTTTATAATGAGGTTTAGGTTAGGGTTAGGGTTAGGGTCAGGGTCAGGTTTAGGCCAGATTCAGGGTTAGAATGTTAGGGTTAGGATTATGGTTAGGGTTAGCGTTAGGGTCATGGTTAGGGTTAGGGTTAGATTTATGGTTAGTGTTGGGTTAGGGTTATGGTTAGGGTTACGGTTAGGGTTTGGATGAGGTTTAATTTAGGGTAAAAATGAGGGTTCAGGGTAATGTTAGGTTTATGGTTAGGATATGCGTTAGGGTTAGTTTTAGGGTAGGGTTAGCATTAGGGTTAGGTTTAGGTTCATGGTTATGGTTAGGGTTAGTGTTAGGTTAGGTTTAGGGTTAGGGTTAGGGTTAGATGAGGGTTTGGGTTAGGGTTAAAATGAGGGTTATTTTTTAGGTTCGGGTTAGGGTTAGGATTAAGGTTAGGATTATGTTTAGGATGAGGTTTAGGGTTAGAGTTAGTGTTAGGTTAGGTTTAGGGTTACGGTTAGGGTTAGGCCAGAGTAGGGTTAGGTTTAGGTTTAGGGTTAATGTTAGCGTTATGATTAGGGTTAGGGTTATTGTTAAAATATTCTTAGCTTTAAAGTTAGGGTTAGTTTGGGGTTAGGGTTAGGTTTAGGGTCAAGGATAGGAATAGGCCAGAGTTAGAGTTAAGGTTAGGGGCACGGTTAGGGTCAGCGTTAAGTTTAGGGTTAGAGTTATGGTTAGGGTTAGGATTAGGGTTAGGGTTAGGATGAGGTTTAGGCTTAGAGTTAGGTTTAGGGTTAGGGTTAGGATTATGGTTAGGGTTAGGGTTAGGATGAGGGTTAGGGTTAGGTTTAGGGTTAGGGTTAAAATGAGGGTTAGGGTTCATGTTCAGGTTAGGGTTTGGATTAGGGTAGGGTTAGAATGAGGGTTAGGGTTAACGTTAGGGTTCGAATCAGGGTTAGGGTTAGAGTTAGGTTTAGGTTTAGGATTATGGTTAGAGTCTGTGTTAGGATGAGTGTTAAGGTTAAGGTTAGAATCATTGTTAAGGTTAGTGTTAGGGTTAGGGTTAGGTTTAGGATGAGGTTTAGAGTTAGGGTTTAATTGAGTGTTAGGTCTTGGGTTAGGGTTAGGGTTAAAGGTAGGATTAGAGTTAGGGTCAGGGTTAGAATGAGGGTTAGGGTTAGGGTAAGAGTTAGGCTTAGGTTAGGGTTAAAGTTAGGTTTAGGGTTAGGGTTAGGGTTAGCATTTTGTTGAGGTTTATGTTTAGGGTTTGGATTAGGTTTAGGTTTAGGTTAGGTTTAGGGTTAGGTTTAGGGTTAGGATGAGGTTTAGTGTTAGGGTTAAAATGAGGGTTCCGGTTTTGGTTAGATTTAGGGTTATGGTTAGTGTTAGGGTTATGGTTAGGGTTATGGTTAGGGTATGGTTAGAATGATTGTTAGGGTTAGGGTTAGGGTTAGGGTTTGTATGAGGGTTAGAGTTAGATTTAGATTTAGGGTTAGGATTATGGTTATGGTTAGGGTTAGGGTTACGTTTTGGGTTAGGATTATGGTTAAGTTTAGGTGAGGATGAGGGTTAGGGTTTTTGTTAGGGTTAGGGCTAAAATGAGGGTTAGGGTTAGTGTTAGGTTTACATTTAGGGTTAGGGTTAGGGTTACCGTTAGTGTTAGGATGAGGGTTAGGGTTAGGGTTAGGGTTAGGGTTAGGGTTAGGGTTAGGGTTAGTGTTGGGTTAGGGTTAGGGTTATGATTAGGGTTAGGCAAGAGTTATAGTTAGGGTTAGGGTTAGGGTTAGGGTTTGCGTTAGGGTTAGTGTTATGGTTATGGTTAGGGTGAGGTTTAGTTTTAGGGCTACAATGAGTGTTAGTTTTAGTGTTAGGGTTAGGGTTAGGCTTAGTGCTCAGGATAGACCAGAGTTAGGGTTAGGGTCCTGTTTATGGGTACTATTACAATGGGTTAATGTTAGAGTAAGTTTGAGGGTTAGCGTTTTGGTGAGCATTAGGTTTAGGGTTAGTATTTCAATAGGGTTAGTGTTAGGGTTAGAGTTAGGGTTACGGACAGGCCAGAGATAAGGTTAGTGTTAGAATTTGGGTTAGAATGAGGGTTAGGGGTAGGGTTAAAATTTGGCTTAGGTTCAGGAGTAGGGTTAGGGTTAGATTTAGAATGAGGGTTAGGTTTAGTTTTAGGGTTAGTGTTGGGTTTAGGTATAGGGTTAGGTTTAGGATAAGGGATAGGTTAGGTTTAGGGTTAGGGTTTGGGTTAGGATGAGGGTTAGGGTTAGATGAGGTTTAGGGTTAGAGTTAGGTTTAGGATTATTTTTAGGGTTAGGGTTAGGTTTAGGGTTAGGGTTAAAATGAGGGTTAGTTTTAGGATTAGGGTTAAGATTAGTGTTAGGGTTAGGTTTATGGTTAGGATGAGTGTTAGGGTTAGGGTTAGGGTTAAAATGAGGGTTAGTTTTAGGGTTAGAGTTTGGGTTAGGGTTATGTTCAGGGTTAGGGTTAGGATTAGGGTTAGGGTTATGTTGAGAATTAGGGTTAGGGTTAGGGTTAGGTTTGGGGTTAGGATGAGGTTTACGGTTAGAGTTAGGTTAGGGTTAGGGTTAGGGTTAGGTTTAAGTTTAGGGTTAGGTTAGACTTAGGGTTAGCGTTAAATTCATGGTTACGTTAGGGTTATGGTTTGGGTTAGGATTAGGTTCAGAGTCAGGGTTAGAAGGTTAGGGTTAGGGTTAGGATTAGGGTCAGAGCTAGAGTTAGGGTTAAGATTAGATTTAGGTTTAGGGTTAGGGTTAGTGTTAGGGATAGGCCAGTGTTAGGGTTAGGGTTAGGGTTATGGTTAGGGTTACGGTTAGGATGAGTTTTAGGTTTTGGGTAAAAATGAGGGTGAGGGCACGGTTAGGATTATCGTTAAGGTTAGTTTTATGTTAGGGTTAGGTTTGGGTTAGGGTCAGGGTTAGGGTTAGGCCAGAGTTTGGGTTAGGATTAAAGTTATGGTTTGGGTTAGGGTTACATTTAGGTTTAGGGTGATTGTAAGATTTGGGTTTAAAATTAGGATTATAGTTAGGGTTAAGGTTAGGGATAGGCCAGAGATATTGTTAGCATTAGAGTTAGTTTTGTAATGAGGGTTAGGTTACGGTTAGGGTTAGGGTGAGGGTGAGGGTCATGGTTAGGCCAGATTTAGGGTTAGAAGGTTAGGGTTAGGATTAGGGTTAGGGTTAGGGTCAGGGTAAGGGTTAGGGTTACGGTTAGGGTTTGGATGAGGTTTAATTTAGGGTAAAATGAGGGTTCAGGGTACGGTTAGGTTTAGGGTTAGGATGAGGGTTAGGGTTATTTTTAGGGTTAGTTTTAGCATTACGGTTAGGTTTAGGTTTATGGTTAAGGTTAGGGTTAGGGTTAGGTTAGGTTTAGGGTTAGGGTTAGGTTTAGGGTTAGATTTAGGTTTTGGGTTATCGTTATGGTTATGGTTATGGTTATGGTTAGGGTTAAAATGAGCGTTAGGGTTCGGGTTAAATTGAGTGTTAGGTTTAGAGTTAGGGTTATGATGAGGTTTAGGCTTAGGGTTAGCCTTTTGTTGAGGGTTAGGGTTAGAGTTAGGGGTAGGGTTATCCCAGAGTTTGGGTTAGGGTTAGGGTTATGGTTAGGTTTAGGGTTAGGGTTAGGTTTAGGTTTAGGGTTAGGTTTAGGTTATGGGTTATTGTTATGGTTATGGTTAGGGTTAAAATGAGCGTTAGTGTTCAGGTTAAAATGAGTGTTAAGTTTAGAGTTAGGGTTATGATGAGGTTTGGGCTTAGGGTGAGCCTTTTGTTGAGGGTTAGGGTTAGAGTTAGGGGTAGGGTTAGCCCAGAGTTTGGGCTAGGGTTAGGGTTATGGTTAGGGTTTGTGTCAGGGTTAGGGTTAGGGTTAGATATAAGTTTAGGGTTGGGTTAGGGTTAGGGGTAGGGATATGCCAGAGTTAGGGTTAGGGTTAGAATTAGGTTTATAATGAGGTTTATAATGAGGGTTTATAATGAGGGTTAGGGTTAGGATTAGGGTTAGGTTAAGGATGAGGTTTACGGTTAAGGTTATGGTTAGGGGTAGGGTTACGTTCGGGTAAGGGTTAGGGTTAGAATGAGGGTTAGGGTTAAGGTTAGTTTTAAAATGAGTGTTAGGATTAGGGTTAAGGTTAGGATTCAGGTTTGGTTAGGTTTAGGGTTAGGCCAGAGTTAGGGTTAGTGTTACTGTTAGGTTTAGTTTTAGGGTTAGGGTTAGGGTTAGGGTTAGGGTTAGGGTTATTGTTAAAATAACTGTTAGGTTTAGGCTTAAGTTTAGGTTGTGGATGATGGTTAGGGTTAGATTTTGGGTCAGGGTTAGGGTTAGGGTTAGGGTTAATTTTAGGGTTAGATTTAGGGTTAGGGTTAGGGTTAGGGTTATGTTAGGGTTAGGGTTTTGGTTAGGGTTAGGGTTGCGGTTAGGGTTAGGATGAGGTTTAGGGTTAGGGTTAGAATGAAGGTTAGGGTTAGGGCCAGGTTGAGGGTTATGGTTAGGTTTAGAGTTAGGGGTAGGTTAAGGGTTAGATTATGGTTAGTGTTAGGGTTAGGATGAGGGTTAGGGTTAGGTTTAGGATGAGAGTTTGGATTAGTGTGAGGGTTAGGGTTAGGTTTACAGTTAGGGTTAGGGTTAGGTTTAGGGTTAGGATTAGGTTTAGGGTTAGGGTTAAAATATGGGTTAGGGTTAGGGTTAGAGTTAGGGTTAGGGTGAGGTTTAGGGTTAGGGTTAAGGTTAGCGTTTTGGTGAGGGTTAGGTTTAGAGTTAGGGTTAGTGTTAGGTTTAGGTTAGGTTAGTATTAGGTTTAGGGTTAGTGTGAGCTTTATGGTTAGGCTTACAATGGGGGTTAGGGTTCTGGGTAGGGTTATGATTACAGTTAGGGTTAGAGTTAGAATGAAAGTTAAGGTTAAGTTTAGGATGAGGTTTAGGTTTAGAGTTAGGGTTAGGGTAAGGGTTAGGATTATGGTTAGGGTTAGGATGAGGGTTAGGTTTAGGATGAGGGTTAGGGTTAGTGTTAGTGTTATGCTTAGGGTTAGGTTTAAGGTTAGGGTTAGGGTTAGGGCTAGTTTTAGGGATAGGATCAGTTTTAGGGTTAGGGTTAAAATGAGGGTTAGGGGTCGGGTTCGGGTTAGGATTAAGGTTAGGGTTAGTTGTTGAATGAGGGTTAATGTTAGGGTTAGGATGAGTGTTAGCAGTAGATTTAGGGTTACGGTAAGTGTTAGGATTATATTTATGGTTAGTGTTAGGGTTAGGATTAGGGTTAGGGTTATTGTTAAAATATTGTTAGGGTTAAGGTTAGGGTTAAGGTTAGGGTTTGGGTTAGGGTTAAGGTTAGGATTAGGGTAAGGGTTAGGGTTAGGGTTAGTATGAGGGTTTGAGTTAGGGTTAGGGTTAGGCTTAGGATTAGCTTTAGGTTTAGTGTTATGTTTACGGTAAGGGTTAGGTTTAGGTTTAGGGTTAGGTTAGGGTTAGGGTTAGGGTGAGATTTAGTGTTCAGGACAGGCCAGAATTAGGGTTAGGGTCCTGTTTTTGGGTAGGATTACACTCGGGTTAAGGTTAGCGTAAGTTTTAGGGTTAGTGTTTTGTTGAGGGTTAGGTTTAGGGTTACTGTTTCAAAAGGGTTAGAAGTAAGGTTAGGGTTAGGGTTAAGGTTAGAGCTAGGGTTAGGGTTAGGTTAGGGTTAGGGTTAGGTTTCAGGATAAGTCAGAGTTAGGGTTAGGTTCCGGGTTATGGTTAGAATTACGCTTGGGTTATTGTTAGGGTCGGATTAGGGTTAGGGTTGGGGTTAGGTTTAGGGTTAATAATAGGCCGGAGTTAGGGTTAGCGTTAGAGTTATGTTTAGAATGAGGGCTAGGGGTAGGGTTAGGGTTAGGATGAGGGTTAGTTTTAGGGTTAAAATGAGGGTTAGGTTTATGTTTAGGTTTAGGGTTAGCGTTAGTGTTAGAATGAGGGTTAGGTTTAGAATGAAGGTTAGGTTTAGAATGAGGGTTAGGGTTAGAATGAGGATTAAGGATAGTTTTAGGGTTAGGGTTAATTTTAGGGTTAGAGTTAGGGTTAGGCTTAGGGTTATGTTAGGCTTCCGATTTTGGTTAAGGTTAGGGTTACGGTTAGGGTTAGGATGAGGTTTAGGGTTAGGGTTAGAATGAGGGTTAGGGTTAGGTCTTTCTTGAGGGTTATGGTTAGGTTTAGAGTTAGGGTTAGATTTAGGGTTAGGATTATGGTTAGTGTTAGGGTTAGGATGAGTGTTAGGATTATTGTTAGGGTTACAGTTAGGGTTTGCGTTAGGGTTAGGCCAGACTTAGGTTTAGGGTTAGGTTTTTGTTAGGGTTAAGTTTAGGGTTAGGGTTAGTGTTAGGGTTAGAGTCAAAATGAGGGTTAGTTTTAGGGTTAGGGTTAGGTTTAGGTTTAGGGTTAGGTTTCCTGTTCAGGATAGGCCAGAGTTACGGTTAGAGTCCTGTTTATGCGTAGGATTACATAGGGTTAAGGTTAGGGTAAGTTTTAGGGTTAGTGTTTTGGTGAGTGTTAGGTTTATGGTTAGTATTTCAATAGGGTTAGGGTTAGGGTTAGAATTTGGATTAGGGTTATAATGAGGGTTAGTTTTAGGGTTAGTGTTAGGGTTAGGGTTTTGTTAGGGTTAAGGTTATGGCTATGGATAGGGTTGGGGTTAGGATGTGGTTTAGCGTTAGGGTTAAAATGAGCGTTAGGGTTCGGGTTCAGTTTAGGTTTTGGGTTTAGGTTAGGTTTAGGGTTACAGTTAGAATGAGGGTTAGGTTTAGGGCTAGGATGAGGATTAATGTTAGGGTTAGAGTTATTGTTAGGGTTAGGATTATGGTTAGTGTTAGAGTTATAATGATGTTAGGGTTAGGGTTAGGGTTAAAATGAGGGTTAGGTTTAGGATTAGGGTTAGGCGAGATTTTGGGTTAGGGTTAGGGTTAGGGTTAGGTTTAGGGTTTGTGTTAGGGTTAGGCCAGAGTTAGGTTAGGGTTAGGGTTAGGGTTTGGGTTAGGGTTAAAATGAGGGTTAGAGTTAGGGTTAGAGTTAGGGTTAGGATGAGTTTTAGGGTTAGGGTTGAGGTTAGCGTTATGGTGAGGGTTAGGGTTAGAGTTAGGTTTAGGGTTAGGTTTAGGTTAGGTTTAGTGTTAGGTTTAGGTTAGGATGAGCTTTACGGTTAGGGTTAAAATGAGGGTTATGGTTAGGGTTAGGATTACGGTTAGGGTTAGGGTTAGAATGAGAGTTAGGGTTAAGGTTAGGGTTAGGATGAGTTTTAGGGTTAGAGTTAAGGTTAGGGTAAGAGTTAGGATTATGGTTAGTGTTAGGGTTAGGATGAGGGTTAGATTTAGGATGAGGGTTAGGGTTAGTGTTAGGGTTACGGTTAGGGTTAGGTTTACGGTTAGGGTTAGGTTTACAGGAAGGTTTAGGGTTAGGATGAGTTTTAGGGTTAGGGTTAAAATGAGGGGTAGGGTTCGGGTTCGGGTTAGAGTAAGGATTAAGTTTAGGGTTAGGGATAGAATGAGGATTAGTGTTAGAGTTAGGACGAGGGTTAGCGGTAGATTTAGGGTTAGGGTAAGCGTTAGGATTATGGTTATGGTTAGGGTTAGGGTAAGGGTTAGGGTTAGGGTTAGTGTTATTGTTAAAATATTGTTAGGGTTAAGGGTAGGGTTAAGGTTAGGGTTTGGGTTAGGGTTAGGATTAGGGTAAGGCTTAGGGTTAGGATTAGGGTTAGGATAAGTGTTAGGTTTAGGGTTAGGCTTAGGGTTAGCTTTATGTTTAGGGTTAGGTTTACGGTTAGGGTTAGGTTTAGGTTTAGGGTTAGGTTAGGTTTAGGGTTACGGTTAGGGTTAGTGTTAGGCCAGAATTAGTGTTAGGGTGATGGTTAGGGTTAGGGTTAGGGTTTTGGTTAGGCTTAGGCCAGACTTAGGGTTAGGGTTCGGGTTAGGATTTTGGTTTAGGGTTAAAGTTAGGGTTAGTTTTAGGGTTAGGGTTAGGTTCATTTTTAGGGTTAGGTTTACTGTTCAGGATAGGCCAGAGTTACGGTTAGAGTCCTGTTTATGGGTAGGCTTACTCTAGGGTTAAGGTTAGGGTAAGTTTTAGGGTTAGCCTTTTCGTGAGCGTTAGGTTTAGAAGGAGGGTTAGGGTTAGGGTTAGGTTTATTGTTCAGGATAGGCCAGAGTTAGGGTTAGAGTCCGGGTTTTGGTCAGGGTTAGGGTTAGTGTTAGGGTTAAGATCAGTTTTAGGTTTAGCGTTAGGGTTAGGGTTAGGGTTAGGATGAGGGTTAGGGTTAGGGTTAGGGTTAGGGCAGAATTAGGGTCAGGGTTAGGGTTTGTGTTAGGGTTATTACAGAGTTAGGGTTAGCATTAGTGTGAGGGTTAGGATTAGGGTTAGGGTTAGGGTTAGGGTTATGATGATCTTTAGGGTTAAATTTAGGATTAGTGTTAGCGTATTGGTGAGGGTTAGGGTTAAGGTTAGGGTTAGGGTTAGGTTTAGGTTAGGGTTAATGTAAGGTTTAGGGTTATGATGAGGTTTAGGTTGAGGTTAAAATGAGTGTTAGGGTTCGGGTTTGGGTTATGGTTAGGATGATGGTTAGGGTTAGGGTTAGAATGAGAGTTAGGATTAAGGTTAGGGTTAGAATGAGGGTTAGGGTTAGAGTTAGGGTTAGAGGTATGATTATGGTTAGTGTTAGAGTTAGGATGAGGTTTAGTGTTAGGTTTAGGATGAGGATTAGGGATAGTGTTAGGGTTAGGGTTAGGTTTACGGTTAGGGTTAAGGTTAGGTTTAGGGTTAGGGTTAGGGTTAAGGTTAGGTTTAGGGTTAGGGTTAGGGATAAGGTTAAGTTTTGGTTTAGGTTTAGTGTTAGGTTTAGTGTTCAGGATAGCCCAGAGTTATGGTTAGAGTCCTGTTTAGAGGTAGATTTACACTGGGGCTAAAGTTTTAGGGTTAGCGTTTTGATGAGGGTTATGTTTTGGGTTAGTGTTTCAATAGGGTTAGGGTTAGGATTAGAGTTAGGGTTAGGTCTAGGGTTAGGGTTAGGGTTACAATGAGGGTTAGTTTTAGGGTTAGGGTTAGGGTAAGGTTTATGTTAGGGTTAAGGTTATGTTTAGGGTTAGGGTTAGGGTAAGTATGAGGTTTAGGGTTAGGTTTAAAATGAGGTTTAGAGTTCGGCTTAGGTTAGGGTTAGTGTTAGGGTGAGAGTTAGCTTAAGGGTTGGGGTTAGGGTTAGGGTTAGAAATAGGCCAGAGTTAGGGTTAGCTTTAGAGTTAAGTTAAGAAAGAGGTTTAGTGGTGGGATTGGGTTAGGATGAAGGTTAGGTTTAGGGTTAAAATGAGGGTTACGTTTAGGTTTAGGGGTAGGTGTAGGGTTAGAATGAGGATTAGGTTTCCAGTGATAGGGTTAGAATGAGGGTTAGGGTTAGTTTTATGGTTAGAGTTAAGTTTAGGTTTAGGTTTAGGTTTAGGTTTAGGGTTACGGTGAGGTTAGGGTTAGGGTTATGGTTATGTTTAGGGTTAGGGTTAGGGTTAGGTTTAGGATGACGGTTATATTTAGGGTTAGGGTTAGTGTTAGGGTTAGGTATAGAGTTAGTGTTTAGGGCTTGGTTAGGGCTAGGGATAGTCCAGGGTTAGTGTTAGGGTTACGGTTAGGGTTAAGCCTAGGGTTAGTTTTAGGGTTAGGTTTAGGTTTAGGATTAGTTTTAGGTTTAGGTTTAGAGTTTGGCTTAGGGTTAGAGTTAGGGTTAGTGTTAGGTTGAGAGTTCAGGATAGGCCACAGTTAGGGTGATGGTATGGGTTATGGTTAGGATTACACTATGTCTAGGGTTAGGGTTAGTGTTTTCGTTATTGTTAGGGTTACATTTATGGTTAGTGTTAGCGTTTTGGTGATTGTTAGGGTTAGGGTTAGAGTTATGGATAGGCTAGGGTTAGGTTTAGGGTTAGGGTTAAGATGAGGGTTAGGTTTAGAGTTAAAATGAGGTTTAGGTTTAGGTTTATGTTTAGCGTTAAGTTTAGGCTTAGGGTTAGGGATAGGGTTAGGTTTAGGTTTAGGGTTAGTATTTGGCTTAGGGTTAGGGTTAGGGTTAGGGTTAGTTTTAGAGTTATGGTTTTTGTTTTCTTTAGATTTTGGTTTAGGTTTAGCCATAGGGTTGTGTTTAGTTTTCAGGATAGGCCAGAGTTTGGGTGAGGGTCCTGTTCACGATTAGCATTACATACAGTTTATGGTTAGGATTACATACATACAACAGTATTATGGGGCACCAGAGAACATTGTCCCTCACAAGGAAATCCATTCAGGACCTCTCTAGAGCAACCGCAAGTTGCACAGGACTGGACTTCAGTTCCTCAGCCTACACAGTATTAACTCCTGAAATGGGGATGCAGGCCCTACCTACAGGAGTTTATGGTCCATTACCTAGAGGGACTATGGGACTATTATTAGGAAGAAGTAGTGCTACTATGCAGAGAATTTTAGTAGCTCCTGGAGTAATTGATGCTGATTTTGAAGGGGAGATAAAAATTATGACGCACTCTCCAAATGGAATTTCTGTAATAAATCAAGGTCAAAGACTAGCTCAATTAATATTGCTCCCCCAAGTTCAGACAAAAAATGCAAGTAAAAAGTATAAAAGAGGAGATGCAGGTTTTGGATCCTCTGATGCTTATTGGGTACATGCTATTGGTCCCAATAGACCTGAGCTAGTGTTACAAGTTAGTGGAAGAAAATTTATAGGATTATTGGATACAGGGGCTGATGTCTCTGTCTTAACTGCTGATCAGTGGCCTATGCATTGGCCCAAACAATCCTCTATTTCACAGTTACGCA
>REGO01000564.1:428896-439605 GCA_010120015.1 Rhombomys opimus
GTGAATCAGTGGCCTCTTTCCCTTGAAAAAATTAAAGCCGCTGAGCAGGTAGTACAGGCACAGCTTGATAACAGCAATATTGCTCCATCAAACTCACCTTGGAACTCCCCTATTTTTGTTACAAAAAAGAAGTCAGGAAAATGGAGGCTTTTACAAGATCTCAGAAAAGTAAATGAAACCATGGAATTAATGGGAGCCTTACAATCTGGATTGCCTACCCCTTCTGCCATACCTAAAGATACTTTTAAAATCAAACTAGATTTAAAAGATTGTTTTTATACTATTCCTCTTGCTCCTCAAGATTGTAAAAGATTTGCTTTTAGTGTGCCATCAGTAAATTTTAAAGAACCTATGAAGAGGTATCATTGGCTTGTATTACCTCAAGGTATGGCAAACAGCCCGACTTTATGTCAAAAATTTGTGGCTCAAGCTGTTCTTAAAACTAGAGAGGCATATTCTTCTCTTTATATTATTCATTATATGGATGACATTTTACTGGCTCATAAAGTTGAAGGGATTTTGTTAAGTTCCTTTGCACACTTACAACAAGCCTTAATAAATCTAGGTTTAGTAATTGCACCAGAAAAGGTGCAGACAGAGCCACCCTATTTGTATTTGGGACATAAATTATATCCTCAGACTATAATGCCTCAAAAAATTCATTTAAGAAAAGACAACCTAAAAACTTTAAATGATTTTCAAAAGTTGTTAGGTGATATAAATTGGCTAAGACCCCATCTAAAATTAACAATAGGCGAACTAAAACCACTTTTTGACATTTTAAAAGGAGAGGCTAATCCTTTGTCAAAAAGGGAACTTACCAAAGAAGCTCATGATGCTTTGCAAAAGATAGAATTACATATTGAAAAGCAGCATGTTCAATATATTGATTATTCAAAAGAATGGGGTGCATATCTTTTGGCTAATGTTCATACTCCAACTGTTGTATTGTGGCAAGAAGGACCATTATTTTGATTGCACCTGCCTGTGTCTCCTGTTCAAGTTCTGACACCGTATTATGAAGCAGTGGCTAGTTTATTTCAAATGGCTCGCACAGAATCTCGTAAATATTTTGGTAGAGATCATTCCTTAATTGGAGTCCCTTTTACCAAACAGCAAGTAGATTGGTTATTTCAAAATGTAGACTGTTGGGGAATAGCTTTTGCTCATTATTTAGGACATATTGATAATCATTATTCAAAAGATAAATTACTTCAATTTGCCAATGAGCATGCTTTTGTATTTCCTAAAATAATTAAACAAAAGCCATTACCTCAAGTTCCAACAGTATTCACTTATGGATCTTCAAATGGAAAGGGTTTAGGTTTAGAGTTCAGGATAGGCCAGAGTTAGGGTTAGGGTCCAGGTTTCTGTTAGGACTACACTAGTGTAACTGTTAGGGTTAGTTTAGGGTTAGCATTTTGGTGAGTGTTTGATTTAGGGTTAGGGTTTCAATAGGGTTAGGGTTAGGGTTATTGTTAGCGTTAGGATGAAGTTTAGGTTTAGGGTTACATTTAGGTTTAGGGATACGATGAGGGTTAGATATGGCTTAACGTTAGGTTTAGGGTTAGGGTTAGGGTTATGTTTAGAATGAAGTTTAGGGTTAGGGTTAGGTTTAGGCTTCAGGATAGGACAGAGTTAGGGTGAGGGTAAGGGTTATGATTAGGATTATGCTAGGGTTAGGGTTAGGGCTAGGGTTAGAGTTAGGGTTAGCATTTTGGTGAGGGTTAGGGTAACAGTTAGGAGTAGGGTTAGCGTTTTGGTGAGGGTTACGGTTAGGGTTAGGGTTATGTTTAGAATGAGTGTTAGGGTTAGGGTTAGGTTTTGGGTTCAGGATAGGACAGAGTTAGGGTGAGAGTCCTGGTTAAGGTTAGGATTACGCTAGGTTTAGGTTTAGGGTTAGGGTTAGGGTTAGAGTTAGGTTTAGCGTTTTGAGGAGGGATAGTGTTACAGTTCGCGGTAGGGTTAGCATTTTGGTAAGGGTTAGGTTTAGGTTTAGGGTTAGTGTTAGGGTTAGGATCATGTTTAGATTTTGTGTTAGGTTTAGGTTTAGGGATAGGAAGAGGGTTAGGGTTAGGGTTAGGGTTAAGATGAGGATTAGGTTTAGAGTTTGGGTTAGTGTTAGGATTAGAATGAGGGTTAGGGTTAGGGTTATGATTAGGGTTAGGGATAGTCCAGATTTAGGGTTATGGTTAGGGTTAAGTTTAGAATGAGGATTAGGGTTAGGGTTAGGGTTAGGGTTAGGGTTAGGGTTAGTGTTAGGGTTAGTGTTATGGTTAGGTTTAGGGTTAGGGTTAAGGTTAGGGATAGGCTAGGGTTAAGGTTAAGGTTAGGGTTAGGGTTAGGGTTAGGGTTAGGGTTAGGGTTAAGGTTAGGTTTAAAAGGAGGTTTATTGTTAGGGTATGGTTTTGCATTAGGATTAGGAAGAGGATTAGGTTTAAGTTTAAAATGAGGATTAAGTTTAGGGTTAGGGTTAGGGTTACTGTTAGATTTAGGGTCAGGGTTAGGGTTAGGTTTAGGATGAGGGTTAGGGTTAGGTTTAGTTTTAGGGTTAGTGTTTGGCTTAGGGTTAGGGTTATTTTTTAGAATGAGGGTAAAGGTTAGTGTTTTGGTGAGGGTTAGGTTTACAGTTAGTGTTAGGGTTAGCGTTTTGGTGACGGTTAGCGTTATGGTTAGGTTTAGGGTTAGGGATAGGCCAGGGTTTTGCTTAGGGTTAGGGTTAGGGCTAGCATTAGGCCTAGGGTTATTGTTAGGGTTAGGGTTAGTGTTAGGGTTAAGGTTAAGTTTAGAATAAGGTTTACGGTTAGGGTTAGATTTAGGGTTTAGGATATTCCAGAGTTAGGGTGAGGGACTGGGTTATGGTTAGGATTAAGCTAGGGTTAGGGTGAGGTTTAGGGTTAGGGTCAATGTTAGGGTTAGGGATATGGTTAGGTATAGGGTTAGGTTTAGGGTTAGGTTTAGGATTAGTTTATGGGGTAGAATTAGGTTAGGTTTAGTGTTAAGGTTATGGTTAAAATGAGGGTTAGGGTTAGGGTTAGGTTTAGGGTTAGGGTTAGTTTTAGGGTTAGGGTTAGGGTTAGGATTCCGGTTAGGGTTTTTTGTTAGTTTTTTGTTAGGGTTAGCATTATTGTTAGGTTTACGATGAGGTTTAGTGTTAGGGTTAAGGTTAGGTTTAGGGTTAGGATGAGGGTCAGAGTTAGGTTTAGTGTTAGGTTTAGGGTTAAAATGATGGTTAATATTTGGGTTAGGTTTAGGTTAGTGTTAGGGTCAAAATGAGGGTTAGGGTTAGGTTTAGGTTTCAGGATATGCCAGAGTTAGGTTTAGGGTCCGGGTTATGGTTAGGATTACACTAGGGTTAAGGTTAGGGTTAGGCTTAGTTTTAGGATTAGGTTTAGTATTAGAGTTAGGTGTACGCCAGGGCTAGCATCATGATTAGGGTTAGGGTTAGGTTGTGGGTTAGGCCAATGTTAGGGTTACGGTTAGTTTTATCATTTTTGTGAGGGTTAAGTTTAGAGTTAGGAATAGGGTTAGGGTTAGTTTTAGGGTTAGCGTTTTGGTGAGTTTTAGGCTTAGGGTTAGAACTGCAATAGGGTTAGGGTTAAGTTTAGTGTTAGGGTTAGGATGATGTTTAGGGTTAGGGTTAGATTTAGTTTTAGTGTTAGGTTTAGGGTTACGGTTAGGGTTAGCGTAAGGGTTAGGTTAGGGTTAGTGTTATGTTTATGGTTAGGGTGAGGGTTAGGGTTAGGGTTAATTTTAGGGTTTGTATTAGGGTTAGGGTTAGGATGAGGTTTAGGGTTAGTATTAGGTTTAAGGTTAGGTTAGGGTTAGCGTTAACATTAGGGTAAAGTTAGGGTTAGGGTTACGTTTACGGTTAGGTTTAGGTTTAGGCCAGAGTTATGTTTAGGGTTGGGTTAGTGTTCTGTTTATGGTTAGGGTGAGGGTTAGGGTTAGGGTTAACTTTAGCGTTTGTGTTAGGGTTAGGGTTAGGATGAGGTTTAGGTTTTTGATTTGGGTTAAGGTTAGGTTAGGGTTAGGTTTAGCGTTAACGTTAGGGTTAGGTTAGGGTTAAGGTTAGGATTAGAGTTAGGCTTAGGTTAGCATTTGGATGAGAGTTAGGGTTAGGCCAGAGTTAGTGTTAGGGTTAGGGTTAGGTTTAGAGTTACGGTTAGTGTTAGGGTTAGAGTTAGGTTTAGGGTTAGGGTTATGTTTAGGATGAGGTTTAGGGTAAAGGTTAAAATGAGGGTTAGGGTTCGGGTTCAGGTTCGGGTTAGGGTTAGTGTTAGTGTTAGGGTTAGGTTTAGAATGAAGGTTAGGGTTAGTTTTAGGATGAGGGTTAGGGTTACAGTTAGGGTTAGGGTTAGCATTAGGATTATAGTTAGAGTTAGGGATAGGATGAGGGTTAGGGTTATAATGAGGGTTAGTTTAGGGTTAGGTTTATGTTTAGGATCAGGGTTAGGGTTAGGGTTATGGTTAAGATGATGGTTAGTGTTAGTGTTAAGGTGAGGTTTAGGTTTACGGTTAGGGTTAAGGTTAGGGGTTGGTTTAGGGTTAGGTTAGGGTTAGGGTTAGTGTTAGGTTTAAGTTAGGGGTAGGCCAGGGTTAGGGTTAGGGTTAGGTTTAAGGTTAGGTTTAGGTTTAGGAATAGGATTAGGTTTAGGATTAAAATGAGTGTTAGGGTTAGGTTTAGGTTTAGGGTTAGGGTTAGGATTATGATAGGGTTAGGGTTAAGATGAGGGTTAAGGTTAGTGGTACAGTTAAAATGAGGGTGAGTGTTAGAGTTAGGTTTAGGGTAAGGATGAGGTTTAGGGTTAGGGTTAGGATGAGGGTTAGGTTTAGTGTTAGCGTTAGGGTTAGCGTTAGTTTTACGGTTAGGGTTAGGTTTAGGTTAGGTTTAAGGTTAGGGATATTGTTAGGCTAAGGCCAGAATTAGGGTTAGGGTTAGGGTTAGGTTCAGGGTTAGGGTTTGTTTTAGGGTTAGGGTTATGTTTAGGGTTAGGTTCAGGTTTAGGGTTGGAGTTAAAATGAGGATTAGGGTTAGGGTTAGGGTTAGAGTTAGGGTTAGGATGATGTTTAGCATTAGAGTTAGGGTTATGGTTAGGGTTACATTTATCTTTTGGATGAGGGTTACACTTAGGCCAGAGTTAGGGTTACGGTTAGAGTTAGTGTTAGGTTTTGTGTTAGGTTTAGTGTTAGGGATACAGTTAGAGTTAAGTTGAGGGTTAGGGTTAGGGATAAAATGTTGGTTAGGGTAAGGTTAGGGTTAGGTTTATGTTCAGGTTTAGTTTAGGCCAGAGTTAGGGTTAGGGTTAGGGTTAGGGTTATGCTTAGGTTAGTGTTAGGGTTAGAGTTAGGGTTAGGGTTAGGGTTAGGATTAGGGTTAAAGTTAGTATAAGGTTTATGTTTAAATTTAGGGTTAGGGTTTGGATTAGGGTTAGTGTTACGTTTCAGATGAGGTTTAGGTTTAGGGTTAGTTTTAGGTTTAAAATGAGGGTCAGCTTTAGGGTTAGGGTTAGGGTTAGGTTTAGGGTTAGGCTTAGAGTTAGGTTTAGTGTTCAGGATATTCCAGAGTTAGAGTTAGGGTCCTTTTTATGGATAGGATTACACTAGGGTTAAGGTTAGGGTAAGTTTAAGGGTTAGCGTTTTTTGAGGGTTTGATTTAGGGTTAGTGTTTCAATAGGGTTAGGGTTAGGGTTATCGTTAGAGTTAGGATTATGGCTCAGGTTCGGGTTAGTGTTAGGGTTAAGGTTAAGTTTATCGTTCAGGATTGGATTAGAATTATGGTGAGTTTAGAGTTAAGGTTAGGATCAGGGTTAGGGTTAGCGTTTTCGTCAGGATTAGGGTTTGGATTTAGGGTTAGGTTTGGGGTTAGGTTTAAGGTTAGGATGAGGTTTAGGGTTAAGGTTAAAAGGAGGGTAATGGTTAGGGTTAGGGTTTAATGAGGGTTAGGGTTAGCGTTAGGTTTACATTTCAGATGAGGTTTAGGTTTATGGTTAGGTTAGGGTTAAGGTTAGGGTTAGAATGAAGTTTAGGGTTAGAGTTAAAATGAGGGTTAGGTATCGGGTTAGTGTTAGGGTTAAAGTTTGGGTTAGAGTTATTGTTCAGGTTAAAATGAGGGTTAGGGTTAGGTTTAGGGTTAGGGTTAGGGTTAGGGTTAGGGTTAGGTTAAGATTAAAGTTCGGGTTAGTGTTAGGGTTAGGCCAGAGTTAGGGTTAGTGTTAGGGTTATCATCAGGGTTAGGGTTTGGGTCATGGCTAGGGTAAGGGTTAAGGTTAGTGTTAGGGTTAGGTTTAGGGTTAGGTTTGGGGTTAGGGTTAGGGTTAGGGTTAGCGTTAGGGATAGGCCAGAGTTAGGGTTAGCATTAGAGTTAAGTTTAGAATAAGGTTTAGGGGTAGGGTTAGGGTTATGATGAGGTTTAGGGTTAGTGTTAAAATGAGGGTTAGGTTTACGTTTAGGGTTAGGGTTCGTGTTAGAATGAGTGTTTGGGTTAGAATGAGGGTTAGGGTTAGAATGAGGGTTAGTTTTTGTTTTAGGGTTAGGGTTAGGGTCAGGGTTAGGGTTAAAATGAGTGTTAGTTTTAGGGTTAGGGCTAGGGTTAGGTTTATGGTTAGGGTTAGGTTTAGTTTTCAGAATAGGCCAGAGTTAGGGTTAGGGTCATGTTTATGGGTAGGATTACACTAGAATTAAGGTCAGGGTCATTTTTAGGTTTATAGTTTTGGTGAGGGTTAGGTTTAGGGTTAGTGTTTCAATTGGGTTAGGATTAGGGTTAGAGTTAGTGTTAGGGTTAGGGTTCAGAATAGGCCAGAGTTAAGGTTAGGGTGCAGGTTATGTTAGAATTACGCTAGGGTTAGTGTTAGGGTTTGCGTTTTGGTGAGGGTTATGTTTAGAGTTAGTGTTAGTTAGAGTTACTTAGTGTTAGTTTAGAGTTTAGTGTTAGTGTTAGGGTTAGTCCAGTGTTAGGGGTAGGTTTAGGGTTAGGGTTAGGGTTAGGGTTTAGGTTAGGTTTAGGCCAGAGTTAGGGGTAGGGTTAGAGAGAGGATTTGGGTTAGGGTTAGGATTATTGTTAGGGTTAGCGTGAGGGTTAGCGTTAGGATTAGGTTTAAGTGAGGGTTAGGGTTAGGGTCAGAGTTAGGTTTAGGATGCGGTTTAGGGTAAGGGTTAAGGTTAGCACTTTGGTGAGGGTTAGGGTTAGAATTAGAGTTAGGGTTAGGTTTAGGGTTAGGATGAGGTTTAGGGTTAGGTTTAAAATGAGGTTTAGGTTTCGGGTTCGGGTTAGGGTTAGTGTTAGGGTTAGGATGAGGGTTAGGGTTAGAGTTAAGGTTAGGGTTAGGGTTAGGATTATGGTTAGGGTTAGGGTTCGGATGAGGGTTAGGGTTAGGGTTATGGTTAAAATGAGGGTTAGGGTTAGCGTTAGGTTTAAGGTTAGGATGAGGGTTAGGGTTAGGGTTAGGATGAGGTTTAGGGTTAGGGTTAGGGTTAGGGTTAGGGTTTGGTTTAGTGTTTGGTTTAGGGTTAGTGTTAGGCAGAGTTAGTTGTAGGGTTAGGGTTAGGGTTAGTGTTAGGGTTTGCTTTGGGTTAAGGTTATTGTTAGGGTTAGGGTGAGGGTTAGGGTTAGGGTTAGGTTTAGGGTTAGGGTTATGTTTTGGATGAGTTTTTGAGTTAGGGTTGCTCCGGACAGTGGAGCCTGTTTTTAGCAGGGGATAGAAGAGAATCCGAACCTGTAAAAAGATGAGCTGAGAGAAAAGAATGAGCCCACGCAAACAGGTGCTTGTCAAGGACTAACTTTACTGAGCAGAATCAGCTTTTATAAAGGGTTCAGGATAAGGAAGTAGGGTGGGTGAAAAATTTCAAATTCTTCTCGGCCAGAGACCTGAAAGAACTTGTGATAAGCCACGGTTCTGTGAGCACATCTCTGCTGTTGCCAAGCAGTATGTTTACCGTAGGTAAGGGAACAGGCAAGTTGTGGCAGGTTGATGAGTTTCCATAGATGGTCTCTGACATCTCCAAGCAGTATGTTTACTGCAGGTAAGGGAACAGGCAAGTTGAGGCAAGTTGGTGAGCTCCTACAGGTGATCTCTGAAGTTGGCAAGTTCCCTCAGGTGGTCCCTGACATCTCTCCCTCTTTAGTCTAAATAAGATGGAGGAAAGGGATGATTTGCTGCAGCTCATAAGATGGGGAACTTTGTAAATGGAGGTTAATTGTTTTTAATTTGCCAAATGAAATTTTTAACTTTATGATAGGGAATAGAAACTGTGGTAGTGAGGCCAGAGGGCTGAATGTTAGAGACCCGTGGACTAGACAGATTGTGTCCCCCAGAAGTGACGATTTGGGGGCTAGCACCCAGTTCCTGCTTTGAAGGCCCAAGTCCACAACCACCAGTCATTAGTACAAACATGGGGCACAAACGAGGTCTGAGCCTGCTAAAATGACAAGGCTTGGGCCTTACGCGTCATGAGAGCAGCCTCCTCCAGGCGAGGTCGTCCTGTCTTAGGTGGACCAAGGCTTATATGTTCATTCCATCTCTGACTTACCAGACCACTCACTTTGTGGAAAGTAACGCTTTTTTTTAGATCACCTGCCCACAAGATATAAGATAGCTTGCCCAAGAATGGCCATGGAGAATTTGGAAAGTCAATCTTGGTCAATTTTTTATCATATTTTACCACAGTAAACGTTAGCCAATTATAACAGCCAATTAGGAAGATTCAGGAACCATTAGGAAAACTCCACACTTATTTGTCCCTAACTAACAGGTGAAGCCAAGACTTTCCCCCGGTTGTTTTGAGGGACGAGAAGTCAAGGCGTTGAGGTGTTATGCCACTCTTGTCCATGGTGGAGTCCACGGGCGATCCTCCGTGGTGCTCAGGCGATGATAATGGACTGCAACGGGTTTCATTGCTGAGTCTTTCTGTGACTTAATAAAACTGGTTAATCTATTAAAGGCCCAAGGGCTGAAGGAGAGAAGTAAAAGAATGGCAACAAAAGGTCCCAACAGGCTTGGGAGCAGGGTTGCCAACCATATAACAAGGGAGGCCTGTAGGGTGTGCATGGTTCTGTAATTAAGCACAGTGAGAATCTTTCTCAGGGATTTCCCTGGAAGGGTCAACCAATTTAATTAGCCTTTCAGGAAGCCATCTAGCATTTGGAGCTTTGGAGTCATAGATGCAAGCATGGCCTTTTCCCCAAATGAGTACTGGGTCGGGTCCAGACCATTTAAAGGTTAGAGGGTCTTTCCATAAGACCTGGGCATAAGAATCAGCCGTGGTAGGGTGCCAAAACCGATCAGCTGCAGACTTTCCATTATTATCATAGGTTAAAAAATTTAAAACAAATGAAGCATGATTTAACAAGGTCTTAAAATTACCTTTAACTGGGTATAATACTCCTCCAGAATGTTGTAATTTATTAAGCATTTTTTTTAAGGTTTGATGTACTCTTTCCACAATGCCCTGTCCTTGAGGGTTGAATGGGATGCCTGTAAGGTGTTTAATATTAAGCTGAGCACAAAACTGCTTAAAGCTGGAGCTAGTATAACCAGGCCCATTATCTGTTTTAATAATCTTAGGTAAGGGCATAAAGGCAGAACAGGCAAGAATATGACTAATAACATTTTTTGTGGCCTCCCCGGTCTGTAATGAGGCACATAGGAATCCACTAAAGGTATCTATGGAAACATGGATATAGCTTAACTTGTCAAAGGGTGGATAGTGGGTCACATCCATTTGCCAAAGCTCTCCAGGGGTGAGACCGCGGAGATTGACCCCCAAATGTGGCTCAGGCAGAAGTGTCAGACAACCTTGACATTGTCGAACAATCTGTCGAGCCTGTTCTCGGGTGATGGAGAACATGTGTTGAAGGGTCTGGGCATTTAAGTGATGTAACCGATGAGCCTCTTGTGCCTGAGTTACTGGATCGGGCAAGGCCACGGTGGCAACTGTACCAGTTATAACATTATTTTGAGTGGCCCGATCAACAAGTTCATTTCCTTTACTTAATGGTCCGGGGAGTCCCGAATGTGCCCGAATATGTCCTATAAAAAAGGAGTCATCTCTTGCTAGTATTAATTGTTGAAGTTTGGCAAAAAGAGGTGAAGCATTTGTAGAAGGGTGAATATAAGGAATGGTCTCAAGAAGAGGAAACGACGTGGCAACATAGGCACTATCGGTGTAAAGATTAAATGGTTGATCAGCAAGAACTTTAAAAACCTGAATAACGGTGGCTAATTCAACAAGTTGTGCTGAGGTAAATTTATTCTGAGCCTGAAAGATTTTATTATTAATATTAAAGGCTGCAATCCCAGAAGAGGAGCCATCAGTAAAGGCCAATACAGCCCCAGGGATGGGGGGTGTCTTGGTCCACTTAGGGAAAACAATGGGCTGTTTATACAAAAATTGGACCAGCTTATCAGCAGGGTAGTGATTGTCTATTTTTCCTAGAACGGAAATAAAATTAACGGTCCACTCATTGGAAAGCTGTAAAAGCCACTGAACTTCAGAGGCAGTACAAGGAACACAAATAGCGTCAGGATCTTTTCCAAATAATTTAAAGGAATATTCTAGACCCAATCTTAAAATGTGTGCCACTAAAGACGGGTATGTAGGCAAAACTTTAGAAGGGGAGGCAGGTAAATGAACCCAAAACAATGGTACTTTCTGCCACAGGAGGCCGGTAGGGGAATTTGAGAGAAATCACTACGTGTGCCACGGGAGGC
>REGO01000564.1:441100-485691 GCA_010120015.1 Rhombomys opimus
GGGGCCTGAAAGATCTTGGGACAAGCCACGGTCCTGTGAGCACATCTCTGCTGTTGCCAAGCAGTATGTTTACCGCAGGTAAGGGAACAGGCAAGTTGAGGCAGGTTGATGAGTTTCCAAGGTGGTCTCTGACATCTCCAAGCAGTATGTTTACTGCAGGTAAGGGAATAGGCAAGTTGGTGAGATCCTACAGGTGGTCTCTGAATTTGGCGAGTTCACTCAGGTAGTCCCCGACATAGGGTTAGGTTAGGGTTAGGGTTAGCCTTAAGGTTAGGGTTAGAGTTAGGGTTAGGGTTAGAGTTAGGGTTAGGATGAGGTTTAGGGTTAGGGTTAAAATGAGGGTTAGTTTTTGGGTTAAGGTTAGGGTTAAAGTTAGGGTTAGAGTTAGGGTTAGGTTTAGGGTTAGGGTTAGGGTTAGGGTAATGGTTAGGCCAGAGTTAGGGTTAGGGTTAGGGTTACGGTAAGGTTTTGGGTCAGGGTCAGGGTTAGGGTTAGGGTTAGGGTCAGGATGAGGGTTAGGGGTAGGGTTAGGGTTAGGATGAGGGTTAGGGTTAGCGTTAAAATGAGGGTTAGGTTTAGGTTTAGGGTTAGGGTTGAGGTTAGAATGAGGGTTAGGTTGAGAATGAGGGTTAGGGTTAGAATGAGGGTTAGTTTTAGTTTTATTGTTAGGGTTAGGTTTAGGGTTATGGTTAGAGTTAGGGTGAGGGTTAGGGTTAGGGTTAAATGAGGGTTAGGGTTAGGATTAGGGTTAGGGTCAGGTTGAGGTTTAGGGTTAGTTTAGGGTTAAAATGAGGGTTAGTTTTAGGGATAGGGTTAGGGTTAGGTTTATGGTTAGGGTTAGGTTTAGTGTTCAGGATAGGCCAGAGTTAAGGTTAGGGTCATGTTTATGGGTAGGATTCCACTAGGGTTAAGTTTAGGGTAAGTTTTATGGTTTGTGTTTTGGTAAGGGTTAGGTTTAGGGTT
Source organism: Rhombomys opimus (assembly GCA_010120015.1). Taxonomy (NCBI): domain Eukaryota; kingdom Metazoa; phylum Chordata; class Mammalia; order Rodentia; family Muridae; genus Rhombomys; species Rhombomys opimus. The sequence continues at coordinate 442,064 of REGO01000564.1, forward strand.
AGTGTTACAATAGGGTTAGGGTTAGGGTTAGTGTCAGGGTTATGGATAGAATTATGCTAAGGTTAGGGTCAACGTTTTGGTGAGGGTTAGGGTTAGAGTTAGGGTTAGGGTTAGGGTTAGGTTAGGGTTAGGGTTAGGTTTAGGGTTAGAATGAGGTTTAGGGTTAAGGTTAAATGAGTGTTAGGGTTCAGGTTCGGGTTCGGGTTCAGCTTAGGGTTAGGGTTAGAGTTTGGGTTAGAATGAGTTTTCAGTTTAGGGTTAGGGTTAGAGTTAGGGTTAGGGTTAGGATTATGGTTAGGTTTAGGGTTAGTAGGAGGGTTAGGGTTAGGGTTAAAATGTGTGTTAGGGTTAGGGTTCAGGTTTGGGTTAGTGTTAGAATGAGAGTTAGGTTAAGGATAAGGCTTAGGATGAGGGCGAAGGTTAGAGTAAGGGTTAGGGTTAGGATTATGTTTAGGGTTCGGGTTAGGATGAGGGTTATGGTTAGGATTAGGGTTAGGGTTAGGGTTAAAATGAGGGTTAGGTTTAGGGTTAGGTTTAGGGTTAGGATGAGCATTTGGTAAGGGGTAGGGTTAGGATGAGGGTTAGGGTTAGGGTTAGAATGAGGGTTAGGGTTAGTGTTAGTTTTAGGGTTAGTTTTAGGGTAAGGTTTCCGGTTAGTGTTAAGGTTAGGGTTAAGGTTAGGTTTAGGTTAGGTTTAGGGTTACGGTTAGGGGTAGGGTTAGGCCAGAATTAGGGGTAGGGTTAGGGGTAGGGTTAGGGTTAGGGTTGGGCTTAGGGTTAGAATTACGGTTAGGTTAGCGATAAAATGAGGGTTAGGGTTAAGGTTAGGGTTAGGGTTAGTGTTAGGGTTAGGATTAGGGTTAGGTTTATGGTAAAAATTAGGGTTAGGGTTAGCTTTAACGGTAGCGTTAGGTTAGGGTAAGGTTTAGTGTTAGGGATTGGGTTAGGGTCAGGGTTATGGTTAGGCCAGAGTTAGGGTTAGGGTTAGGGTTTGGGTTACAGTTAGCCTTAAGGTTAGGGTTAGGATTAGGAATAAAATGAGTTTTAGAGTTAGGGTTTGGGTTAGGTTTAGGGTTAGGTTCAGGTTTATGGTTAGGCCAGAGTTAGGGTTAGGGTTAGGTTAGGGTTAGGGTTATGGTTAGGGTTAGGGTTAGGATGAAGTTTAGGGTTAGAGTTAGGGTTAGGGTTAGGGTTAGGATGAGGGTTAGGTTTAGCTTTAGGGTTAAATGAGGGTTAGTTTTAGGTTTAGGGTTAGGGTTAAGTTTTGGGTTAGAATAAGATTTAGTGTTCAGAATAGGACAGAGGTAGGGATAGGATCCTGTTTATGGGTAGGACTACACTAGGGTTAAGATTAGAGTAAGTTTTAGGGTTAGCGTTTGCTGAGGGTTAGGTTTAGGGTTAGTGTTTCAATAGGGTAAGGGTTAGGGTTAGGGCTAGGGTTAGGGGTAGGGTGTGGGTTAGGTTTCAGGATAGGCCAGAGTTAGGGTTTGGGTCCGTGTTATGGTCAGAATTATGCTAGGGTTAGTGTTAGTGTTACGGTTAGGGTTAGGGTTAGGTTTAGGTTTAGTGTTAGGGTTAGGATGAGGTTTAGGTTTAGGGTTAAAATGAGTGTTAGGTTTCAGGTTAGGGTTAGGGTCAGTGTTAGGGTCAGAGTTAGGGTTAAGTTTGGAGTTAGGGTTAGGGTTATGGATAGGCCAGAGTTTGGATTAGCGTTAGAGTTAGGTTTAGAATGAGGGTTAGGGGTAGGGTTAGGGTTAGGATTAGGGTTAGAGTTAGGATGAGGGTTAGGTTTAGAGTTAGGTTTAAGGTTAGGATTAGGGTTAGGTTTAGGTTTAGGGTTAGGATGAGTGTTAGGGTTTGGGTTGAGGTTAGCATTAGGGTTAAAATGAGGGTTAGTTTTAGGGTTAGGGTTAGGGTTAGATTAGGGTAGGTTTAGGGTTAGGGTTAGGGTTAGTGTTCAGAATAGGCCAGAGTTAGGGTTAGGGTCCTGTTTATGGGTAGAATTATACTAGGGTTAAGGTTAGGGTAAGTGTTATGTTTAGCGTTTTGATTAAGGTTAGGTTTATTGTTAGGGTTAGGGTTAGAGTTAGGGTTAGTATTATGGTTAGGGTTAGGGTTAGGATGAGGATAGGGTTAGGGTTAGTGGTAGGGTTAAAATGAGGGTTGGGGTTAGTTTTAGGTTTAGGGTTAGGATGAAGGTTAGGGTTAGGGTTAGGGTTAGGCTTAGGTTTAGCGTTTGAATAAGATTTAGGGTTAGGCCATTGTTAGGGTTTGGGTTAGGGTTAGTGTTAGTGTCAGGGTCAGGGTTAGGTTTAGAGTTAGGGTTAGGGTTAGGGATAAGCCAGGGTTAAGTTTAGGGTTAGGGTTAGGATGAGTTTTAGGTTTAGGGTTAAAATGAGGGTTAGGGTTGTGGTTAGAGTTAGGGTTAGTGTTAGGGTGAGAGTTAGGGTTAGGGTTAGGAGGAGGGTTAGGGTTAGGGTTAGGGTTAAAGTTAGTGTTAGTTTTATGGTTAGGGTTAGGTTTAGGGTTAGGGTTGTTGTTAGGGTTAGGGTTAGGATGAGGGTTAGGTTTAGGTTTAGGGTTAGGTTTAGGGTTAGTGTTAAAAACATGTTTAGGCTTAGGGTTAGGGTTAGGTTTATTGTTAGGATGAGGCTTAAGTTTAGGATGAGTGTTAGGTTTCGGGTTAGGGTTAGGTTTAGGGTTAGGGTTAGGATGAGGGCTAGGGTTAGAGTTACTGTTAGGGTTAAGGTTAGGATTAGGGTTAGGTTCAGGGTTAGTATGAGGGTTACAGGTAGGGTTAGGGTTAGGGTTAAAATGAGGGTTAGTTTTAGGGTTAAGGTTACAGTTATGTTTAGGGTTAGGTTTAGGGTTAGGGTTAAAATGAGGGCTAGGGTTACGGTTAGGTTTATTGTTAGTATGAGGATTAAGGTTAGGATGAGGGTTAGGGTTAGGATGAGGGTTAGGGTTATTGTTAGGGTCAAGGTTAGGGTTATGGTTAGGGTTAGATTTACGGTTAGGGGTATGGTTAGAGTTAGGTTTAGGTTAGGGTTAGGTTTAGGGTTAGGGTAGGGTTAGGCCAGAGTCATGGTAAGGGTTAGGGTTAGGGTTAGGGTTCGGGTTAGCATTTTGAAGAGGTTGTGGGTTTGAGATAGGGTTAGGGTTAGGTTTAGGTTATGGTTAGTGTTAGGGTTAGGGTTAGGATGAGTGTTAGAGTTAGGTTTAAAATGAGGCGTTATTGTTTGATTTCGGTTTCAGGTTAGGGTTATGGTTAGGTTTAGAATGAGGTGTTGGGTTAGTGTTATGGTTAGGATGAGGGTTAGGGTTAAAGTTAGGGTTAGGGTTAGGGTATAGTTAAGTTCATTGTTAGGATGAGGATTAAGTTTAGGATGAGGGTTAGGATTAGATTTAGGGTTACAATGAGGGTTAGGGTTACTGTTAGGGTCATGGTTCGGGTTAAGGTTAGGGTTAGGTTTACAATGAGGGCTAGGGTTAGGGTTAGGGTTAGGTTAGGTTTAGGTTTAAGGTTAGGGTTAGGGTTAGGGCAGAGTTATGGTTAGGGTTAGTGTTAGGGTTAGGGTTAGGGTTTGGGTTAGGATTCAGGATATGCAAGAGTTAGGGTTAGTGTCCGGGTTATTGTTAGAATTACGCTAGGGTTAGTGTTAGGGTTAGAGCTAAGGTTAGGGTTATGGTTAGCGTTTTGAAGAGGTTGAGAGTTTGAGTTAGGGTTAGGGTTAGGTTATGGTTAGGGTTAGGTTTTGGAGTAGAATGAGGTTTAGGTTTAGGTTTAAAATGAGGCATTAGGGTTCGGGTTCAGGTTAGGGTTAGGGTTATTTTTAGGGATTGAATGAGGTTTAGGTTTAGGTTTAGGGTTAGGTTTAGGATGAGGGTTAAGGTTAAAGTTAGGGTTAAGGTTAGGATTATGGTTATTTTTAAGGTTAGGATGAGGTTTTGGTTTAGGTTTAGTTTTAGGATTAGGGTTAAAATGAGGGTTAGAGTTAGGGTTAGAGTTAGGTTTATTGTTAGGATGAGGATTAAGGTTAGGATGAGGGTTAGGTTTAGGGTTAGGCTTAGGATGAGGGTTAGGATTAGTGTTATTTGGTCATGGTTAGTGTTAGGGTTAGAGTTAGGTTTACGGTTAGGGTTAGGGTTAGGCAATAGTTATGGTTAGGGTTATGGTTAGCGTTAGTGTTTGGGTTACGGTTAGGCAGAGTTAGGGTTAGGGTTAGGGTTAAGGTTATTGCTATGTTTAAGGTTAGTGTTATGGTTAAGGTTATTGCTTTGGCAAGTGTTAGTGTTATGGTTATGGTTAGGGTGAATGTTAGTGTTAGGGTTAAAATGAGGGTTAGGGTTAGGGTTAGGGTTAGGTTTAGGGTTAATGTCAGGTTTAGTGTTCATGATAGGCCAGAGTTAGGGTTATGATCCTGTTTATGGTTGGGATTACACTAGGATTAAGGTTAGGGTAAATTTTTGGGTTAGCGTTTTGGTGAGGGTTAGTTTTAGGATTAGTGTTTCAATAGGGTTAGGGTTAGAGTTATGGTTAGGGTTAAGGCTAGGGTTAGGGTTAGGTTTAGGGTTAGGATTAGGGTTAATGTTAGGATAAGGGTTAGGGTTAGAGTTACTGTTAGGGTTAAGGTTAGGATTAGGGTTAGGGGTAGGGTTCCAGTTAGGGTTAGGGTTAAAATGAGGGTTAGTTTTAGGGTTAGGGTTAGGGTTATGGTTAGGTTTAGTGTTCAGGATAGGCCAGAGTTAGGGTTAGGGTCCTGTTTATGGGTAGGATTACGCTAGGGTTAAGGTTAGGTTAAGTTTTAGGGTTAGCATTTTGGTGAGGGTTAGGTTTAGGTTTAGGATTGGGCTTAGAGTTCAGGTTAGGGTTAGGTTTAAGGTTAATGTTTTGAAGAGATTGATGGTTTGAGTTAGGGTTAGGTTTAGTGTTTGGTTATGGTTAGGGTTAGGATGAGGTTTAGATTTAGGTTTAAAATGAGGCGTTAGGGTTTGGGTTAGGGTTAGGATTACGGTTAGGGTTATGGTTAGGATGAGGGTTATTTTAGAGTTAGGGTTAGGATGAGGTTTAGGCTTAGTGTTAGGGTTAGGGTTAACGTTAGGTTTAGGATTAGGTTAGGTTTAGAGTTAGGGTTAATGTTAGGATTAGGGTTAGGCCAGAGTTAGGGTTAGAGTTAGGATTAGGGTTTTGGTTAGGGTTAGGCCATAGTTAGAGTTAGGGTTAGGGTTATGGTTAGGGTTAGGGTTATGGTTAGGGATAGGGTGAGGGTTAGGTTAAAAGTTAAAAGGAGGGTTAGGTTTAGGGTTAGGGTTAGAGTTAGTGTTAGGATGATTTTTAGTGTTAGGTTTAGAGTTAGCATTTTGGTGAGGTTAGGGTTAGAGATAGGGTTAGGGTTAGGTTAGGGTTAGGGTTAGGGTTAGGATGAGTTTTTGGTTTAGGGTTAGAATGAGGGCTAGGGTTCGGGTTAGGGTTAGGATTAAGGTGAGGATTTGGGTTAGAATGAGGGTTAGGCTTAGAGTTAGGGTTAGTTTTTTGGTTTGGATTAAGGTTGGGGTTATGGTTAGAATGAGGGTTAGGAGTAGGTTTAGGGTTATGATGAGGGTTAGGATGAGGGTTAGGTTTAGAGTTAGGGTTAGGATTACGTTTAGGATTATGGTTAGGGTTAGGGTTAGGATTATGGTTAGGGTTAGGGTTAGGATGAGGGTAGGGTTAGGGTTAGGGTTTAGGGTTAATGTTAGGGTTAGTGTTAGGTTTAGTGGTAACGTTGGGGTTAGGGTTAGGGTTAGGGATAAGCCAGAGTTAGGGTTAGCGTTAAGGTTAGGTTTAGAATGAGGGTTAGGGGTAGGGTTAGGGTTATAATGAGGGTCATGCTTAGAATGAGGGTTAGGTTTAGAATGAGGGTTAGGGGTGGTTTTAGGGTTAGGGTTAATTTTAGGGTTAGGGTTAGGGTTATGGTTAAGGTTAGGGTTAGAATATCGGTTAGGGTTTGGATGAGGGATAGGGTTAGAGTTAGGGTTAGGGTTAGGATTAAGGTTAGGGTTAGTGTTAGGATGAGGGTTAGGGGTAGGAGTAGGGTTATGGTTAAGGTTAAAATGAGGGTTAATTTTAGGTTTAGGGTTAGGGTTAGGTTTAGGATTAGGGTTAGGTTTAATGTTCAGAACAGGCGCACGTAGGGTTAGGGTCCTGTCTATGGGTAGGATTACACTAGAGTCAAGGTAAATGTAATTTTTATTTTTATCGTTTTGGTGAAGGTTAGGTTTAGTGTCAGTGTTTCAATAGGGTTAGGGTTAGGGTTAGAATCACACTAGGGTTAGTGTTAGGGTTAGGGTTCTGGTTAGCATTTTGGTAAGGGTTAGGGTTAGAGTTAGGTTTAGGTTTAGCGTTAGGTTATAGTTTGGGTTAGGTTTAGGGTTAGGATGAAAGTTAGCTTAGAGTAAGGGTTAATGTTAGGGTTAATATTATGGTTAGATTTAGGGTTAGGATGAGGTTAGTTTTAGGGTTAGGGTTAGTGTTAACGTTAGGGTTAGGCTTAGGGTTAGGGTTAGGTTTACGGTTAGGGTTACGGTTAGGGATAGGGTTAGGTTAGGGTTAGGGTTAGGTTTACGATGAAGTTTAGGGTAAAGGTTGAAATTAGGGTTAGGTTTTGGTTCGGGTTCAGGTTCCGGTTAGGGTGAGGGTTAGAATGAGGGTTAGGGTTAAGGTTAGAATGAGGGTTAGGGTTCGGGTTAGGGTTAGGATGTGGGCTAGTGTTAGGGTTTGGATGAGGGATAGTGTTAGTGTTAGGGTTAGGATGGGGGTTCAGTTTAGTGTTAGGGTTAGGGTTAACGTTAGGGTTAGGGTTTGGTTTACCGATAAGTTTAGGGATAGGTATAGGGTTATGTTTGGTTTAGGGTTAGGTTTAGGGTTAGTTTTTCAATAGGGTGTGGGTTAGTGTTAGTGTCAGGGCTTCGGTTAGGTCTAGCATTAGGGTTAGTGTTAGTGTTAGTGTTAGAATTAGGGTTAGGTTTTGGTTTAGGGTTCTGGTTATGGTTAGGTTTAGAATTAGTGTTAGGGTTAAGATGAGCGTTAGAGTTATGGTTAAGGTTAGGGTTAGGGTTAAGGTTAGGTTTAGCGTTAGGGTTAGGTTTAGGATGAGGGTTTGGGTTAGGTTTAGGTTTAGGTTTAGGATTAGTGTTTGGGTTAGGGTTAGGGATAGGGTTAGGGCAGAGTCAGGTTTAGGGTTAGGGTTAAGTTTAGGGTGAGGGTTAGCGTAAGGTTTAGGGATAGTCCTGGGTTAGTGTTAGAGTTAGGCTTACGGTTAGGTTTAGGGTAAGAGTTAAGAAAGACTTAGGGTTAGAGTTAGGGTTAGGGTTAGATTTAGGGTTAGGGTTATAATTAGGTTTAGGGTTAGGGTTGGGTTTAGGCCAGGGTTAGGGTTAGGGTTAGGTTTAGGGTTAGTCCAAGTTAGGGTTAGGGTTAGGTTTATTGTTTTGGTGAGGGTTAGGGTTAGAGTTACGGTTAGGCTTATGCATAGCCTAGAGTTTGGGTTAGGGTTAGCATTAGGTTTAGGGTTTTCAGTTAGGTTTATGTTTAGGGTTCATTTCAGGCCAGAGATAGGTTTAGAGTGAAAGTTAGGGATAGGTTTAGGGTTAGGGTTAGGGTTAGGTTTAGGGTTAGGGTAAGGTTTACGTTCAGGTTTAGAATAAGGGTTATGTTTATGGTTAGGGTTAGGTTTAGGGTTCAGGATAGGCCAGAGTTAGGGTTAGGATGCTGGTTTTGTTTAGGATTACTCTAGGGTTACGGTTAGTGTCAGTTTTAGTGTTAGCTTTTGGTGAGTGTTATGTTTAGGTTTGGGTTTCAATAGGGTTAGGGTTAGGGTTAGTGTTAGGGTTAGGATGAGGTTTAGGTTTAGGGTTATGTTTAGGTTTAGGGATAGGATGAGGGTTAGGGTTAGTGTTAGAGTTAGGGTTAGGATTAGGGTTAGGTTTAGGGTTAGGGTTAGGGTTAGGATTAGGTTTAGAATGAGGGTTTGGGTTAGGGTTAGGTTTAGGTTTAGAATTGGTGTTTGGGTTAGGGTTAGGGTTAGGGTTAGGGTTAGGGTTAGTGTTAGGCCTGAGTCAGGGTTAGGGTTAGGGTTAGGCTGGAGTTAGGGTTAGGGTTAGGGTTAGGGTTAGGTTAATGTTAGGTATAGAGTTGTGTTAGTGTTAGATTTTTTTTTGTGAGGTTTATAATTAATGTTAGGTTTAGGGTTGGGTCAGGGTTAGTGTTAGGGATAGGTTTAGGGTTAGGATGAGTTTTAGGGGTACTTTTAAAATGAGGGTTACGGTTCGCCTTAGTTTTAGGGTTACTGTTAGGCCATAGTTGGTTTATTCTTAGGGTTAGGTTTAGGGATAAACAGGGGTTCGGGTTAGGGTTAGTGTTAGCTTTAGGGTTAGGTTTAGATTTTGGGTTAGGCAAGAGTTAGAGTTATGGTTAGGGTTAGGTTTAGGGTGAGGGTTAAGCATAGAGTTAGCGTTAGGTTTAGGTTTAGGGTTAGGGTTAGGGTTAGGCCAGAATTAGGGTTATGGTTAGCTTTTGGTTTAAAGTTACGGTTACGGATAAAATGAGGGTTAGTGTTAGATTTAAGTTTAGGTTTAGAATGAGGTTTAGGGTTAGAGTTAGGTATAGGATGAGGGTTAGTGTTAGGTTAGGGTAAGGTATAGGGTTAATGTTTGATTTAGTGTTAGGGTTAGGGTTAGGGTTAGGGTCAACATGAGGGTTAGGGTTAGGGTTAGGTTTAAGCATAGGCCAAAGTTAGCATTAGGGTTAGGTTTAGGGTTTGTGTTAGGGTTATGGTTAGGGTTAGGGTTAGGATTAGATTTAGGTTTATGATTAGGTTTTAGTTTTAGTGTTAGGGTTAGGGATAGGCCAGGGTTACGGTTAGGGTTAGGATTAGGGTTAGAGTTAGGGTTAGGGTTAGGGTTAGGGTTTAAGGTTAGTGTTAGGTTTAGGATCAGCTTTAGTTTTAGAGTTAGGTTTAGGGTTAGGGTTAGAATGAGATTTAGAGTTAGGGTTAGATTTAGTATTAAGTTTAGGATGAGGTTTAGAGTTAAGGTTAGGGTTAGGTTCAGGTTTAGCATTTTGATGAGGGTTAGGGTTAGCTTTATGGTTTAGGATAGGCCAGAGTTAGGATTAGGGTCCAGGTTATGTTTAGGATTACACTAAAGTTAGGGTTAGGATTAGTTTTTGGGTTAGGGTTAGGATGACGGTTAGGGTTAGCATTTCGGTTACGGTCAGAGTTAGGCCAGAGTTTGGGTTAGGGTTATTGTTAGGGTTAGGTTTAGGTTTAGGGTTCGGATGAGGGTAAGGGTTAGGTTTACAATTAGGAGTTAGGTTTAGGGTTAGGATTATGGTTAGTGTTAGGGTTAGGCCAGAGTTAGGGTTAGGATTAGGATTAGGGTTACAGTTAGGGTTAGGGTTAGGCCAGAGTTAATATTAGGGTTAGGGATAGGGTTAGAGTTAGGGTTAGGTTAGGCTTATTATTAGGGTTAGGGATAGCGTTAGAGTTAGGGTTAGGTTAGGGTTAGGGTTAGAGTTAGGTTTAGTGTTAGGGTTAGGTTTAGGTTTAGGTTAGGGTTAGGTTTAGTGTTAGGGTTAGGGTAAGGCCAGAGTTAGTATTAGGGTTAGGGTTAGGTTTAGAATGAGGGTTAGGGTTAGGGTTAAAATGAGGGTTATGTTTAGGGTTAGGGTTAGGGATAGGGATAGGGATAGGCCAGATTGAGGTTTAGGTTTAGGCTTAGGTTTAGAATGAGGGTTACAGTTAGGTTTAGGTTCAGTGTTAGGGTTAATTTTAGGTTTAGGGTTAGTGTTATGGTTAGGTTAGGGTTAGGGTTAGGTTAGGGTTAGGGTTAGGTTTATATTTAGTGTTAGGGTTAGGTTTGGGGTTCAGGATAGGCCAGGGTTAGTGTTGGCGTCCTGTTTACATTTAGGATTATACTAGGGTTAAGGGTTGGGCAAGTTTTAGGGTTAGTGTTTGGGATAGGGTTATTTTTAGGGTTAGTGTTTCAATAGGGTTCGGTTAAGTGTTAGAGTTAGGGTTAGGGTTAGGGTTAGGGTACAGGAAAGGCCAGAGTTAGGGTTAGAGTCCGGGTTAGGATTATGCTAGGGTTAGGGTTAGACTTGGTGTTAGGGTCAGTGTTTTAGTGAGGTTTAGGGTTAGAGTTAGGAATAGGGTGAGCGTTTATGTGAGAGTTAGGTTTAGTGTTACGGTTAGGGTTAGGTTTAGCATTTTGGTGAGGGATAGAGTTACATTTTGGGTTAGGGTGAGCGTTTTGTTGAGGGTTAGGGTTAGGGTTACAGTTAGGCCAAAGTTAGGGTTAGGGTTAGGTTTACCATTTTGGTGAGGGTTATGTTTAGAGTTAGGTTTATGATTAGGGTTAGTGTTAGGGTTAGGTTTAGGGTTAGGTTTAGAATAAGGGTTAGGTTTAGGGTTAGGTTTAAGGTAAGGTTTAGGTTAGGGTTAGGGTTAGGTTAGTGATAGGCATCGGGTTAAGGTTAGCTTTAGAGTTTTGGTGAGGTGTAGAATTAAGGTTCCAATTAGGCTTAGGGTTAGGGTTAGGGTTAGTGTTAGTGTTAGGCCAAAGTTATGGTTAGTCTTAGGTTTACCATTTTATTTTGGGTTAGGTTTAGAGTTAGGGTTAGGGTTAGGGTTAGGTTTAGGGTTATGTTTAGAATAAGGGTTATGGTTAGGGTGAAATTTAGCATTAGGTTTAGGGTTAGAATTAGGTTTAGGGTTAGGGTTAGGGTTAAGGAAAGGCCAGAGTTAGGGTTAGATGTTAGGGTTAGGATTAAGGTTAGGGTTACGGTTAGTGTTTGGGTTAGGGTTATGGTTATGCTTATGGTTAGGGTTAGGCCAGAGTCATGGTTAGGTTTAGGGTTAGGTTTAGGGTGAGGGTTAGTGTTAGGTTTAGGGATAGGCCAGAGATAGGGTTTGGGTTAGGGTTAGATGTAGAATGATTGTTAGGGTTACGGTTAGCGTTATGGTTATGGTTAGGGTTAGGGTTCGGCCAGAATTATGGGTAGGGTTAGGATTAGGATGAGGGTTAGGATAGGTTTAAAATGTGCGTTAGGGTTAAGGTTACGGTTAAGGTTAGGTTTAGAGTGAGGGTTAGGGTTAGGTTAGGTTTAGATTTAAAATTAGTATTTGGGTTAGGGTTAGTTTAAGGTTAGGGTTAAAATGAGGGTTATGGTTAGGGTTACAGTTAGTGTTAGGCATAGGCCAGGGTTAGGTTTAGGGTTAGGGTTAGGGTTAGGGTTAGTGTTAGGGTTAGGTTTAGTTTTAATGATGGCTTAGGATTAGGTTTAGGGTTAAGGTTAGGTTTAGGGTTATTTTTAGTGTTAGGGTTTCTGTTTGGGTTAGGGTTAGGGTTAGTGTTAGGGTTAGGGGTTAGGTTTAGGGTTAAAATGAGGGTTAGGGTTAGGGATAGTGATAGGTTTACGGTTATGTTTAGGGTTAAGGTAAGGTTTAATGTTTTGTTTAGGGTTAGGTTTATAATGAGGGTTAGGTTTAGAGTTAGGGTTAGGGTTATTGTTCAGGATAAGCCAGAGTTAGGGGTAGTAGGGTCTTGGTATGGTTAGGATTACACTATGTTGAGCGTTAGGGTAAGTTTAAGGGTTAGCGTTTTGGTGAGGTTTAAGTTTAGGTTTCGGGTTTCAATAGGGTTTGGGGTAGGGTTATTGTTAGGGTAGGATGAGGTTTAGGGTTAGGGTTAGGGTTAGGATGAGGATTAGGGTTAGGGTTAGAGTTATGGTTATGGTTAGGATTAGGTTTTGGGTAAGAATGACCGTTTAGGGTTATGGTTATATTTATTGTTAGCGTTAAGGTAAGGGTTACGGTTAGGCCAGAGTTAGGGTTAGGGTTAATGTTAGGGTTAGCGTTAGGGTTAGGTTTAGAGTTAGGGTTAGGGTTAGGGTTAGGTTAAGGTTTAGGGTGCAGGATAGGCCAGAGTTAGGCTGAGGGTCTGGGTTATGGTTAGGATTATGCTAGGGTTAGGGTTAGGGTTACAGATAGGCCAAGGTTTGATTTAGGGTTAGGGTTAGGATGAGGTTAGCATTAGGGTTAGGATGATGGTTAGGGTTAAGTTAAAATGAGGGTTAGGTTTAGGTTAAGTTTAGGGTTAGGGTTAGGGTAAGGCCAGAGTTAGGGTTGGGGCTAGTATTAGGATTAAGGTTGGAATGAGGGTTAGATTTAATGTTAGTGTCAGGGTTAAGGTTATGTTTAGGGTTAGGGTTAGGGTTAGGTTTAGGGTGAGGATAAGGGTTAGGGTTATGTTTAGTTTTAGGGTTAGTTTTTGGCTTAGGGTTAGGGTTAGGGTTAGGTTTAAGGTTAAGGTTAGTGTTAGGGTTAGATTAAGGATGAGGGGTAGTGTTAGGGTAGGGTTAGGTTTAGGATTAGTTTTTGGCTTACATTTGGGGTTAGGGTTAGGTTTAGGTTTAGGTTTAGGGTTAGTGTTAGGGTTAGGTTAGGGTTATGTTTAGAATGAGGCTCACGGTTAAGGTTAGGGTTAGGGTTAGCGTTAAGGTTAGGGTTAGGTTTAGGGATACGGCAGGGTAGGGTTAGGGTTAGGGTTAGGGTTAGGCCAGACTTATGGTTAGGGTTAAGTTTAGGGTTATGGGTAGGTCTAGGGTTAACATTAGGATTAGGGTTAGCGTTTCGGTGAAGGTACGGTTACATTTAAGGTTAGGGTTAGTGTTTTGGTGAGGGTTAGGTTTAGGTTCTGCATTAGGGTTAGGGTTAGATTTAGGGATAGGCCAGGGTTAGGGTTAGGGTAAGGGTTAGTGTTAGAGTTATGTTTAGGATGAGGGTTAGGGTTAGGAATAGGATTAGTGTTTGTGTTAGGGTTAGGGTTAGGGTTGGGTTAGGTTTAGGTTTAGGTTTAGGTTTATGTTTAGGTTTAGTGTTTGGCTTAGGGTTAGGGTTAGGTTTAGTGTTGGGGTTATGTTTAGGTTTAGGGTTAGGGTTAGGGTTAAGTTTAGAATGATGGTTAGGGTTAGTGTTAGGTTTCGGTTTCAGGTTTAGGTTTAGGGTTAGGTTACGGTTAGGGTTAGGGTTAGGGTTAGGTTTAGCATTTTTTTGAGGGTTAAGGTTAGGTTTAAGGTTAGGGTTAGGGTTAGGTTTAAGGATAGTCCAGGGTAGGGTTATGGTTAGGGTTATGTTTAGTGTTAGGCCAGAGTTAGGGTATAGGGTTAGGGTTATGGTTAGCATTTTGGTGAAGGTTAGGGTTACATGTAATGTTAGTGTTAGCTTTCTGTGTGGGTTAGGGTTAGGGTTAGGTTTAGGGTTAGGGTTAGGCATAGGCCAGGGTTAGGAGTAGGGTTAGGGTTACGGTTAGGATGAGGATTAGGTTTAGTGTTAAAATGACGGTTAGGTTTAGGGTTAGGGTTAGGGTTAGGGTTAGGATAAGGCCAGTGTTAGGTTTATATTTAGGGTTAGGGTTAGGGTTAGGATTAGGTTTAGGGTTAGGATGAGGGTTAGGGATAAGGTTAGGGTTAGGTTTAAAGTTAGGTTTAAGGTTCAGGATAGGCCAGCGTTAGGGTTAGGGTCCTGGTTATTATTAGGATTACACTAGGATTAGGGTTAGGTTTAGAGTTAAGGTTAGCGTTTTGGTGAGGGTTAGGTTTAGGGGTAGTGTTTTAATAGCGTTTGGGTTAAGGTTAATTTTAGGGTTAGGATGAGGTTTAGGGTTAGAGTTAGGTTTAGGGTTAGGCTTAGGTTTATGGTTAAGCTTAGGATTATGGTTAGGGTTAAGCCAGAGTTAGTGTTAGGGTTAGTGTTAGGGTTAGGGTTAGGGTTAGAGTCAGGGTTAGGGTAAGTTTTTGGGTTAGGTTTAAGGTTAGGATGAGGGTTAGCATTATGGTTAAAATGAGGGTTAGGGTTAGGGTTAGGGTTAGAATAAAGCCAGAGTTAGGGTTAAGGTTAGGGTTAGGTTTAGAGTTAGTAGTTGGGTTAGGGTTAGGATGAGTGTTAGGGATAGTGTTAGGGTTAAGGTTAGGTTTAGGGTTAGGGTTAGGTTTAGGATGATGGTTAGGGTTAGGGTTAGGGTATTGTTTAGGTTTAGCGTTAGTGTTTGGCTTAGGGTTAGGGTTAGGGTTAGATTTGGAGTTATGGTTAGCGTTAGGGTTAAAATGAGGGTTAGTGTTAGGCCTAGGGTTAGGGTTATGGTTATGGTTAGGGTTAGGTTTAGTTAGGGTTAGGGTTAAGGTTAGGGTTAGATTTGGGGTTATGGTTAGGGTTAGGGTTAGGATAGGCCAGAGTTAGGGTTATGGTTAGGGTAGGTTTAGGCTTATGGTTAGGATTAAGGTTAGGTTTAGCGTTAGGGTTAGGGTTAGAATGAGGGTTAGGATTAGGGTTAGGTTTAGGGTTCAGGATAGGCCATAGTTAGGGTTAGTGTCATGATTATGGTTAGGATTACCCTAGCTTTTGGGTTAGGCTAAGTTTTATGGTTAAAGTTTTGTTTTGGTTTCGGTTTAGGGTTAAGGTTTCCATAGGGTTGGGGTTAGGGTTAGGTTTAGGGTCAGGGTAAGGCCAGAGTTAGATTTAGGGGTAGAGTTAGGGTTAGGATTAGGGTTATGTATAGGATGAGGGTTAGAGTTAGGGTTAGGTTTAGGATTAGGGTTAGGGTTAGGGTTAGGGTTAGGTTTAGAGTTAGTGTTAGGGTTAGAGTTAGGGTTAGGTTTAGGATGAGGGTTAGGTTTAGGGTTAGGGTTAGGTTTAGAGTTAAGGTTAGGTATAGGGTCAGTGTTTAGGGTTATGGTTAGGGTAAGGGATACGCCAGGGTTACTGTTAGGGTTAGGGTTAGGGTTAAGTCTAGGGTTAGTGTTAGTATTAGGTTTAGGTTTAGGGTTAGTTTTAGGTTTAGGGTTAGTATTTGTCTTAGGTTTAGTGTTAGGGTTAGGTGTAGGGTTAGTGTTAGGGATAGGGTTAAGTTTAGAATGAGTGTTAGGGTTAGGTTTAGGTTGAGGTTTCAGGATAGGCCAGAGATAGGGTGAGGGTCCGGGTTATGGTTAGGATTACGCTATGGTTAGGGTTAGTGTTTTGGTGTGGTTAGGGTTACATTTAGGGTTAGGGTTTGCGTTTTGGTGAGGGTTATGTTTAGGGTTAGGGTTAGGGATAGACTAGGGTTAGGGTTACGGTTAGGTTTAGTGTTATTGTTAAGATTAGGGTTAGGTTTAGTTTAGGGTTATAGATAGGTTTAGGTTTAGAGTTAGTCTTTGACTTAGGGTTAGTGTTAGGGTTAGGTTTAGGTTTATTGTTAGGTTTGTGTTTAGAAGTAGGGTTAGGGTTAGCCTTAGGGTTATGTTTAGGGTTCAGGATAGGCCAGAGTTAGGGTGAGAGTCCTGTTTATGGTTAGGATTACATACAGTTTATGGTTAGAATTACATACATACAACAGTATTATGGGACACTACAGAACATGGTCCCTCAGCAAGGAAATCCATTCAGGACCTCTTAGGGTGAGGGTTAGGGTTAGGGTTGGGCCTCAGTTAGGGTTAGAGTTAGGGTTATAGTTAGAGTTAGGGTTAGGGTCAGGTTTAGGGTTAAAATGAGGGTTAGGGTTAAAGTTAGGTTTAGAAGGAGGGTTGGGGTTATGGTTAGGGTTAGGATGAGCATTAGTGTTAGGTTTGGGTTAGGGTTAGGGTTAGGTTTAGGGTTAGGATTAAAATGAGGTTTAGTGTTAGGGTTAGGTTAGGGTTAAAATGAAGATTAGGGTTAGGGTTAGGGTTATGATGAGGGTTAGGGTTAGCGTTAGGGTTAGTGTTAGGGTTAGGATTAGGGTTAGTGTTAGGTTTGGGTTATGGTTAGGGTTAGGGTTAGGGTTACGGTTAGGTTAGGGTGAGGGTTAGGCCAGAGTTCCGCTAGGGTTAGGGTTACAGTTAGGGTTAGTGTTAGGGTTAGGGGTAAGGATAGGGTTAGGGTTAGTTTTTGGGTGAGGGTTAGGGTTAGGGTTAAAATGAGGGTTAGATATAGGGTTAGGGTTAGTGTTAGGATGAGGGTTAGGGTTAGGGTTAAAATGAGGGTTAGGTTTAGGTTTAGGTTGAAGTTTAGGTTTAGGGATAGGGTTAGGGTTAGGATGACAGTTACTGTTATGGATAGTTTTACTGTTAGTGTTTGGGTTAGGGTTAAGGTTAGGTTTAGGTTTAGGTTTAGGGTAAAATGAGGGTTAGGTTTAGGGTTAGGGGTAGTTTTAGAATGAGGGTTAGGGTTAGGGTTAGGTTTAGAGTTCAGGATAATCCAGAGTTAGGGTTAGGATTACGGTTTAATCCTGTAAATATAAATAATATATATAAATATATATATAAATATATATTTATTATTATTATATTATTAAATATATATAAATAAATATAAATATAGAAATATATATTTATATATTAAAATAAATATAAATAAAAATAACCTGTTTATGGTTAGGATTACACTATGGTTAAGGTTAGGGTAAGTTTAGGGTTAGCGTTTTGGTGAGGGTTAGGGTTAGAGTTAGGATTAGGGTGAGCATTTTGGTGAGGGTTAGGGTTAGAGTTAGGATTAGGGTGAGCATTTTGGTGAGGGTTAGTGTTAGTGTTAGGGTTAGGGTTAGGTTTACAGATAGGCCAGATTTAGGGTTAGGGTTAGGGTTAGGGTTAGGGTTAGGTGTTAGGGTTAGGTTTAGGGTTCTTGTCAGTCCAGAGTTAGAGTTAGGGTTACGGTTAGGGTTAGGGTTAGGGTTTGGGTTAGGGTTAGGGTTAGGGTTAGGGTTAGGGTTAGGGCTAGGTTTAGGCTTAGGGTTAGGGTTAGGTGTTAGGGTTAGGTTTAGGGTTCTTGTCAGTCCAGAGTTAGAGTTAGGGTTACGGTTAGGGTTAGGGTTAGGGTTAAGGTTAGGGTTAGGTTTAGGTTTAGGCTTAGGTTTAGTGTTAGGATTAGGGTTAGAATAAGGGTTAGGGTTAGGTTTAGGGTTAGGTTTTGCGTTTGGTTTAGGGTTCAGGATAGGATAGAGTTAGCGTTAGGGTCCGGGTTTTGGTTAGGATTACACTAGGGTAACTGTTAGGGTTAGTTTTAGGGTTAGCGTTTTGGTGAGTGGTAGGTTTAGGGTTCGGGTTTCAATAGGGTTAGTGTTGGGGTTAGTGTTAGGATTAGGATGAGAGTTAGGTATGGGTTAAGGTTAGGGTTAGATTATGGTTAGGGTTAGGGTTAGGGTTAGGACAGTGTTAGGGTTAGGTTAGTGTTAGGTATAAGTTTAGGGTTATGGTTAGAGTTTTGGTGAGGCTTAGAATTAAGGTTACGGTTAGGGTTGGGTAAGGGTTAGGTTAGGGTTAGGGTTAAGTTTAGGGTTAGGGTTAGGGATAGAGTTACGGATAGGCCCGGTTTAGGTTTAGGGTTAGGGTTAGGGTTAGAGTTAGGGATAGGCGTGGTTAGGGTTAGGGTTAGGACTAGGGATAGGGTTAGGGTTATGGTTAAGGTTAGGGTTATGGTGAGTTTTAGGGTTAGGGTTTAAATGTGGTTTAGGTTTTGCATTAGTTTTAGGGTTAGTGTTAGGCCACAGTTTGGATTAGGGTTTGGGTTAGGGTCAGGGTTAGGTTTAGGTTTAGGGTTAGCATGAGGTTTAGGTTTTGGGTTAGTGGTTAGGGTTAGGTTTAGGTTTATGGTGAGGGTTAGGATGAGGTTTAGTTTTAGGTTTAGTGTTAGGGTTAAGTTTAGAATGAGGTTTAGTGTTAGGGTTAGGGTTTGGTTTACTGTAAGGGTTAAGGTTAGGGGTAATGTTAGGGATAGGCCGGGGTTAGGGTTAGGCTTAGGGTTAGGATTAGGGTTAGAATTAGAGTTAGGTTTAGGGTTAGTGTTAGGCTTAGGGTTAGAGTTATGTTTAGGGTTAGGGTTTGGGTTAGGATTAGGGTTAGGTTTAGGGAAAGGCCAGAGTTGGGGTTAGGGTTAGGTTTAGGTTTAGAATGATTGTTATGTTTAGGGTTAAATTGAAGGTTAGGTTAAGGTTAGGGTTAGGGTTAACGATAGGGATAGGCCAGAGTTAGAGTTAGGGTTAGGATTACGTTTAGAATGAGGGTCACGTTTAGGGTTAGGGTAGGGTTAGGGTTAGGGTGAGGGTTAGGGTTAGGGTATGGGAATGGGTTAGGGTTTGGTTTAGGGTTATGGTTAGGGTAAGACCAGAGTTAGGGTTACAGTTAGGGTTAGGGTTAGCATTAGGGTTAGGTTTAGATTTAGGTTTAAAGTTAGAGTTAGGTTTAGGATTAGGATGAGAGTTAGGTTTAGGGTTAGGGTTAGGGTTAGGGTTAAGGTTAGGGTTAGGTTAGGGTTAGGGTTAGGGTTAGGGTTAGGGTTTGGGTTAGTGTTATGTTTAGAATGAGGGTTAGGGTTGGGGTTCAGGTTAATTGAAGGTTTCAGGATAGGCCAGAGTTAGGGTGAGCTTCTGAGTTAGGGTTAGGTTTATGCTATGGTTAGGGTTAGGGTTAGGGTTAGCATTTTGTTGAGGGATAGGATTAGTATTAGTTTTAGGGTTAGTATTAGGGTTAGGATGAGGTTTATGTTTAGTGTTAGGGTTAGAATGAGAGTTATGGTTAGGTTTAGGATTAGCGTTCGAGTTAGGGTTAGGGTTAGGGTTAGTTGTTTGATGAGGGTTAGGGTTAGGGTTAGGTTTACGGTTCAGGATATGCCAGAGTTACGGTTAGGGTTTGCGTTAGTGTTATATTTAGGGTTAGGTTCAGGGTTAGACTCTGGGTTAGGTTAGGATTAGGGATTAGTGTTAGGGTTAGGTTTAGGGAATGGCCAGAGTTGCGGTTAGGGTTAGGTTTAGGTTTAGAATGATTGTTAGGTTTAGGGTTAAACTGCGGGTTAGGTTAAGGTTAGGGTTAGGGTTAAGGATAGGGATAGGCCCGAGTTAGGTTTACGTTTAGAATGAGGGTTACGTTTCGGGTTAGGTTAGGGTTAGGGTTACGGATAGTGTTAGGATTAGGGTTAGGGTTAGGGTTAGGGTTAGGATAAGGGTGAGGGTTAGGGTTAGGGTGAGGGTTACGGTTAGGGTAAGGCCAGAGTTAGTGTTAGAGTTAGGGTTAGTGTTAGGAATAGGGTTAGGTTTAGATTTAGGTTTAGGGTTAGAGTTAGGGTTAGGTTTAGAATGAGAGTTAGATTGATGGTTAGGGTTAGGCTTAGTATTATTGTTAAGGTTAGTTTTTATGGTTAAGGTTATGGTTAGGGATAGGCACGGTTAGTGTTAGGGTTAGGATTAGGGTTAGGCCTAGGTTTAGTGTGAGGGTTAGTGTTTGGGTTAGAGCTAGTGTTAAGGTTAGGTTTAGTGTTAGTGTTACGGTTAGGGTTAGGGTAAGTTTTAGAATGAAGGTTAGGATTAGCGTTATTGTTAGGTTGAGGTTTCAGGATAGGCAAGAGTTAGGTTGAGGCTCCAGGTAATGTTTAGCATTACGCTAGTGTTAAGGAGGGTGTTATGGGTAGGGTTATAGTTTTGGTGAGGGTTAGGCTTACATTTAGGGTTAGGGTTAGCGTTTTGGTGAGGGTTAGGGTTAGGGTTAGTGTTAGGGATAGGCTAGGGTTAGGGTTAGGTTTAAGGTTAGGGCCAAGAAGTGGGTTAGGTTTAGGGTTAAAATGAGGGTTAGGTTTAGGGTTAAGGTAAGGGTTAGGGTTAGGTTTAGGGTTAGTCTTTGGCTTAGGGTTAGGGTTAGGTTTAGCGTTCAGGAAAGGCCAGAATTAGGGTTATGGTCCGGGTTATGCTTAGGATTATGCTTGGGTTAGGATTAAGATTAGGGTTAGGTTTAGAGTTAGGGCTAGGATTAGGGTAGGGTTAGTGTTTTGGTGAGGTTCAGTGTTAGAGTTAGGGTTAGGGTGAGCGTTTTGGTGAGGGTTAGCTTTAGGGTTAGTGTTAGGGTTAGGGTTATCATTTTGGTAAGGTTTAGGGTTAGTTTTAGGGTTAGGGTGAGTGTTTTGGTGAGGGTTTGGTTTGTGTTAGAGTTAGTGTTATGGTTAGGGTTAGGTCAAAGTTATGGTTAGGGTTAGCTTAGGGTTAGCGTTATGTTTACGGATAGGCCAGAATTAGGGTTAGGGTTAGGGTTAGGGTTAGGGTTAGGGGTTAGGGTTAGGATTAGGGTTCTTATCAGGCCATGGTTAGAGTTAGGGTTAGGGTTAGGGTTTGATTTATGGTTATGGTTACGTTTAGGGTTAGGTTTAGGGTTAGGTTTAGAAGTTAGAGTTAGAGTTATGGTTAGGTTTATGTTTCAGGATAGGCCAGAGTTAGGTTTAGGGTCCGGGTTTTGGTTAAGATTACACTAGGGTTATGGATACGGTTAGTATTAGGGTTAGCATTTTGGTGAGTGTTAGGTTTAGGGTTAGGGTTTCAATAGGGTTAGGGTTAGGGTTATTGTTAGGGTTAGGATGAGGTTTAGGTTCAGGGTTAGGTTTAGGTTTAGGGATAGGATAGGGTTAGGGTTAGGTTTAGGGTTATGTTTTGAATGACTGTTAGGGTTAGCTTTAGGTTTAAGGGTAGGCCGGAGTTTGGGTGACGTTCCGGGTTATGTTTAGGATTACACTACATGTAGGCTTAGGGTTAGGTTTAGCGTTTTGGTGAGGGTTAGGGTTAGGGTTAGAATGAGGGTTAAATTTAGGTTTAGGTTAAGGATTAGGGTTAGGTTTAGGGTTAGGATGACAGCTGGGTTATGGAGAGGGTTAGGGTTAGTGTTTGGGTTAGGGTCAGTGTTAGGTTTAGGTTTAGGGTTAGGGTAAAATGAGGGTTAGGGTTAGTATGAGGGTTATGTTTAGGGTTAGAGTTAGGGTTAGGGTTCAGGAAAGGCCACAGTCAGGGTTAGGGTCCGGATTATGTTTAGGATTATGCTAGGGTTAAGTTTAGGGTTAGGGTTAGATTAGGGTTAGGGTTCGTGTTTTGGTGAGGTTTAGGGTTAGAGTTAGGTTTAGGGTGAGCGTTTTGATTAGGGTTATATTTAGGGTGAGGATTAGGGTTAGGGTTAGCATTTTGGTGAGGGTTAGGGTTAGGATTAGGGTTAGGGTTAGGGTTAGGGTTAGGTTTAGGCCAAAGTTAGGGTTAGGTTTACCATTTCGGTGAGGTTTAGGTTTAGAGTTATGGTAGGGGTAGGCTTAGGATTAGGCCAGAGTTAGGGTTAGCTTTAGGGTTAGAGTTAGGTTTAAGGTTAGGGTTAGGGTTAGGGTTAGTTTTAGGGTTAGGGTTAGGATGACAGTTAGGGTTAAGGTTAGGGTTAGGGTTAGGCCAGAGTTGCGGTTAGGGTTCGGGTTAAGGAAGGTGTTAGGGTTAGGGTTATTGTTAGGGTTAGGCCGGAGGTTAACTTTAGGGATAGGGTTAGGGTTAGGCCAGAGTTAGGGTTAGATTTAGGGTTAGAGTTAGGGTTAGGGTTAGGGTTAGGGTTAGGTTTAGTGTTAGTGTTAGAGTTAGTGTTAGGGTTAGGGTTAGGGTTAGGTTAGGGTTAGGGGAGGGAAAGGGTTATGGTTAGTGGATGGGGTAGGGGAGGGTTACGGTTAGGGTTAGGTTTAAAATGAGAGTTAGGGTTAAGGTTAGGTTTAGGTTTAGGATTAATGAAAGGGTCAGGTTTAGGCTTACAGTTAGGGTTAGGGATAGTGTTAGTGTAACAGATAGATCAGGGTTAGGGTTAGGGTTATACTTAGGCTTAGGGTTAGCGTTAGGGTTTGGTTAGGACAGAGTTAAGGTTAACTTTAGAGTTAGAGTTAGGGTTAGGTTTAGGGTTAGGTTTAGGGTTAGGGTTAAGGTTAGTGTTAGGGTTAGGGTTAGGCAAGAGTTAGGGTTAGGGTTAGTGTTACAGTTAGGGTTCTTGTTAGGGTTAGGGTTTGGGTTAGGGTTAGGTTTAGTGTTTGGGATAGGGTGAGGGTTAGGGTTAGGGTTATTGTTAGGGTTAGAATTAGGATGAGGGTTAGGGTTATTGTTAAAATGAGGGTTAGTGTTAAGGTTAAAGTTAGGTTTATGGTTAGGTTTAGGGTTAGTGTTAGGGTTAGGGATAGGCCAGGCTTAAGGTTACGGTTAGGGTTAGAGTTAGGGTTAGGTTTAGGGTTAGGATTAGGATTAGGGTTATGGATATGGTTTGGGTTAGTATTAGGATTAGGTTTAGGATGAGGATTAGGGTTAGGGTTAGGATTAGGGTCAGGTTTAGGTTTAGGATTAGTGTTTGTGGTAGGGTTAGGGTTAGGTTTAGGGTTCGGCTAGGCCAGAGTTAGGTTTAGGGTTAGGGTTAGGGTTAGGGTTGGGGTTAGGCCAGAGTTATGGTTAGGGTTAGAGTTAAAGTTAGAGTTAGGGTTAGGTTTAGGTTTAGGGTTAGGGTTAGTGTTTGGGTTAGGGTTTGGTTTAGGATTATTGTTAGTGTTAGGGTTAGTGTTAGGTTTAGGTTTCATGGTAGGCCAGAGTTAGGGGTAGGGTCTTGGTTATGGTTAGGAATACACTAGGGTTAGGGTTAGGGTTAGTGTTTGGGTTAGGTTTAGGGTTAGCTTTAGGGTTAGTGTTAGGGTTAAAATGAGGGTTAGTGTTAGGCTTAGGTTTAGGGTTTGGATTATCGTTAGGGTTAGCGTTTTGGTGAGGGTTAGGGTTAGAGTTACGTTTAGGGTGAGTTTCTGGTGAGGGTTAGGTTTCGGGTTAGGTTTATTCTTAGGGTTCAGATGAGGGTTAGTGTTAGGTTTAGGGTTAGGTTTAGGTTAGGGTTAGGGTTAGATTTAGGATGAGGTTTAGGGTTAGGGTTGAAATGAGTGTTAGGGTTCGGGTTTGGGTTAGGGTTAGGGTTAGAATGAGGTTTAGGGTTAGAATGAGGGTTAGGTTTAGGTTTAGGGTTAGGGTAAGGTTAGGTTAGGGTTAGGGTTAGGGTTAGGATTCGTTTACGGTTTGATGAAGGTTAGGGTTAAAATTAGGGTTACGGTTAGCTTTATTTTGAGGGTTAGGGTTAGGGTTAGGGTTAGGTTTAGGGTTAAAATGAGGGTTAGTTTTAGGGTTAGGGTTAGGTTTAGTGTTCAGGATAGGCCAGAGTTAGTATTAGGGTCCTGTTTATGGGTAGGATTACACTAGGGTTAAGATTAGGGTAAGTTTTAGGGTTAGCGTTTTGGTGAGGGCTAAGTTTAGGGTTAGTGTTTCAATAGGGTCAGGGTTAGTGTTAGGGTTAGCGTTATGTTTAGGGTTAGGTTTAGTGTTATGTTTTGGGTCAGGGTTAGGGTTTTGGTTTCGGGTTTGGGTTAGTGTTAGTGTTAGGTTTAGGGTTAGGGTTGGTGTTAGGGTTAGGGTTAGGGATAGGCCAGAGTTAGTGTTAGCGTTATAGTTAGGTTTCGAATGAGGGTTAGGGGTAGGGTTAGTGTTAGGATGAGGGTTAGGGGTAGCATTTAAATGAGGGTTAGGTTTAGGTTTAGAGATAGGTTTGGGGTTAGAATGAGGGTTATGTTTAGAATTAAGTTAGGGTTAGAAGGAAGGAGGGTTAGTTTTGTTGTAGGGTTAGGGATAGGTTTAGGGTTAGGTATAGGGTTAGGGTTATGGTTAGGGTATGGGTTTGATTAGTTTTAGGGTCAGGATGAGGGTTAGGTTTAGGGTTAGGGTTAGACTTAGGGTTAAAATGAGGGTTAGTTTTAGGGTTAGGGTTAGGGATAAGATTATGGTTAGGGTTAGGTTTAGTGTTCTCAATAGGCCAGAGTTAGAGTTAGGGTCATGTTTAAAGGTAGGATTACACTAGGGTTAAGGTTATGGTAAGTTTTAAGGGTTAGCATTTTGGTGAGGGTTAGGGTTAGAAATAGGGTTAGGGTTACTGTTATGTTAGGGTTAGGGTTAAAATAATTTTTCGGGTTCTGGTTCAGGTTAGGATTAGGGTTAGGGTTAGAATGAGGGTTAGGTTTAGGGTTAGGGTTAGAGGTAGGATTATGGTTAGGGTTAGGTTTAGGATGAGGGTTAGGATTATGGTTAGGTTTATGGTTAAAATGATTTTTAGAGTTAGGGTGCAGGTTCTGGATAGGGTTAGGGTTAGACTGAGGGTTAGCATTAGGGTTAGTTTTAGGGTTAGGGTTAGGGTTATGGTTAGGGTTAGGGTTAGGATGAGAGTTAGTGTTACGGTTAGGGTTATGGTTAAAATGAGTGATAGTGTTAGAGTTAGGTTTAGGGTTATGATGAGAATTAGGGTTAGGGTTAGGATGAGGTTTAGGGTTACTGTTAGGGTTAGCGTTAAGGTTAGTGTTAGGCCAGATTTAGGGTTACAGTTATGGTTAGCATTAGGGTTTTGATTAGGTTTAGGCAGAGTTAGGGTTTGGGTTAAGGTTAGACTTTGGGTTAGGGTTATGGATAATGTTTGGGTTAGGGTCAGGGATAAAATGAGGATTAGGTTTAGGGTTAGGTTTAGGTTTAGGCCTGAGTTAGGTTTAGGGTTACTCTTAGGGTTAGATCAGTGTTAGGGTTAGGGTTATGGTTAGGGTTAGGGTAGGGTGAGGGTTAGGGTTATGTTTAGTGTTAGGTTTAGGGTTAGGGTTAGGGTTAGGCCAGAGTTAGGGTTAGGGTTAAGTTTTTGATTAGGGGTAGGGTTACGGTTAGTGTTAGGGTGAAAGTTAGGGTTAGGGTTAAAATGAGTGTTACAATTAGGGACAAGGTTAGGTTTAGGGTTAGGGTTAGGGTTAGGGATAGGCGAGAGTTAGGTTTAGGGTTAAGGTTTGGGTTAGGGTTAGGCAGAGTTAGCCTTAGGGTTAGGGTTAGTGTTAGTGTTAGGGTTATGTTTATGGTTAGGGTTAGGTTGAGGGTTATTGTTACTGTCAAAATGAGGGTTAGGGTTCGGTTCGGGTCAGGTTAATGGTTAGGAAGAGGTTTAGGGTTATGATTTGGGTTAGGGTTAGGGTTAGGTTAGGGTTAGGTTTAGCCTTAAGGTTAGGGTTAGGTAAGGATTAGGTTTATGTTTAGGGTTAGAATGAGGTTTAGGTTTAGGGTTAGGGTTAGGATGAGGATTAGGTTTTGGTTTAAAATGAGGGTTGGGTTTCGGGTTAGGGTTAGGGTTAGTGTTAGTGTTAGAGTTAGGGTTAGTTTCGGAGTTAGGGTTAGGGTTAGGGATAGGCCAAATTTAGGTTTAGCATTAGAGTTAGGTTTAGAATGAGGGTTAGGAATAGGGTTAGGGTTAGGATGAGGGTTAGGGTAGGGTTAAAATGAGGGTTAGGTTTAGGTTTAGGGTTAGGGTTAGGGTTAGGTTTAGAATAAGGGTTAGGTTTTGAATGAGGGTTAGGGTTAGAGTGAGGTTTAGGGTTAGTTTTAGGGTTAGGGTTAGGTTTAATTTTAGGATTAGGTTTAGGGTTACGGTTATGGTTTGAGTTAGGATTAGGATTAGTATTAGGGTTTTTGTTAGGATGAGGGTTAGGTTTAGAGTTAGGATTAGGGTTAGGTATAGTTTTGGGATGAAGGTTAGGGTTAGAGTTAGGGTTAAAATGAGGGTTAGTTTTAGCGTTATAGCTAGTGTTAGGGTTAGGTTAGGTTTAGGGATAGGTTTAGTGTTCAGGATATGCCAGAGTTAGGGTTAGGTTCCTGTTTATGGGTAGGATTATACTAGGGTTAAGGTTAGGGTAAGTTTTAGGGTTAGCGTTTTGGTGAGGGTTAGTTTTAGCTTTAGTGTTTCAATAGGGTTACAGTTAGGGCTAGATTTTTTGTTAGGATTAGGGCTAGGGTTAGGGTTAGTGTTTGGGTTAGGTTTAGGGTTTGGGTTAGGGTTCCTGAATAGCCCACATTTAGGGTTAGGTTCCGGGTTATGTTTAGAATTATGATAGTGTTAGGTTTAGGGTTAGGGTAAGCGTTTTGGTGAGGGTTAGGTTTAGTGTTAGGTTTAGGATTAGGGTTAATTTAGGGTTAGGGTTTAGGTTTAGGGTTAGGTTTAAAATGAGGGGTAACTCTCACCAAAACGCTAACCCTAACCCTAAAACTAACCTAACCCTAACCCTAAGCCTAACCCTAAACCTCATTCTAAACCTAACTCTAACCGTAACCCTAACCCTCATTTTAACCCTAAACCTAACCCTAAACCTAACCCTAACCGTAACCCTCATACTAACCCTAACCCTAATCCTAAACCTAACCCTCATTCTAACCCTAACCCTAACCCTAACCCTAACTCAAATCTGAACCCTAACCCTCATTTTAACACTAACCCTAAACCTCATCCTAACTCTAAACCTAACCCTAACCCTAAACTAACCCTAACTCTAACCCTAATCTTCACCAAAACGCTAACCTTAACCCTAACCCTAACCCTGATTTTTACCCTAAACGTAACCCTAACCCTAACGCTCATTCTAACCAAAACCCTAAACCTATCCCAAACCTTAAACCTAACCCTAACCGTCATTTTAACCCTAACATAAACCTAAAGCTCTCCCTAACCCTAACCCAAACACTAACCCTAACACTTGCCATAAACCTTACTGTCATCCTAACCCTAACCTTAACCCTAACCCTAACCCTAACCCTAAACCTAACCCTCAGTTTAACCCTCATTCTAACACTAACCCTAACCTTAACCCTCATTCTAAACCAAACTCTAATGCTAACACTAACTCTGGCCTGTCCCTAATCCTAAACGTAACCCTAAACCTAACCCTAACCCCAACACTAACAGTAACCATAATCCTAACCCTAATCCTAATCCTAAATCCAACCCAACCCTAACCTTAACCCTAGAATGAGGGTTAGGTTTAGAATGAAGTTTAGGGTTAGAATCAAGTTTAGGTTTAGTTTTAGGGTTAGGGTTTTGGTTAGGGTTAGGCAGAGTTAGGGTTAGGGTTAGGGTTAGACTTTGGGTTAGGTTTATGGTTACGGTTAGCATTAGGGTTAGGGTTAGGGTGAGGGATAAATTGAGGGTTAGATTTAGGGTTAGGGTTAAGGTTAGTATTAGGGAAAGGCCAGAGTTAGGATTAGGGTTAGGGTTAGGGTTAGAGTGAGGGTTAGGAGGAGGTTTAGGGTTAGGGTTATGTTTATGTTTAGGGTTAGGGTTAGGATTGGGGTTAGGGATAGGCCAGGGTTAGGGTTAGGGTTAGGGTTAGGGTTAGGATGATGGTTAGGTTTAAGGTTAAAATGAGGGTTAGATTTATTGTTAGGGTTAGGTTTAGGGAAAGGCCAGAGTAAGGGTTAGGGTTAGGTTTAGTGTTAGGGTTAGTGTTAGGTTTAGAATTTCGGTTAGGGTTTGGGTTAGGGTTAGATTAGGGTTAGGTTTAGGTTAGGGTTAAGGTTAGGTTTAGGGTTAGGATAACGTAAGAATTATGGTTAGGTTTAGGGTTAGGGTTAGTGTTTAGGGTTAGAGTTAGGGTTAATGGATAGACCAGTGTTAAGGTTAGGGTTAGTGTTAGGGTTAGGCCTAGGGTAAGTGTTATGGTTAGTGTTTGGCTTAGGTTAGTGATAGGGTTAGGTTTAGGTTCATGGTTAGGATGAGGGTTAGTTTAAGGTTAAAATGATGGTTAGGTTTAGGGTTAGGGTTAGTGTTAGAGTTAGGTTTAGGGTTAGGGTTAGGTTTAGTGTTAGGTTTAAGATGAGGATTACGGTTAGGCTTACATTTAGGTTTAGTCTTTGGCTTAGGTTTAGGGTTAGGTTTAGGATTAAGTTTAGAATGAGGGTTAGGGTTAGGATTATAGTTAGGTGTAGGGTTCAGGGTTAGGGTTAGGGTGAGCGTTTTGGTGAAGGTTAGGGTTAGGGTTAGTGTTAGGCCAAAGTTAGTGTTAGGGTTAGGTTTAGCTTTTTGGTGAGGGTTAGAATTAGGTTTAGGTTTAGGAGTTAATGTTAGGATTAGGGTTCATGTCAGGCCAGAGTTAAGGTTAGAATTAGGGTTAGGGTTAGGTTTAGGGTTAGGGTTAGTGTTTTGGTGAGGGTCAGGGGTAGAGTTAGGGTTTAGGTGAGCGTTTTGGTGAGGGTTACATTTAGGGTTAGTGTTAGGGTTAGGGTTAGGCCAAAAATAGGGTTAGGGTTAGTTTTAGCTTTTTGTGACAGTTAGGGTTAGGTTTAGGGTTAGGGATAGGGTGAGGGTTAGGGAGAGGTTTAGGGATATGCCAGAGTTAGGATTAGGGTGAGGGTTAGGGTTAGGTTCAGGGACAGGCCAGAGTTAGGGTTATGGTTAGGGTTAGGTTTAGGGTTATCTTTAGATTAAGGGTTAGGGTTAGGGATAAGTTTAGGGTTCAGGATAGGCCAGAGTTAGGGTTAGGG
The DNA here is from genome assembly GCA_010120015.1 of Rhombomys opimus. Classification (NCBI taxonomy): domain Eukaryota; kingdom Metazoa; phylum Chordata; class Mammalia; order Rodentia; family Muridae; genus Rhombomys; species Rhombomys opimus. The sequence continues at coordinate 470,234 of REGO01000564.1, forward strand.
TCTTTGTTTTGGTTAGGGTTTCAATAGGGTTAGGGTTAGAGTTAGGGTTAGGTTTAGGTTTATGGTTAGGATGAGGGTTAGTTTTAGGGTTAAATTTAGGGTTAGGTTTAGGGTTAGGGTTAGGGTTCGTGTTAGGTTTAGGGTTAGGGTTATGTTTAGAATGAGGGTTAGGGTTAGGATTATGGTTAGGTATAGGGTTCAGGACAGGCCAGAGTTAGGGTGACGGTCCGGGCTATGTTTAGGAGTTCGCTAGGGTTAGGGTTAGTGTTAGGGTTAGGTTTAGCCTTTTGGTTTGGGTTAGGGTTACAGTTAGGATTAGGGTTAGCGATTAATGAGGGTTAGGGTGAAGGTTAGGGTTAGGGTAGGGTTAGGTTTTGGTTTAGGTTCAGTGTTTAGCTCAGGTTTAGGGTTAGCATTAGGATTAGGTTTAGGGTTAGGGTTGGGTTTAGGTTAGGGTTAGGGCTAGGGTTAGGATTCGGTTTAAGGTTAGTGTTAGGGTTAGGCTTAGGGTTCAGTATAGGCCAGAGTTAGGGTTGCGGTCCTGTTTATACTTAGGATTACACAAGGGTTAAGGGTAGGGTAAGTTTTAGGGTTAGTGTTTTGGGGAGGGTTAGGTTTAGGATTAGTGTTTCAATAGGGTTATATTAAGTGTTAGAGTTAGGTTTAGGGTTAGTGTTAGGGTACAGGAAAGACAGAGTTAGGGTTAGTGTCCAGGGTATGCTTAGGATTACGCTGAGGTTAGGGTTAGGGTTAGGGATAGGGTTAGGGTTTGGTGAGGTTTAGGGTTAGAGTTAGGGTTAGGGTAAGTGTTTTGTTGAGGGATAGAGTTAGGGTTATGGTTATGGTTAGGGTTAGGGTTAGCATTTTGGTTTGGGTTAGGGTTACAGTTAGGGTAGGGAAAGCCTGTTGGTGAGGTTAGGGTTAGGGTTAGGGTTAGGCCAAAGTTAGGGTTAGGTTTACCGTTTTGGTGACGGTTAGGTTTAGAGTTAGGGTTAGGGTTAGGGTTAGGGTTAGTGTTAGGGTTAGGGTTAGGGTTAGAATAAGGGTTCGGGTTAGGATTCAAGATAGGCCAGAGTTAGTGTTAGGGTCTGGTTATGGTTAGGATTACAGTAGGTTTACGGTTAGGGTTAGTTTTAGGGTTAGCTTTTGGTGAGTGTTATGTTTAGGGTTAGGGTTTCAATAGGATTAGGGTTAGGGTTAGGGTAAATATTAGGCTTAGCGTTAAGTTTAGGATGAGGGTTTGGGTTAGGGTTAGGGTTATTGTTACAGATAGGGTTAGGGTAAGGGTTGGAAACGAGATAGAGTTTGAGTTAGGTTTAGGGTAAGAATTAGGGTTAGGGTTAGGATTAGTTTTAGGGTTAATGTTAGCTATACGCCACGGTTAGTGTTAGGATTATGATTAGGTTTAGAATGAGGGTTAGGGTTGCTGTTAGGTTTATGGTTATGGCTATGCTTATGGTTAGGATGAGGGTTTTGGTTAGGGTCAAAATGAGGGCTAGGGTTAGGTTTAGAATGAAAGTTAGGTTTAGGGTTAGGGTTAGGATGAGGGTTAGGGTTAGTGTTAGGGTTAGTGTTTGGGTTATTGTTAGGGTTAGGTTAACGTTAGGGTTAGGTTTAAAATGAGGGTTAGTGTTAGGGCTAGTGTTAGGGTTAGTTTTAGGTTTAGGGATAAGCCAGAGTAAGGGTTAGGGTTAGGGTTAGGCTTAGCTTTAGTGTTAGGGTTAAAATGAGGTTTAGGTTTAGGGTTATGGTTAGGGTGAGGGTTAGGATGACAGTTTGGGTTATGGTTATGGTTAGGATTAGTGTTTGGGTTAGGTATAGAATGAGGGGTAGAGTTAGGGTTAGGTTTAGGGTTAGGGTTATGGTTAGTGTGTGGGTTAGGTTTAGGGTTAGGATTAGGCCAGACTTAGGGTTAAGTTTAGAGTTAGAGTTATTGTTAGGTTTAGAGTTCAGAATAGGGTTAGGTTTAGAGTTAGGGTTAGTTTTAGAGTTAGGGATAGGCCAGGGTTAGTTTTAGGGTTAGGGTTAGGGTTAGGGTTAGGGTTAGGGTTTGTGGTTAGGTTTAGGGTTCATGTCAGGCCAGATTTAAGGTTAGGGTTAGGGTTAGGTTTAGGTTTAGGGTTAAGGTTAAGGTTTGGGGTAGGGTAAAGGTAAGGTTTAGAATAAGGGTTATTGTTAAGGTTAGGGTTAGGTTTAGGTTTCAGGATAGGCCAGAGTTAGGGTTAGGATGAAGGTTTTGGTTAGGAGTACATTAGGGTTATGGTTAGGGTTAGTTTTAGCGTTAGCTTTTGGTGAGTGTTATGTTTAGGGTTAGGGTTTCAATAGGGTTAGGGTTAGGGTTATTGTTAGGGTTAGGATGTGGTTTAGTTTTAGGGTTATATTTAGGTTTAGGGATAGGATGAGCGTTATGGTTAGGGTTAGTGTTAAGGTTAGTGATAGGTTAGGGTTAGAGTTAGGGTTAGGGTTAGGTTGAGGAAGAGGGTTAGGGTTAGGGTTAGCTCTCAGTATAGGATTAGTGTTAGGGTTAGGGTTAGGTTTATGGTTTGGGTTAGGGTTAGGCCAGAGTCAGGGTTAGGGTTACGGTTAAGTTTTGGGTGAGGTTAGGTTTAGGTTTAGGATGAGGGTTAGGGTTAAAATGAGGATTAGGTTTAGGGTTAGGGTTAGTGTTAGAGAAAGGCCAGAGTTAGGGTTAGGGTTAGGGTTAGGTTTAGAATTAGGGTTAGAGTTAGGGTTAGGTTTAGTGTTAGAGTTACTGTTAGGGTTTCAGTTAGGTTAAGTTTAGGGTTAGGGTTAGGTTTAGGGTGAGGGTTAGGATGAGGTTTATGGTTAGGGTTAGGGTTAGGGTTAGGGTTAGGTTTATGGTTAGGGTAAGGGTTAGGGTTAGGGTTAGGTAATTACCAGAGTTTGGGTTAGGGTTAGAGTTAGGATTAGGGTTAGGGTTAGTGTTAGGCCAGAGTTATGGTTAGGGTTAGAGTTAGAGTTAGGGTTAGGGGTAGGCCAGAGTTAGGGTTAGGGTTAGGGTTAGCGTTAGAGTTAGGGTTAGGGGTAGGTTTAGGGTTAGGTTTATTGTTAGGGTTAAGGTTAGAATGAGAGTTAGGGTTAGGGTTAAAAGGGGGGTTAGTGTTATGGTTAGGGTTAGGGTTACTGAAAGGTTTAGGGATAGGCCAGAGTTAGGGTTAGGCTTAGGATTAGGCTTAGGGTTAGTGTTAGGGTTAAAATTTTGGTTAGGTTTAGGTTTAGGGTTAGTGTTAGGGTTAGGATTAGATTTAGGGTTATGGTTATGGTTAGGTTTAGTTTTTGGGTTAGGTTTAGAATGAGGGTTAGTGTTAGTGTTAGGGTTTTGTTAGGGTTAGGTTTAGTGTTTGGGTTAGGGTTAGGGTTAGGCCAGACTTAGGGTTAATGTTAGGGTTAGGGTTAGATTTAGGGTTATGGTTGGGTTAAGGTTAACGTTAGTGTTAGGGTTAGGTTTAGAATGAGGGTTAGGGTTATGGTTAGGTTTAGTGTTCAGGATAGTTTTAGGATTAGGGTTAGGTTTATGGTTTGTGGTTAGGTTTAGGGTTAGGGTTCATGTAAGACCAGATTTAGGGTTAGGGTTTGGGTTAGGGTTAGGTTTAGGGTTAAGGTTAGGGTGAGTGTTAGGGTTAGGTTTAGGGTTAGGATTAGGGTTACGTTTGGAATAAGGGTTATGGTTAGTGTTAATGTTAGGTTTACGGTTCAGGATAGGCCAGAGTTAGGGATATATTGCGTCTTTTGGTTAGGATTACACTAGGGTTCCTGTTAGGGTTAGTTTTAGGGTTAGCTTTTGGTGAGTGTTATGTTTAGGGTTAGGGTTTCAATAGGGTTAGGTTTAGGGGGAGGGTTCGGGTTATGATTTAAGTTAGTTTTAGAATAAGGGTTAGGGTTAGGGTTAGGTTTAGTGACAGGGTTAGTTCTAGGATTAGTTTTAGGGTTAGGGTTAGGATGAGGGTTAGGTTTTAGTTTTAGGGTAAGTGTTAAGGTAATGTTAAGTGTTAGGGTTAGGGTTAGGGTAAGGATGAGGATCAATGTTAGTGTTAGTGTTAGGTTCAGGTTTAGAGGTAGGGTTAGGGTTAGCTTTAGTTTTAGGGTTAGTGTTAGTTTTAGGTTTAGGTTTAGGGTTAGGGTTAGTGTTAGGATTATGGTTAGAGTTAGCTTTAGAATGAGAATTAGAGTTAGTGTTCGGATTGGGGTTAAAGTTAGTATGAATCTTAGGGTTAGGGCTATGTTTAATTTTAGGGTTAGACTTTTGGTGAGGGTTAGGTTTAGGTTTAGGGTTACAAGAGTCTTAGGGTTAAGGTTAGTGTTAGGGTTAGGATGAGTTTTAGGCTTAGGGTTAGGTTTAGTTTTAGTGTTAGGTTTAGGGATAGGCCAGGGTTAGGGTTAGGGTTAGGATTAGGGTTAGGTTTAGGCCAGAGTTAGGGTTAGGTTTAGTGTTTGGGTTAGGGTTAGGTTTACGGTTATTGTTAGGCCAGAGTTAGTGTTAGCGTTAGGGTTAAGGTTGGGTTAGGGGTAGTGTTTGGGTTAGGGTTAGGGTTAGGATTAGGGTTTGGTTTAGGTTTAGGGTTAGCATTCAAATGAGGGTTAGAATGAGGGTTAGGTTTAGGTTTACGGTTAGGATGAGGATTAGGGTTAGGGTTAGGATTAGGGTTAGGTTTAGGATGAGCATTAGGGTTAGTTTTAGGCTTAGGTTTAGGGTTGCGGTTAGGGTTAATGTTAGGTTTAGAATGAGGGTTATTTTTAGGGTTAGGTTTAGATTTAGGATTAGAGTTTGGGGTAGGGTTAGGGTTAGTTTTAGGGTTAGGGTTAAAATGAGGGTTAGGTTTATATTTAGCGTTAGAGTTAAGTTTAGGTTTAGAGATAGTGTTTTGTTTAGGATTAGGGTTAGGGTTAGTTTTAGGGTAGATCAGGGTTAGAGTTAGCGTTAGGGTTAGGCCAGATTTAGGGTTACGGTTAGGGTTAGGGTTACGGTTAAGTTTAGGGTTAGGGTTAGGGTTAGGGTTAGGTTTAGAATAAGGGTTAGTGTTAGGGTTAGGGTTAGGGTTCAGGATAGGCCAGAGTTAGGGTTAGGGTCTGGGCTTTGGTTAGGATTACACTAGGCTTATAGTTAGGGTTAGTTTTAGGGTTAGTGTTTTGGTGAGTGTTAGGATTAGGGTTAGGGTTTCAATAGGGTTAGGGTTAGGGTTACTGTTAGGGTTAGGATGAGGTTTAGGTTTAGGGTTAGGTTTACGTTTAGGGATAGGATGAGGGTTAGGGTTAAGGTTAGGGTTAAGGTAAGGGTTAGGTTAGGGTTAGGATTAGGGTTAGGGTTAGGGCCAGGGTTAGGGTTAGGCCATTGTTAGGCTTAGGGTTAGGGTTAGGTTAATGTTAGGTATAGGGTTAGTGTTAGGGTTAGAGTTTGGGTGAGGTTTAGAATTAAGGTTATGGTTAGGTTTGGGTCAGGGTTAGGGTTAGGGATAGGCCCGGCTTAGGTTTAGGTTTAGGGTTAGAGTTAGGGTTAGGGTTAGACCAAAGTTATGGTTGGGGTTAGGGTTAAGTTTAGGGTTAGGTTTAGGGTTCAGGATAGTCCAGAGTTAGGGTCTGGTCTGGGTTTTCATTAGGATTACCCTAGGGTTACAGTGAGGGTTAGTTTCAGGGTTATCGTTTTGGTGAGTGTTAGGTTTAGGGTTAGGGTTTCAAAAGGGTTAGGGTTACTCTTAGGGTTAGGATGAGGTGTAGGTTTAGGGTTAGGTTTACGTTTAGGGATAGGATTAGGTTTAGGGTTAGGGTTAAGGTAAGTGTTAGGTTAGGGTTAGCTTTCGTGTTAGGGTTGAGATAAGGGTTAGGTTACGTTTAGGGTTAGGGTTAGTTTTAGGGTTAGGGTTAGAATTAGGGTTAGGTTTAGGGTTAGGGTTAGGGTTAGGGTTAGGGTTAGGGTTAGGGTAGTGTTTGGGTTAGGATTATGGTTAGGGTGAGGATTAGGGTTAGGGTTAGGGATAGGCCAGAGTTAGGGTTAGGGTTATTGTTAGGTTTAGAATGAGGGTTAGGGTTATGGTTAGGGTTAGGATTAGGGTTATGATAATTGTTTGTTTTAGGGTTAAAATGAGGGTTAGGTTTAAGTTTAGAATGAGTGTTATGGTTAAAGTTAGTTTTAGCTTTTGGAGGATGTTTAGGTTTAGGGTCAGTTTTAGGTTTAGAGATACGATGACGTTTAGGGTTACAGTTAGGGTTAGAATGAGGGTTAGGGTTAGGATGAGGGTTAGAGTTAGGGTTAGGGTTAGGTTTAGGCTTCAGCATAGGCGAGAGTTAGGATTAGGTTCCGGATTATGCTTAGTATTACAATAGGGATAGGGTTAGAATTAGTTTTAGGGTTAGGGTTAGGATGACCGTTAGTGTTAGCATTAGGGTTAGGGTTAGGATTAGGCCAGAGTTTGGGTTAGGGTTAGGGTTAGCTTTAGTTTATGTTTAGGATGAGGTTAAGGGTTAGGGTTATGATGAGGATTAGGGTTAGGTTTAGGTTTATGGTTAGGTTAGGTTTAAGGTTAGGGTTAGGGATATGCCACGGTTAGGTTAGGATTAGGTTTAGCTTTAGAATGAGGGTTAGGGTTAGGTTTATTGTTCAGGATAGGCCAGAGTTAGGGTTAGAGTCCGGGTTTTGGTTAGGGTTATGGTTAGTGTTATGGTTAAGATCAGTTTTAGGTTTAGCGTTAGGGTTAGGGTTAGGGTTAGGATTAGGTTTAGGGTTAGGTTTATGGTTAGGCTTAGGTTAGGGTTGGTGTTAGTGTTGGGGTTTGGGTTAGTGTAAGGCCAGAGTTAGGGTTAAGGTTGGGGTTAGTTTTAGAATGAGGTTTAGGGTTAGGGTTAAAATGAGGGTTAGGTTTAGGTTTAGGGTTAGGTTTAGGAATAGGGATAGGCCAGAGTTCGGGTTAGGTTTAGGGTTACGTTTAGAATGAGGGTTACGGTTAGGGTTAGGTTCAGTGTTATGGTTAGTGTTAGGTTTAGGTTTAGGGTCAGGGTTAGATTAGGGTTAGGGTTCAGATTAGGGTTAGTGTTAGGGTTAAATTTAGGGTTCAGAATAGGCCAGAGTTAGGGTTGCGGTCCTGTTTATAGTTAGGATTACACTAGGGTTAAGTGTAGGGTAAGTTTTAGGATTAGTGTTTTGGTTAACGTTAGGTTAATGGTTAGTGTTTCAATAGGGTTAGGTTAAGTGTTAGAGTTAGGGTTAGGGTTAGTGTTAGGGTACAGGAAAGACAGAGTTAGGGTTAGGGTCCAGGTTATGCTTAGGATTACTCTAGGGTTAGGGTTAGGGTTAGTGTTTTGGTGAGGTTTAGGGTTAGAGTTAGGGTTAGGGTGTGCGTTTTGTTGAGGGTTAGCATTTTTGATTGGGTTAGGGTTACAGTTAGGGTTAGGGTGAGCGTTTTGGTGAGGATGGTGTTAGGGTTAGGTTTAGGGTTAGAGTTAGGTTTAGGGTTAGGTTTAGATTTAGAATAAGGGTTAGGTTTAGGGTTAGGTTTAGCGTGCAGGATAGTCCAGAGTAAGGTTTAGGGTCTGGGTTTGGTTAGGATTACACTAGGATTATAGTTAGGGTTAGTTTTAGGGTTAGCGTTTTGGTTTCTGTTAGGTTTAGGGTTAGGGTTTCAATAGGGTTAGGGTTAGGGTTATTGTTAGGGTTAAGGTAAGGGTTAGGTTAGGGTTAGCGTTCGGGTTTGGGTTAAGATAAGTGTTAGGTTAGGTTTAGGGTTAGGGTTAGAATTATGGTTTGGGTTAGGGTTAAGGTTACGGTTAGGGAAAGGGCAGAGTTAGGGTTAGGGATAGGGTTAGGGTTAGGGTTAGGGTTAGTGTTTGAGTTAGGATTATGTTTAGGGTGAGGTTTAGGGTTAGGGTTAGGGATAGGCCAGAGTTAGGGTTAGGGTTATTGTTAGGTTTAGAATGAGGATTTGGGTTACGGTTAGGTTTATGTTTAGAGTTATGATGTTTGTTTGGTTTAGGGTTAAAATGAGGGTTTTGGTTAGGTTTAGAATGAATGTTAGGGTTAAGGTTAGTTTTAGCATTTGGAAGAGGTTTAAGTTTAGGGTCAGGTTTAGGTTTAGAGATAGGATGAGTGTTAGGGTTACGGTTAGGGTTACAATGATGGTTAGGGTTAGGGTTTGGATGAGGGTTAGAGTTAGGGTTAGGGTTAGTTTTAGGGCTCAGGATAGGCCAAAATTAGTATTAGGTTCCGGATTATGCCTAGGATTACACTAGGTTTATGGTTAGAATTAGTTTTAGGGTTAGGGTTAGGGTGTCCGTTAGGGTTAGCATTAGGGTTATGGTTAGGATTAGGCCAGAGTTTGGGTTAGGGTTAGGGTTATGTTTAGTTTAGGGTTAGGATGAGGGTTAGGGTTAGGGGTTAGTGTTAGTGTTAGGGTGAGGGTTAGGATGAGGTTTAGGTTTAGGGTTAGGTTTAGGGTTATGATGAGAATTAGGGTTAGGTTAAGATTTAGGTTTATGTTTATGGTTAGGGTTAGGTTTAAGGTTAGGGTTTAGGGATATGCCAGGGTTAGGGTTAGGGTTAGGATTAGGGATAGGGTTAGGATTAGGCCAGAGTTGGGTTTTGGGTTTTTGTTAGGGTTAGAGTTGGGGTTAGTGTTAGGTTAGCCCAGAGTTAGGGTTAGGGTTACTCTTTAGGGTTAGGGATAGTTTTAGGGTTACAGTTAGGCTTGTTGTTAGAGTTAGGGTTAGGGTTTGGTTAAGGTTAGGCTTAGGGTTAGGATGAGGGTTAAGGTTTGGGTTAGGGTTAGGTTTAGGATTAGGGTTAGGGTTAGGATGAGCATCAGGGTTAGGGTTAGGATTCAGGTTAGGGTGTTGTTAGGTTTAGGGTTAGGGTTAGGGTTAGAGTTGGATTAGGGTTAAGGTTAGGTTTAGGGTAGAGTTAGCTTTAGGGTTAGGGTTAGCATTCTGGTTAGGGTTAGGGTTAACGTTTTGTTGAGGGTTAGGGATAGGCCAGCGTTAGTGTTAAGCGTAGGGTTAGGGTTAAGCCTAGGGTTAGTGTTAGGGTTAGGGTTAAGCCTAGGGTTAGTGTTAATTTTAGGTTTAGGGTTAGTGTTTAGAATGAGGGTTAGGTTTAGGGTTAGTTTGAGGTTTGAGGATAGGCCAGAGTTAGGGTGAGGTTCCGGGTTAAGTTTAGGATTACAGTAGGTTTAGAGTTAGGGTTAGTGTTTTGTTGAGGGTTAGGGTTACATTTATTGTTAGGGTTAGCTTTTTGGTGAGCGTTATGGTTAGGGTTTGGGTTAGGGTTAGGGATAGGCTAGGGTTAGGATTATGGTTAGGTTTAAGGTTAGGGTTAAGATGAGGGCTAGGTTTAGGTTAAAAATGATGGTTAGGTTTAGGGTTAGGGTTAGGGATAGGGTTACATTTAGGTTCAGGGTTAGTGTTTGGCTTAGGGTTAGGGTTAGGGTTAGGGTTACGTTTAGGATTATGGTTAGGGTTTTGTTTAGATTTAGGGTTAGGTTTGGCCTTAGGGTTATGTTTAGGGTTCAGGTAGGCCAGAGTTATGGTGAGGGTCCTGTTTATAGTTAGGATTACATACAGTTTATGGTTAGGATTACATACATACAACAGTATTATGGGGTAGTAACGATCATGGTCCCTCAGCAAGGAAATCCATTCAGGACCTCTGTAGAGCAGCTGCAGGTAGCGCAGGACTGGACTTCAGTTCCTCAGCCTATATAGTATTAACTCCTGAAATGGGGATGCAGGCCCTACCTACAGGAGTTTATGGTCCATTACCTAGATGGACTATGAGACTATTATTAGGAAGAAGTAGTACTACTATGCAGAGAATTTTAGTAGCTCCTGGAGTAATTCATGCTGATTTTGAAGGGGAGATAAAAATTATGACGCACTCTCCAAATGGAATTTCTGTAATAAATCAAGGTCAAAGACTAACTCAATTAATATTGCTCCCCCAAGTTCAGACAAAAAATGCAAGTAAAAAGTATAAAAGAGTAGATGCAGGTTTTGGATCCTCTGATGCTTATTGGGTACATGCTATTGGTCCCAATCGACCTGAGCTAGTGTTACAAATTAATGAAAGAAAATTTATAGGATTATTGGATACAGGGGCTGATGTCTCTGTCTTAACTGCTGATCAGTGGCCTATGCATTGGCCCAAACAATCCTCTATTACACATTTACGCAGAATAGGACAAAACCGATGTCCTGAACAAAGTAGTAATGAGTTAACTTGGAAGGATGAGGAAGGACACGAGGGAACTTTTAAACCATACATTATCCCTGGCCTTCCTGTTAACCTGTGGGTTAGAGATGTGGTGAGTAATATGGGAGTGTATCTTTATAGTCCTAGCAATGATGTTCCCAATCAGATGCTTAATTCAGGATTGGAAATATCTGGGCAAGGTATAGTTCAGCAATCAATACCTGCCCCAAGAAATTTTAAAAAGGGGTTGGGTCATTTTTAGGGGAGGTCACTGAAAAACCTGTACCCCATGCAGATCCAATAACATGGAAAGTAGACGATCCTGTGTGGGTGAATCAGTGGCCTCTTTCCCTTGAAAAAAATTAAAGCCGCTGAGCAGTTAGTACAGGAACAGCTTGATAACGGCAATATTGCTCCATCAAACTCACCTTGGAACTCCCCTATTTTTGTTATAAAAAAGAAGTCAGGAAAATGGAGGCTTTTACAAGATCTCAGAAAAGTAAATGAAACCATGGAATTAATGGGAGCCTTACAACCTGGATTGCCTACCTCTTCTGCCATACCTAAAGATACTTTTAAAATCATACTAGATTTAAAAAACTGTTTTTATACTGTTCCTATTGCTCCTCAATGTTGTAAAAGATTTGCTTTTAGTGTGCCATCAGTAAATTTTAAAGAACCTATGAAGAGGTATCATTGGCTTGTATTACCTCAAGGTATGGCAAACAGTCTGACTTTATGTCAAAAATTTCTGGCTCAAGTTGTTTTTAAACTAGAGAGGTATATTCTTCTGTGTATATTATTCATTATATGGATGACATTTTACTGGCTCATAAAGTTGAAGGGATTTTATTAAGTGCCTTCGCACACTTACAAAAAGCCTTAAAAAATCTAGGTTTAGTAATTGCACCAGAAAAGGTGCAGACAGAGCCACCCTATTTGTATTTGGGACATAAATTATATCCTCAGACTATAATGCCTCAAAAAATTCAATTAAGAAAAGACAACCTAAAAACTTTAAATGACTTTCAAAAGTTGTTAGGTGATATATATTGGCTAAGACCCCATCTAAAATTAACAACAGGAGAACTAAAACCACTTTTTGACATTTTAAAAGGAGAGGCTAATCCTTTGTCAAAAAGGGAACTTACCAAAGAAGCTCATGATGCTTTGCAAAAGATAGAATTAGATATTGAAAAGCAGCATATTCAATATATTGATTATTCAAAAGAATGGGGTGTATATCATTTGGCTACTGTTCATACTCCAACTGATGTATTGTGGCAAGAAGGACCATTATTATGGTTGCACCTGCCTGTGTCTCCTGTTCGAGTTCTGACACCGTATTATGAAGCAGTGGCTACTTTAGTTCAAATGGCTCGCACAGAATCTCGTAAATATTTTGGTAGAGAGCCCTCCTTAATTGGAGTCCCTTTTACCAAACAGCAAGTAGATTGGTTATTTCAAAATGTAGATTGTTGGGCAATAGCTTTTGCTCATTATTTAGGACGTATTGATAATCGTTATCCAAAAGATAAATTACTTCAATTTGCCAATGAGCATGCTTTTGTATTTCTTAAAATAATTAAACAAAAGACATTACCTCAAGTTCCAACAGTATTCACTGATGGATCTTCAAATGGAAAAGCTGTTTATGTACTAGAGGAACAAACTTTTGTTTTGCAAACCTTGCCAGCCTCAGCTCAAGTTGTAGAATTACGAGCTGGAGCTGTTGCTGTTGCTGTAGTCTTTAAAAATTTGGCTTCTACCTCTTTTAACTTGTATACTGATAGCCATTATATAGCTAAAGCTTTATAAGTGCTAGAGACTGTAACATTTGTTAATATAGCTAATAAACAAATGCAAGATCTATTTAGAGAGATTCAACAAAGTATTTGGAGCCATGTGCAGCCTTGTTACATAGGGCATATTAGAGCTCATTCAGCGCTTCCTGGACCTTTAACTTTAGGAAATGATTTAGCAGATCTAGCCACACATTTGGTTGGATTAATGCAACAAAAATTGGCTCAAAATTCTCATACATTACATCATCAAAATTGCAAGAGCTTAAGAAAACAATTTAATATTACCAGAGAAGCCACCAAACATGTTATAAGTCATTGCTTAAAGTGTCTTGCTGCAATTGGTATACCTTTCATTAATATAAGTCATAAAACGGCATTCCATGTAAATTCCAGGGCCAAAATATTATAAAACGAGCCCATGGATCTCTTAAAAACCAATTGCAAAAAATATAAAAGGAGGGAGTCATATCCCCAAATATTAATCATGCTCTCTTTGTTTTAATTTTTTGAATGTGGATACACAAGGCTGTTTAGCAGCTGATCGATTGTGGCATCCTAATACCAAAGATAATTTTTTCCAAGTAAAATGGAAAGATCCAATTACTGGATTGTGGCAGGGCCCCGACCCTGTATTAACATGGGGAATAGGGCATGTTTGTGTTTTTCCACAGGACGCAGAGGGAGCCAGGTGGATCCCAGAGAGGCTGGTACGGTTTGTAGTTGTTCCCCAGAAAGAAGATGTTCCCGCTGCAGACAACAGTAAACTCTGCCCTGACCTAGACTGAAAAGCTGCATTAGACCTGAGCTCCTGACCCTGCCTTTGTTTCATTCTGCTCCTGGGAGAAGACATCATGAAGAAAATCCTCTTATATAATAAACTGGACTTGACTGTTTTGCTACAAACAAAATCAAAAGATAACTAACTGTGAAACTTTAATCTGGCTCTGGTTTTCAACAAAGCAAAACAGACTTGCTTCAGGAACTATTGGGAGGCCCTGTAACTGCCTATGTAAATTCTCCTTTTATTTTGCTGCTTGGAGATCTTAAGCTTTCAAATGGTTCTGTATGCTCGACCTCCTTTTACTATGGTTCCTCTAAATGTTTCTCAGACTTGGTAATTTACACAGGGAGTCACCTGGTAGTCACTTTTGCAGTGTTACTTTGGACTTGGCTTGTGCTCCTATCAGTGACAACTAAAATCTGCCTAAAGGCCTTTTGGTGTGTCAAAGCTGAGCTGGTCTGCACAAGATCATGTCACAGTGTCTACCCTAGCAGAGGTTGATAGTCAGAGATGGGTAAGGTTTCTCTGGGGTGTATAAATATTCATGTACAAATATTGACCCCAAAATGGGGACATGAATAAAAAATATATACCTTTCGAGAGAAACAACCTAAGACAGGCACAATCTTCTGCTCCATAACTCTTAAGTTATGGCAAAAATTTAAAAATATAAAAAAGGGGGACAAGTTGGGAGCCGTGACTCAGAGGCCTGCTTTGATATTTAAATCTCGGCCAGAGATGGATCTTAGGAGGCCTTTACTAATGGCAGAGGAGAACTTGCAAATCTATCTCCTTTTGTTTGTGACAACAGGTGGGATAGCTTGTGAGGGTTACACCTCTTCCTCAGGCTCCTTGTGCAAATTAACCTCTTGTTCTGAGTTGTTGTACCCGCTAAAAGTAGCTACTCAAAAAATAAAGTGGTCAGAAGGCTGGAGGCAGAGGAGGAGGCAGAGATGGGAGGCTGTCACTGCTTGCAGCAATCAGCCTGCCATTTGCTGTGGCTGCTGAGTCTGGACCTTTAAGAAGTTTCCTGTGATCTGTGTGTTTATTTTATTAATGTTAATCCTCACACCCAACTCAAGAACCGTTTAACTCTACCTGGCTGGCTCCAGCAGATTGGGGTTATGTTTGAGATTACGCTACATTTCGGGTTAAGATTAGGGTTAGGTTTAGGGTTGGCGTTTTGGTGAGGGTTAGGGTTAGGGTTAGGGTTATGGATAGGCCAGGGTTTGTCTTAGGGTTAGGGTTAGGTTTAGTGTTAGTGTTGGGCCAGAGTTAGGGTTAGAGTTAGGGTTAGAGTTCGAGATTAGGGTTAGGGTCAGGGTTAGGGTTAAAATGCGGGAGAGGGTTAGGGTTAAGGTTAGGTTTAGAAGGAGGGTTAGGGTTAGGGTTAGGATGAGAGTTATTGTTAGGTTAGGGTTAGGGTTAATGTTAATGTATGGGTTAGGGTTAGGGTTAGGTTTAGGGTTAGGGTTAAAATGAGTGTTAGGTTTAGGGTTAGGGTTAGGATGAGGGTTAGGGTTAAAATGAGGGTTAGGTTTAGGGTTATGGTTAGGATGAGGGTTAGGAATAGCATTAGGGTTAGGGTTAGGGTTAGGTTTAGGTTTAGGGTTACAGTTAGTGTTAGGTTAGGTTTAGGGTTAGGGTTAGGTTAGGGTTAGTGTTAGGCCAGAGTTAGGGTTAGAGTAAATGTCAGGGTTAGGGTAAGGGTTATTGTTATGGTTAGTGTTAGGGTTAGGGTTAGGGATAGGTTTAGGGTTAGGGTTAGGATGACAGTTACTGTTATGGATAGGGTTACGGTTAGGTTTAGGTTTAGAGTTAGGGTAAAAGGAGGGTTAGGTTTAGGGTTAGGGTTAGGTTTAGGGTACAGGATATGCCAGATTTAGGGTTAGGGTCCTGTTTATGGTTAGGATTACACTAGGGTTAAGGTTAGGTAAGTTTTAGGGTTAGCGTTTTGGTGAGGGTTAGGTTTAGGGTTAGTGTTTCAATAGGGTTAGGTTTAGTGTTAGAGTTAGGGATAGGGTTACGGTTAGGGTTCAGAATAGTCCAGAGTTAGGGTCAGGGTACAGGTTATGCTTTGGATTAAGCTAGGGTTAGGGTTAGGGTTAGGGTTAGGTTTAGGGTTAGGGTTAGAGTTAGGGTTAGGTTTTTGGAGAGGTTTCGGGTTAGTGTTAGGGTTAGGGTGAGCGTTTTGGTGAGGGATAGGTTTAGGGTTATAATTAGGGTTAGAGTTAGCATTTTAGTGAGGGTCAGTGTTAGGGTTAGGTTTAGAATAAGGGTTAGGGTTAGGGTTAGGTTTAGGGTTCAGGATAGGCCACAGTTAGGGTTAGGGTCCAGGTTTCGGTTAGGATTACACTAGGGTTACTCTTAGGGTTAGTTTTAGGATTAGCGTTTTGGTAAGTGTTAGGTTTAGGGTTAGGGTTTCAATAAGGTTAGGGTTAGGGTTAGTGTTAGGGTTAGGATGAGGTTTAGGGTTAGCGTTATGTTTAGGTTTAGGAATACGATGAGGGTTAGGGATGGCTTAAGGTTAGGGTTAGGGTTAGAGTTATGGTGAGGTTTAGAATTAAGGTTAGGGTTAGGGTTGGGTCAGGGTTAGGTTTAGGGTTAGGGTTAGGGTTAGAGTTTGGGATAGGCCCGGGTTAGGGTTAGGGTTAGGGTTAGGGTTAGGGTTAGGGTTAGG
>REGO01000564.1:485706-498989 GCA_010120015.1 Rhombomys opimus
TTAGGCTTAGGCTTAGGCTTAGGGTTAGGCTTAGGGTTAGGCTTAGGGTTAGGATGAGTTTTAGGGTTAGGGTTAAAATGAGGGTTAGGGTTCGTGTTAGTTTTAGGTTTATGGTTAGGAATAAGGCTAGAGTAAGGGTTAGGGTTACAGTTAGGTTTAGGTTAGAGTTAGGTTTAGCGTTAGGTTTATTGTTAGGGTTAGGGTTAGGGTTAGAATGAGGGTTAGTATTAGGGTTAAAATGAAGGTTAGGTTTAGGGTTAGGGTTAGGGATAGGCCAGAGTTAGAGTTAGGGTTAGGGTTAGGGTTAGGTTTAGAATGAGGGTTAGGGTTAGAGTTATGGTTAGCGTTAGGTTTAGGGTTAGGGTTAGGGTTAGGGTTAGGGTCAGAATGAGATTTAGGGTTAGTGTTAGGGTTAGGATGAG
This sequence comes from Rhombomys opimus, assembly GCA_010120015.1. Taxonomy (NCBI): domain Eukaryota; kingdom Metazoa; phylum Chordata; class Mammalia; order Rodentia; family Muridae; genus Rhombomys; species Rhombomys opimus. The sequence goes on from REGO01000564.1 coordinate 486,129, forward strand.
GGTGAGATTTAGGGTTACGGTTAGGGTTAGCATTTTGATGAGGGTTAGGTTTAGGGTAATTGTTAGGTTTAGGTTTAGGGTTCAGGATAGGCCAGAGTTAGGATTAGGTTCTGGGTTATAGTTAGGATTACACTAGGATTAGGGTTAGAATTAGTTTTTGGGTTAGGGTTAGGATGACAGTTAGGGTTAGTGTTAGGGGTACGGTTAGGTTTAGGCCAGAGTTTGGGTTATGGTTATTGTTAGGTTTAGGTTTAGGTTTAGGATGTGGGTTATGGTTAGGTTTAAGTTTAGGGGTTAGGGTTAGGGTTAGGTTTTGTGTGAGGTTTAGGATGAGGTTTAGGGTTAATTTAGGGTTAGGGTTAGGATAAGGTTTAGGGTTAGGTTTAGGGTTAGGTTTACTGATAGGGTTAAGGTTAGGGTTAGGGTAAAGGATAGGCCAGAGTTAGGATTAGGGTTAGGGATAGGGTTAGGGTTATAGGTAGGGTTAGGTTTAGGTTTAGGGTTAGGGTTAGGGTTAGGATTAGGTTTAGGATGAGGGTTAGGGTTAGGGTTAGGTTTCAGTTTTGGTTTAGTCTTGGTTAGTGTTAGGATTAGGGCTAGGGTTAGGTTTAGGTTTTATATTTAGGGCTAGGGTTAGGGTTAGGGTGAGGGTTAGGGTTAGGGTTAGGGTTATGTTTAGAATGAGGGTTAGGGTTAGGGTTAGGTTTAGGTTTCAGGATAGGCCAGGGTTAGGGTTAGGCTCCAGGTTATGGTTAGGATTACGCTAGGGTTAGGGTTAGGGTTAAGGTTAGGGTTAGCGTTTTGGTTAGGATTAGGGTTACATTTCAAGATACTATTAGTGTTTTGTTGAGCGTTAGGGTTAGGGTTTGGGTTTGGGTTAGGGTTAGGGATAGGCCAGGGTTAGGGTTAGGGTTAGGGTTAGGGTTAGGGTTAGGGTCAGGTTTAGGCCTAGGGTTAGCATTGGGTTAGGGTTAGGTTTAGCTTTAGGTTTAGGGTTATGGTTAGGTTTATGCCAGAGTTAGTGTTAGTGTTAAGGTTAGGGTTAGAGTTAGGTTTAAGGTTAAATTGAGGGTTACGGTTAGGGTTAAGTTTAGTTTTAAAATAAGGGTTAGTGTTAGGTTAGGGTTTCAGTTGGGGTTAATGTTTGGGTTTGATTTAGGGTTATGTTTAGGGTTCAGGTTAAAATTAGGGTTAGGGTTAAGGTTAGGGTTAGGTTTAGGCATAGGCCAGAGTTATGGTTAGAGTTAGGGCTAGGGTTAGTGTGTGAGTTAGGGTTATGGTTATGGTTAGGTTTTGGGTTAGGCCTAGGGTTAGGGTTAAGGTAAGGAGTTGGGCTAGGGTTAGGGTTAGGGTTAGGTTTTGGGTTAGGCCTAGGGTTAGGGTTAAGGTAAGGAGTTGGGCTAGGGTTAGGGTTAGGGTTAGGTTTTGGGTTAGGCCAGAGTCAGGGTTAGGATTAGGGTTAGGTTTAGGTTAAGGGTTAGGGTTAGTGTTAGGGATAGGTCAGGGATAGGTTAAGGGTTAGGTTAGGTTTAGGGTAAGATTTAGGGTTAGCATTTTGGTGAGGTTTAGTTTTAGGGTTAGGGATAGGGTTAGTGTTAGGGTTAGGGTTATGATTAAGGTTAGGTTTAGGGTTAGGGTTAGGCTTAGGGTTGGAATGAGGTTTAGGAATAAGGTTAGGTTTAGGGTTCAGGATAGGCCAGAGTTAGGGGTAGTATCATGGTTATGGTTAGGATTACACTAGCGTTAGGGTTCGGCTAAGGTTTAGAGTTAGCGTTTCGTTGTGCTTTAGGTTTAGGTTTAGGGTTTCCATAGGGTTAGGGTTAGGGTTAGGATGAGGTTTAGGTTTAGGGTTAGGTTTAGGTTTGAAGATAGGATGAGGATTAGGGTTAGGGTTAGGTTTAGGGTTAGTGTTAGGATTACGGTTAGGATTAGGTTTACGTTTAGGATGAGGGTTAGGGTAAGGGTTAGGATAAGGGTTAGGTTTAGGGTTAGGGTTAGGTTTAGGGTAAGGGTTAGGGTTAGGTTTAGAATGAGGGTTAGCGTTAGGGTTAGTTTTAGTGTTAGGGTTACTATTAGGGTTAAGGTTTAGGTTAGGTTTAGGGTTAGTGTTAGGGTTAGTTCTAGGGTTAGTGTTAGGTTTAGGTTTAGGGTTAGTTTGAGGTTTAGGCTTAGTGTTTTGCTTAAGGTTAGGGTTAGGGTTAGGGTTAGGTTTAGGGTTAGGATCACGGTTTTGGTTAGTTTTAAAATGAGGGTTAAGGTTAGGGTTAGGTTTATGTTTCGTGTTTATTCTTTTGCTTTAGGTTAGGGTTAGGGTTAGGGTTAGCTTTAGTGTTAAGGTTAGTGTTAGGGTTAGGGTTACGGTTAGGGTTAGAGTTAGTGTTAGGTTTATGGTTATGGTTAGGGTTAGGGGTAGAATGAGGGTTAGGATTAGGGTTAGGTTTAGGGTTCAGGATAGGCCAGAGTTAGGTGTAGTGTCATGGTTATGGTTAGGATTACTCTAGCGTTAGGTTTAGGCTAAGTTTTAGGGTTAGCGTTTTGTTGTGGTTTAGGTTTAGGTTTAGGTTTAGGGTTAGGGTTAGGATTAAGGTTAGGGTTAGGGTTAGGTTTAGGGTTATGGTAAGGCCAGAGTTAGGGTTAGAGTTAGGGTTAAGGTAAGGATTATTGTTAGTTTTAGTATGACGGTTAGGGGTAGATTTAAGGTTAGGTTTAGGGTTAGGATTTGGATTAGGGGTAGGTTTAGGGTTAGGTTTAGGATGAGGGTTAGGTTTAGGATTAGGGTTAGGTTTAGGGTTAGGGTCAGTGTTTAGGGTTATGGTTAGGGTTAGGGATAGAACAGGGTTAGAGTTAGGTTTAGGGTTAGGGTTAGGCCTAGGGTTAGTGTTAGTGTTACGGTTAGGATTAGTGTTATTGTTTGGGTTAGGGTTATGTTTAGAGTTAGGTTTAGGGTTAGGGTTAGGGTTAGGGTTAGGATGAGGGTTAGCTTCAGGGTTAAAATGAGGCTTAGATTTAGCGTTAAGATTAGGTTTAGGTTTAGTTTTAGGGATAGCGTTAAAATGAGGGTTATGGGTAGGGTTAGGTTTGGGTTTAGGGTTAGGTTTAGGGTTACAGTTAGGATTAAGGTTAGGTTTATGTTTAGGGTTAGGCTTAGGGTTAGAATGAGGGTTAGGATTAGGGTTAGGTCTAGGGTTGAGGATAGGCCAGAGTTAGCGCTAGGGTCCTGGTTATGTTTAGGATTACACTAGGGTTATGTTTAAGTTACGTTTTAAGGTTATCGTTTTGGTATGGGTTAGGTTTAGTGTTGAGGTTTCAATAGGGTTAGGGTTAGGATGAGGTTTAGGGTTAGGGTTAGGGTTAGCATGAGGGTTAGGGGTCAGGCAAGAGTTAGGGTTAAGTTCAGGGTTATGGTTAGAATTACACTAGGGTTAGTGTTAGGGTTAGGGTTAGGGTTTGGGTCAGTGTTTTGGTGAGGGTGAGTGTTAGAGTTAGGGTTAGGGTTAGGATTATGTTTAGGGTTAGGGTTAGGATGAGGGTTAGGTTTAAGTTTAGGGTTAGGGTTAAAATGAGGGTTTGAGTTAGGGTTAGTTTTAGGGTTAGGATGAGGTTTACGGTTAGGGTAAGTGTTAGGATGAGGCTTAGGGTTAGTGTTAGGGTTATGGTTATGGTCAGGTTTAGGTTTCAGGTTAGGGTTAGTGTTAAGGTTTGTGTTAGAGTTAGGCAGAGTTAGGGTTAGTGTTAAGGTTAGGGTTAGGGTTAGTGTTATTGCTAAAATAGGGTTAGGGTTAAGGTTAGGGTTAGGGTTAGGGTTAGGGTTAGGGATAAGCCAGGGTTAGGGTTATTTTAGGGTTAGGGTTAGGATGAGGTTTACATTTAGGGTTAAAATAAGGGTTAGGGTTAGGGTTATGGTTAGGGTTAGGGTTAGAATGAGGGTTATGGTTAGGCCAGAGTTAGGGTTAGGGTTAGGTTTTGGGTTAGGGTTAGGGTTAGGGTTAGAGTTAGTATTAGGTCAGAGTTAGGGTTAGGATTAGGGTTAGGGTTAGGGTAAGGTGTTGGGTTAGAGTTAGGGATAGGCTAGAGTTAGGGTTAGTGTTAGAGTTAGGTTTATAATGACCAAAACTCTACCCCTAAATGAGGGTTAAGGTTAGGGTTAGGATGAAGTTTACAGTTAGGGTTACAGTTAGGTTTGAGTTAGGATTACGGTTAAGTTTAGGGTTAGGGCCATGGTTAGCGTTAGGGTTTAGGTTAGAGTTAGGGTTAGGGTTAGAAGGAGTGTTACAGTTAGGTTTAGGTTTAGGGTTAGTGTTAGGTAAGGATGAAAGTTAGGGTTACATTTAGGGTTAGGTTTAGGGCAGAGTTAGGGTTAGGGTTAGGCTTATGGTTATGGTTAGGGTTAGGGTTAGGTTTAGTGTTAGGGTTAGGTTAGGTTTAGGGTTATGATTAGGGTTAGGGTTCGGATTAGGGTTAGGGTTAGGATGAGGTTTAGGGTTAATATTAGGGTTTTGTGTTAGGTTTAGGTTTAGGTTTAGGTTTAGGTTTAGTGTTCAGGATAAGGCAGATTTATGGTTAGCGTCCTGTTTATGGGTAGGATTACACTAGGGTTAAGGTTAGGGTTAGTTTTAGGGTTAGCATTTTGGTGAGGGTTAGGTGTAGTGTTAGTGTTTCAATATGGTTATAGTTAGGGTTAGGATTATGGTTAGGGTTAGGGATAGGCCAGTTTTATGGTTAGGGTTAGGGTTAGGGTTAGGGTTAGGGTTAGGGTTAGGTTTAGGTTTAGCTTTAGGTTTAGTGTTTGGAATAGTGTTAGGTTTAGGCCAGAGATAGAGTTAGAGTTAGAATTAGAGTTAGAGTTAGAGTTAGAGTTAGAGTTAGAGTTAGAGTTAGAGTTAGAGTTAGAGTTAGAGTTAGGGTTAGAGTTAGGTTTACATTTAGGGTTAGGGTTAGGGTTAGGGTTAGGATGAAGGTTAGGGTTAGGGATAAAATGAGGTTTTGGTTTAGGGTCAGAATTAGGGTTAGTGTTACGGTTATGTTTCAGGATAGGCCAGAGTTAGGGTGAGAGTCCAGGTTATGGTTAGGATTACCCTAGGTTTAGGGTTAGGTTTAGGGTTAGGGTTTGTGTTTTGGTGAGGGTTATGGTTACAGTTAGGGTTAGGGTTAGCATTTTGGTGAGGGTTAGGTTTAGGGTTAGTTTTAGGGGTAAGGTTAGGGTTAGGGATAGGCCAGGGTTTGGGTTAGGATTAGGTTTAGGGTTAGGGTTAGGCCAGAGTTAGGGTTAAGGTTAGGGTTAGGGTTAGAGTTAGGGTTAGGGTTAGGGTTAGGGTTAGAGTTTGTGTTAGGGTTAGCTTAAGGGTTAGGGTTAGGGTTAAGTTTAGGATGAGGGTTAGGGTTAGGGTTAAAATGAGGGTTATGTTTAGGGTTAGGGTTGGAGTTATTCTTTGTCTTAGGGTTTCCGTTAAGGTTAGGGTTAGGGTTAAATTTAGGGTTAGGTTTAGATTTAAGTTTAGAATGAGGGCTAGGGTTAGGGTTAGGGTTAGAGTTCAGGATAGGCTAGAGTTTGAACCAGCGACCGGGTTATGGTAAAGATTACACTAGGGTTAGGGTTAGGGTTAGGGTTAGGGTTAGGGTTAGGGTTAGGGATAGGCCATGGTTTGAGTTAGGTTTAGGGTTAGGATGAGTGTTAGGGTTAGGATTAAAATGAGTGTTAGGGGTAGGGTTAGATTTAGGGTTAGGGTTAGAGTTAGGGATAGGCCAGTTTTAGGGTTAGGTTTAGGTTTAGCTTTAGCTTTAGGTTTAGTGTTTGGATTAGGGTTAGGTTTAGGCCAGAGATAGAGTTAGAGTTAGGGTTACGGTTAGACTTAGATTTACTTTTAGGGTTAGATTTAGGGCTAGGGTTATGTTTAGAATGACAGTTACCCTATTGAAACACTAACCCAAAACCTATCCCTCACCAAAACTCTATCCCTAAAACTTACCCTAACCTTAACCCTAGTGTAATCCTAACCATAAACTGGACCCTAACCCTAACCCTGACTGTAAACCTAAACCTAAACCTAACGCTAACCCTAAACTTAACTCTAACCTTAACCCTCATCCTAAACCTAACCCTAACCCTCATCCTAACCCTAACCCTAACCATAATCCTAACCCTAACAATAACTCTAACCCTAACCCTCATCTTAAACCAAAACCTAACCCTAAACCTCATTCTAAATCTAACCCTAACACTCATTTTATCTCTAACGCTAACCTTCATCTTTACCTTAACCCTCAACCTAACCCTCATTTTATCCTGAACCCTAACCCTAACCCTAACCCTAACCCTAACACTCATTTTATTCTTAACTATAACCCTCATCCTTATCTTATCCCTTAAAATAACTCTCATTTTATCCCTAACCTTAACCCTAACTCTAACCCTAACCCTAACTCTGTCTTAACCCTAACCCTCATCCAAACACTAAACCTAACACTAACCCTAACCCCAAACCTAACCTAACCCTATCCTTAACGCTAACCCTAACCCTAACCTAACCGTAACCCTAAACCACATCCTAACCTAATCCTAACCCTAATTCTACCTAAGCCTTACCCTAACCCTAACTCTAACCCTAACTCTCACCAAAACGCTTACCCTAACCCTAAACCTAACCCTCATCAAAACGCTAATCCTAAAACTTACCATAACCTTGACCCTAGTGTAATCCTACCCATAAACAGGACCTTAACCTTAATTTTGGCCTATCCTGAACCCTAAACACTGACCCTAAACAACCCTCTCCCAAACACTAACCCTAAAACTTGCCCAACCCTTAACCCTAGTATAATCCTAACTGTAAACAGGACCCCAACACTAACCCTGGCCTATCCTGAACCCTAAATCTAACCCTAACACTAAACCTAAACCTAACCCTAACCTAACCCTAACCCTAACCTAACCCTAACCCTAACCCTGACTATAACCCTAACACTAACCCTAACCGTAACTCTGGCCTAAACCTAAACCTGACCCTAACCCTAACTCTAACCCTAACCGTAACCTAACCCTATCCTTAACATAACCCTAACCCCAACCTAACCCTACTCTTAAAGCTAAACCTAACCCTAACACTAACCCTAAAACTAACCTTAACCCTAATCCTCATTTTATCTCTAAACCTAATCCTCACCCTAACCGTAACTCTAACCCTAACCATCATTTAATCCCTAACCCAAAACCTCACCCTAACCATACCCCTAACCATCATTTTATCCCTAACCCAAAACCTCACACTAACCATACCCCTAACCCTAACCAAAACCCTAAACCTAACCCTAACCCTAACCCTAACTCTGGCCTAACCCTAACCCAAACCCTAACCACAACCCTAACCATAACCCTACCCCTAACTCTGGCCTAAGCCTACCCCAAATCCTAATCCTAAACCTAACTTAAACCTAAACTTAACCCTAACCCTAACACTAACTGTAAACCTAACCCTAACCCTAACTCTAACCCTAACCCTCATCCTAACCCTAACCCTTACCCTAAACCTCATCTAACCCTAACCTGAACCCGAACCCTAAACCTAACACTAACACTCATTTTAACCCTAACCCTAACCCTCATCCTAACCCTAAACCTAACCATAATCCTAACCCTAACTCTAACACTAACTCTAAGCCAAACCCGAACCCGAACCCTAACACTCGTTTTAACCTTAACCCTAAACCTCATCCTAAACCGAAACATAACCCTTACCCTAACCTAACCCTAACCCTAACCCTAACTCTAACCCTAACCCTCACCAAAATACTAACCCTAACCCTAAACCTAACCTTTACTCTAACACTAACCCTAGTCCTAACCCTAACCATAACTCTAACCCTAACCCTAACCCTATTGAAACATAACCCTAAACCTAACCCTCACCAAAACGCTAACCCTAAAACTAACCCTAACATTAACCCTAGTGTAATCCTACCCAAAAACATGACCCTAACCTTAACTCTGGCCTATCCAGAACATTAAACCTAACCCTAACCCTAAACCTAACCCTAATCTAACCCAAACCCTAACGCTAACCCTTACCCTAATGTTTGCTTATCACTTACCTTAATCGAAACACTGACCCTAAACCTAACCCTAACCCTAACACTCATCCAAATGCTAAACCTAACCCTAACCCTAACCATGAACCTGACCCTAACCCTAACACTAACAGTAACACTAACTCTAGCCTAACACTAACCTTAACCAAAACCCTAACCTGACCCCTAACCCTAACCCTAAACCTAAACCTAAACCTAACCTAATCCTAACGCTAACCCAAACCGTAAACATAATAACAACCCTAACCCTAACACTAACACTAACACTAACCCTCATCCTAACCCTAACCCTCAACCTAAACCTAAACCTAACCCTAACTCTCATTTTAACCATAACCCTAACCTTAACCCTACCCCTAACCCTCATCCTAACCCTAACCCTAACTAGAATCGTAACCCTAAACCTAACTTTGACCCTAACTCACCCTCATTTTAAACCTAACCCTAACTCTCACCCTAATCCTAACCCTATAATCTGAACTCTAATCCTAAACCTAAATTTAACCCTAACCCTAATCCTAAAACTAACCCTCATTCTAACCCTAACCCTAACTCTAACCATAACTTTAACCCTAAACTTAACCTGAAACCTAACCCTCATTTTGACCCTTAACCTAAACCTCATCCTAACCCTAACCCTAACACTCATTAGAACCGAAACCCTAAAACTAACCCTAACCCTTACCCTAACGTTTGCTTATCCCTAACCTTAATCCTAACACTGACCCTAAACCTAACCCTAACCATAATCCTCATTATAAAGCTAACTGTAACACTAACTCTAACTCTGTCCTATCCCTAACCCTAATCCAAACCAGAACCGAAACCCTAACACTAACTCTGGCCTAACCTAACCCTAACCCTACCCCTAAACCTAAACCTAACCTAACGCTGAACCTAACCCTAACCCGAACCGTAAACTTAACCGTAAACTGAACCCTAACCCTAACACTAACTCTCATCCTAACCCTAACCCTCATCCTAAACCTAAACCTAACCCTAACCCTCATTTTAACCCTAACCATAACCCTAACCTTAAACCTACACCTAACACTCATCCTAACCCTAACCCTAACTATAAAAGTAACCCTAACTCTAAACCTCATCCTAACCCTAACTATAATCCTAACCCTAACTTTAACCCTAACTCTAACCCTAACCCTAACCCTAACAATCAACTAACACTAACCCTATCACTAACCATAACTTTAACGATAACCCTAACCCTAACCCTGAAACCTATACCTCATTTTAACTCTTACCCTAAAACACATCCTAACCCTAAACCTAACCCTAACCCTAATCTAACCCTAACCCTAACACTAACTGTAAACCTCATCCTAACCCTAACCCTAACCTTAACCCTCATTATAAATCTAACTCTAATGCTAACCCAAACTCTGGCCTATCCCTGACCCTAACCCAAACCAAAACCCAAACCCTAACACTAACTGTGGCCTAACACTAAACCTAACCCTAACCTTAACCCTAACCCTAAAGCTACCCTAACCCAACACCTAACCCTAACCCTAACACTAACCCTCATCCTAACCCTAACCCTCATCCTAAACCTAACCGTAACACTAACCCACACTTTAACCGTAAACCTAACCCTATCTTTAACCCTACCCCTAACCCTAATCTTAACCCTAACCCTAACTATAATCCTAACCCTAACCCTAACTCTAACCCTAACCCTAAAACTAACCCAAACCATAAACCTAACAATCATTCTAACCCTAACCATGAGCCTAAACCTAAACCTTACCCTAACGTTTGATTATCCCTAACCTTAAACCTAACCCTGACCCTAAACCTAACCCTAACCCTAAACCTAACCCTAACCCTAACCCTAACTCTGGCCTAACCCTGACCCTTACCCTAACCCTAACCATAACCATAACTTAACCGTAACCTTCACGCTAACCGTAACCCTACCCTAACTGTAAACCTCATCGTAACCCTAACCCTAACCCTAACCTTAACCCTCATTATAAACCTAACTCTAACGGTAACCCTAACACTGGAGTAACGCTAACACTAACACTAACCCTAACCCTAAACCTAAATCTAACCTAACCCTAACCCTAACACTAACCCTCATCCTAAACCTAACCCTAAACCTAACCCTAACCCTAACGCTAACACTAACCCTCATCCTAACCCTAAAGCTAACCCTAATCCTATACCTAACCCTAACCCTAATGCTAACCCTTATCGTAACCCTAAACCTAATCATACCCTAACCCTAAGCTAATCCTAACCCTAACCCTAACACTAACACTAACACTAACAATAACATTAACACTAACCCTGAACCAAACCCTAACCCTAACCATAACCATAACCCTAACCATAACCCTAACTCTGGGTTAACCCTAACCCTAACCTAACCCTAACCCTAACACTAAACCTAACGCTAACCCTCATTCTAACCTTAATCTTAACCTTAAACACTAACCTAACCCTAACCCTAATCCTCATCTGAAACCTAACCCTAAAACTAACCCTAAACCACATTCTAACCCTAACCCTAACCATAACCCTAACCTAACCATAACCCTAACCCTCATCCGAACCCTAACCCTAAACTTAACCCTCATTTTAACACTAACCCTAAACCTTATCCTAACCCTAAGCCTAACCCTAATCCTAACCTAAACCTAAGCCTAACCCTCATCCGAACCCTAACCCTAACACTAACCTTAACCCTCTATCTAACCCTAAACCTAACCCTAAACGTAACCCTCATTTTAACCCTAAACCTAAACCTCATCCTAACGCTAACCCTAACCTGAACCCTAACCCTGGCTTATCCCAAACAAAAACCCTAAACCCTAAACCTAAACCTAACCCTAAACCTAACCCTCATCCACAGGCTAAACCTAAACATAACCCTAACCCTAACCCTAACCCTGACCCTAACCCTAACCCTAACCCTAACCTAAAGCTAACCCTAACCCAAACCCTAATATTAAACCTAACCCTAACCCTCATTTTAACCCTAAACCTAACCGTAACCCTAATCGTAACCCAAACCCAAACCTTAACCCTAACCCTAATTCTGTCCTAACCCTTATCCAAAGCCTATATCTAACACTAACCATAACACTAACTTTGTCCTAACCCTAACCCAAACCCTAACCCTAACACTAAACCTAAACCTCACCCTAACCTTACCCTAACCCTAACCCTAAATGGAAACCTAACCCTCATCCTAACCCTATCAGTAATCCTCATCCTAATCCTAAAACTAACTATAATCTTAACCCTAAACCTAAACCTAACTCTAACCCTAACCCTAATACTAACCCTAACCCTTCCCCTAAAACTAACCCTAACTCTAACCCTCATTCTAACCCTAACCCTACCCTAACCCTAACCCTAACCCTAACCCTAATTCTGGCCTAACCCTAAACCAAAGCCTAACCATAGCCCTAAACCTACCTCTGGCTTAACCCTAACCCACATCGTAAACCTAAAACTAACGCTAATTCTAACCCTCATTTTAATCCTAACACTAACCCTAACCCTAACCCTCATCCTAACCCTACCGAAAATCCTAACCCTAACACTAACTCTAACCCTAACCCTAACCCTAAAACTAATTATAACCCTAACCCTGATTCTAACCCTAACCCTAAATCTAACCCTAACTTTATCCCTAACCCTAACCTGAAACCTAACCCTCATTTTAACCCATATCCTAAGCCTCATCCTAACCCTAACCCTAACACTCACCCTAACCCTATCAATAACACTAATGCTAACCCTAACCCTAACCGTTACCCTAATGTTTGCTTATCCCTCACCTTAACCCTAACACTGATCTGAAACCTAACTGTAACCCTAACCCTGACCCTGAAACTGAGCCTAACCCTAACACTAACCCTAACCCTAACCCTAATGCAAACCCTAACTCTGGCCAAAACCTAACCCTGACCCTAACCCTAACCCTAACCCTAACCTAACCCTAACCTTAACGCTAACCCTAAACCTAACCTAACCCTAACCCTAACCCTAACTGTAAACCTCATCCTAAACCTAACCCTAACCCTAACCTTAACCCTCATTACAAAGTTAACTCTAACGCTAACCCTAACTCTGGCATATCCCTAACCCTAACCCAAACCATAACCCAAACCCCATCACTAACTCTAACTTAACACTAACCCTAACCCTAACCCTACCCCTATACCTAAACCTAACCTAACCCTAAACCTAACCCTAACCATAACCCTAAACGTGAACTTAATGGTACACCTAACCCTATCCCTAACCCTAACACTAACAGTAATCCTAACTTTAACCCTACCCCTAACCCTCATCCTAACCCTAAACCTAACTATAATCATAACCCTAACCCTAAACCTAACTCTAACCCTAAACCTCATCCTAACCATAACTATAATCCTAACCCTAACCCTAACTCTAACCCAAAACCTAACCCTAACCCTAAACCTAACAATAATTCTAACCCTAACCCTAACCCTAACCCGATCCCTTATCCTAATGTTTGCTTATCCCTAACCTTAACCCTAACCCTGACCCTAAACCTAGCCCTAACCCTAACCCTAACACTGGCCTAACCGTAAACTTAACTCCTGACCCTAACCCTAACCCTAACCCTAAATTAACCCTAACCTTAAATTTAAACCTAACCCTAACCTAACCCTAACCCTAACTCTAAACCTCATCCTAACCTTAACCCTAACCCTAACCTTATTCCTCATTATAAACATAACTCTAAAGCTAATCCTAACTCTGGCCTATCTGTAA
>REGO01000564.1:501949-515418 GCA_010120015.1 Rhombomys opimus
AACCCTCATTATAAACCCTAACCCTAACCCTAACTCTAACGCTAACCCTAACTCTAGCCTATCCCTAACCCTAACCCAAATTATAATACTAAACCGAACACTACCTCTGGCCTAACGCTAACCCTAACCCTAACCCTAACCCTAACCCTAAACCTAAACCTAATCTAACCCTAACCCTAACACTAACCTTCATCCTAACCCTAACCCTAACCCCAACCCTAAACCTAACCCTAACCCTAACTATAACCCTAAAACTAAACCTCATTTTAACCCTAACCATAACCATAACCATAACGCAAACATTAACCCGCATCCTAACCCTAAAACTAACCTTAATCCTAAACCTAATCCTAACTCTAAGGCTAATTCTTATCCTAACCCTAACCCTAATAATAACAAAAACCTAATCATACCGTAACCCTAAACTAATCCTAACCCTAACCCTAACACTAACCCTCAGCTAATCCTAACACTAACCATTACACTAACAGTAACCATCATCCTAACCCTAACCCTAACCGTAAACGTAAACCTAAACCTAAACCTAACCCTAACCATAACCCTAACCATAACCCTAACTCTGGCCTAACCCTCACCCTAACCTAACCCTAACCCTAAACCTAACCCTAACCCTCATTCTAACCTTAATCCTAACCTTAAACCGTAACCGAACCCTAACCCTAATCCTCATCTGAAACCTAACCCTAAAACTAACCCTAACCCACATTCTAAACCTAACCCTAAACTTAACCATCATTTTAACACTAACCCTAAACATTATCCTAATCCTAAGCCTAACCCTAACCCTAACCTAAACCTAACCCAAACCCTCATCCGAACACTAACCCTAACACTAACCTTAACCTTCTATTTAAAACTAAACCTAACCCTAACCGTAACCCTCATTTTAACCCTAAACCTAAACCTCATGGCTTATCCCTAACCCAAACCCTAACACTAACCCTAAACCTAACCCTAAACCTAACCCTCATCCAAAGGCTAAACCTAAACATAACTCTAACCCTAACCCTGACCCTAACCCTAACCCTAAACCTAACGTTCTAACCCAAATCTGGCCTAACCAAAACATGACCCTAACCATAACCGATCCCTAACCCTAACCTAAAGCTAACCCTAAACCAAACCCTAATATTAAGCCTAATATTAAGCCTAAACCTAACCCTCATTTTAACCCTAAACCTAACCGTAACCATAACCGTAACCCAACCCCAAACCTTAACCCTAACCCTAACCCTAACTCTGTCCTAACCCTAATCCAAAGCCCATATCTAAGACTAACCATAACACTACCTTTGTCCTAACCCTAACCCAAACCCTAACCCTAACACAAAACCTAAACCTCACCCTAACCTTACCCTAAACCTAACCCTAAATGTAAACCTAACCCTCATCCTAACCCTATCCCTAATCCTCATCCTAACCCTAAAACTAACTATAATCCTAACCTTAAACCTAAACCTAACCTTAAACCTAACTCTAACCCTAACCCTAACACTAACCCTAACCCTTCCCCTAAAACTAACCCTAACTCTAACCCTCATTCTAACCCTAACCCTACCCTATCCCTAACCCTAACCCTAACCTTGACCCTAACCCTAACCCTAGTTCTGGCCTAACCCTAAACCAAACCATAACCCTAGCCCTAAACCTAACTCTGGCTTAACCCTTACCCACATCGTAAACCTAAACCTAAAGCTAATTCTAACCCTCATTTTAATCCTAACACTAACCCAAACCCTAACCCTCATCCTAACCCTAACCCTACCTACAATAGTAACCCTAATCCTAACTCTAAACCCTAACCCTAACTCTAAACCCTAACCCTAACCCTAAAACTAACCATAACCCTAACCCTGATTCTAACCCTAACCCTAAATCTAACCCTAACCTGAAACCTAACCCTCATTTTAAACCATATCCTAAGCAACATCCTAACCCTAACCCTAACCCTAATCTAACCCTAACCATAACACTCATCCTAACTCTATCAATAACACTAATGCTAACCCAAACCCTAACCGTTACCCTAGTGTTTGCTTATCCCTCACCTTAACCCTAACACTGATCCTAAACCTAACCGTAACCCTAACCCTGACCCTGAAACTGACCCTAACCCTAACACTAACCCTAACCCTAACCCTAATGCAAACCCTAACTCTGGCCAAAACCTAACCCTGACCCTAACCCTAACCCTAACTCTAACCCTAACCTAACCCTAACCTTAACGCTAACCCTAACCCTAACCTAACCCTAAACCTAACCCTAACTGTAACCTCATCCTACACCTAACCCTGACCCTTACCCTAACCCTAACTCTAACCCTAAACTAACCCTAACCTTAACGCTAACCCTAACCCTAACTTAACCCTAACCCTAACTGTAAACCTCATCCTAAACCTAACCCTAACCCTAACCTTAACCCTCATTACAAATTTAACTCTAACGCTAACCCTAACTCTGGCATATCCCTAACCCTAACCCAAACCATAACCCAAACCCTAACACTAACTCTGACCTAATGCTAACCCTAACCCTAAGCCTAACCCTAACATCAACCTAACTCAAACACTAAGCATAATCCTAACCCTAACACTAACCCTAACATTAACCCTCATCCTAGCCCTAACCCTAACACTCATTGTAACGCTAACCCTAAACCTAACCTTAACCCTAACCCGAACCCGAACCCGAACCCTAACCCTAACCTGAACCCTAAAAGTAACCCACATTTTAAAACTAACCATAACTCTAACCCTAACCTTAACCCTAACCCAAACCCTAACCCAAACCCTAACTCTAACCCTAAGTCTGGCCCAACCCTAACCCAAACCCTAACCCTAACACTAATCCTAACACTAACTCTGGCCTAATGCTAATCCTAACCCTAACCCTAAATTTAACCTAACCCTAAACCTAAACCTAACCCTAACCGTAAACCTAAACCTAACGCTAACCCTAACCCTAACCCTCATCCTAACCCTAACCCAAACCATAACCCTTACCCTAACCCTAACGCTAACCCTAGATCTAACCCTAATCCTATTGAAACATTAACCCTAAACCTAACCCTCTCCAAAACACTAACCCTAAAACTTACCCTAACCCTAGCCCTAACCCTAACACTAACCCAAACCCTAACCCTAACCTTAACCCTAACAATATTTAACAATAACCCTAACCCTAATCCTAACAGTAACCCTATCTAACCCTAAACCTAACCCTAACTCTGACCTAACCCTAACCCTCACCCTAACCTAACCCTAACCCTAAACCTAAACCTAACCGTAAACCTAACCCTAACCCTAACCCTATCACTAAACCTAAATCTGATCCTAACCCTAACCCTGACCATAATCCTAAACTTTACCCTAACCCTAACTTTAACCCTAACCCTCATCCTAACCATAACCCTAACCCTCATTCTATCCCTAACCCTAACCTTAATCCTAACCCTAAACCAAACCCGAACCCTAACCATAAACCTAAACCTAACCCTAACACTAACCCTAACCCTCATCCTAAACCTAACCCTAATCCTCATCCTAACACTAACACTAATTATAATCCTAACCCTAACCCTAAACCTAACTCTAACCCTAACCCTCATCCTAACCCTAAACTTAACCTTAACAATAACGCTCATTCTAACCCTAACCCTAACCGTAATCCTAACCCTAACACGAACCCGAACCCTAACTCTCATTTTAACCCTAACCCTAAACTCATCCTAACCCTAAACCTAACACTAACCCTAACCCAAACCCTAATCCTAACCCTAACCCTAACTCTGGCCTAACCCTAACAATAACCCTAAACCTAAATCTTGCCCAAACCTTACCCTAACCCTAAACCTAATCTAAACCTAATCCTAACCCTAACCCTAAACATAAACCTAATGCTAATCCTAACCCTAACACTAACCCTAACACTCATCCTAACCCTAACCCTAAACATAATCCTATCCCTAACCCTAGACCTAACCTTAACCCTAAATCTAACCATAACCCTAATCCTATTGAAACACTAAACCTAAACCTAACCCTCACCAAAACGCTAACCCTAAAACTTACCCTAACCTTAACCCTAGTATAATCCTATCCATAAACAGATCCCTAACCCTACCTCTGGCCTATCCTGAATACTAAAAATAACCCTAACCCTAAACCTAACCCTAACCCTAAACCTAACCCTACGACTAACCCTCATAATAACCCTAAAAATAAACCTATTCCTAACCGTAACCCTAACGCTAACCCGAACCCTCATCCTAACCCTAACCCTAATCCTAACCCTAACCCTAACCCTCATCCTAACCCTAACCCAAACCATAACCCTACAATAACCCAACAATAACTCTAACCCTAACACTAACACAAACCCTCATCCTATCTCTAAACCTCACCCTCATCCTAACACTAAACATAACCCAAAACCTAAACCTCATTTTAACTCTAACCATAACCCTAACCTCATTCTAACCCTAACACTCACCCTCACCCTAACCCTAACCCTAACCCTAACAGTAACTCTAACCCTAACAGTAACCATATTGAAACACTAACCCTTAACCTAAAACTCACCAAAACGCTGACCCTAAATCTTACCCTAAACTTAACCCTAGTGTAATCCTACACATAAACAGGAATCTAATGCTATTTCTGGCCTATCCTGAACACTAAACCTAACCTTACATGGAACCCTAACCCTAACCCTAAACCTAACCACCAATTTTACCCTAAACCTAAACCTCATCCTTAACCTAACCCTAAGCCTTACCCTAATCCTAACCCTAACCCTGGCCTATCCCTAACACTAATGTTAACCCTAACCTTAAACCTAACCCTAAATCTAACCTTAACCCTATCTCTAACCCTGACCTAATCCTAACCCTAACCCTAACCTAACCCTAACATTAACGCTAACCCTAACCCTAACCTCACCCTAACATTAACCTTAACCCTAACCCTAAGACTAACAGTAAACCTCACCCTAACCCTAAACTTAATCCTCATTTTAACCCTAACCCTAACACTCAACCTAACCCTAAACATAACCCAAACCCTAACACTAACCTTATCCCTAACTCTGGCCTAACCCTAACCCTAACCCTAAACCTAACCATAAACCTGACCCTAACCCTAATGCTAAATATAACCCTAACCCTAACGTAACCCTAACACTAAACCTAACCCTAAACCTAACATTAACCATAACCCTCATCCTAACCCTAAACCTAACCCTCATCCTAACCCTAAACCTAATCCAAAACCTAACCCTCATTTTAACCCTAACCATAACCCTAACCCTAACCTAATCCTAACCCTAACCCTCACCCTCACCCTAACCCTAGACCTAACCCTAACAGTAACTCTAACCCTAACCCTAACCCTAATGAAACACTAACCCTAAACCGCAAACTCACCAAAACGCTAACCCTAAAACTTACCCTAACATTAACCCTAGTGTAATCCTACCCATGAATAGGACTCTAACTCTACTAACCCTAACTCTGGCCTATCCTGAACAAAAACCTAACCCTAACCCTAAAGTTAACACTAACCCTAACCCTAAAACTAACCCTCATTTTAACGCTAACCCTAACCTTAACCCTCATTTTTACCCTAAACCTAAACCTCATCCTAACCCTAACCCTAACCCTAACTCTGGCCTAACCCTAACCCTAACCCTAACCATAAAGCTAAACCTTACCTAACCCTAACCTTAACCTTAACCCTAAACCTAACACTAAACCTATCCCTAACCCTAACACTAACCCTGGCCTACCCCTAAACCTAACTCTAAACCTAACCCTAACCCTGATACTAACCCTAACCTTCTAACGCTAACTCTGAGCTAACCATAACCCTGACCCTAACCCTAACCCTAACCCTAAACTAACCCTAAACCTAAACCTAACTCTGACCTATCCCTAACCATAACCTTAACCCTAACTTTAACCCTAACCATAACCCTCATTTTAACCGTAACCCTAACCTTCACCCTAACGCTAAACATAACCCTAACCCTAACCTAAACCCTAACCCTAACCTTAACATTAACTCTGGAATAAACCTAACACAAAACCTAACCCTAACCCTAACTCTGTCCTAACCCTAAACCTAACCCTAACCCTAACTCTAACCTTAACCATAACCATAACACTCATTTTAACCCTAACCGTAACCTTAATCCTCACCCTAACCCAAACATTAACCCTAATCCAATCCCTAACACTAACCCTAACTATGGCCTAACCATAACCCAAACCCTAGCCCTAACACTAACCCTAAATCTGGACTAACCCTTACCCCAACCCTAACCATACAACTAATCCTAACAGTCATCCTACCCTAAACCGAATACTAACCCCTATCTTGACCCTATACCTAACCCTAAACCTAACCCTCATTTTAACACTAACCATTTCCTTAACCCTAACAGACATCCTAACCCTAACCTTTACCATAATCCTCACTCTAACCCTAACCCTCATCCTAAACTTAAACTTAACCCTCATTCTAAATCTAATCCTAACCCTAACCTTAACCGTAACCCTAATCCTAACCATAACCCTAACCCTCATTTTATCCTTAAACCGAACCCTCAACCTAACCTTAACCCTAAATCTAAACCTCAATTTATCCCTAAAACTAACCCTAAACGTAACCCTAACCCTAAACAAAAACCCTAACCCTAACACTAACCCTAACCCTAACCCTAACCCTAACTCTGGCCTAAACCTAACCCTCATCCAACCGCCAAACCTAAACCTAAACCTAACCCTAACCCTAACCCTAACCTAACCCTAACCTAAACGCTAACGCTAACCCTTACCTGACCCTAAATGTAACCCTAAACCTCATCCAAAACATAACCCTAACAAAAACCCTAACCATAAAGCTAACCTTAACCTTCACTTTAACCCTAAACCTAACCCTCACCCTAACCATAACCATAACCCTAACCCTAACCCTAACCAAACCCAAACCCTTACTCTGGTCTAACCCTAACTCTAACCCTAACCCTAAACCTAACACTAACTCTAAACCTCATCCTAAACCTAACCCTAGCCCTAACCCTCATCCTAAACCTAACCTTAAACCTAAAACTCATTTTAACCCTAACCCTAAACCTAACACTAACCCTAACCCTAATCCTCATCCTAACGCTAACCCTAATGATAATAATTACCCTGTCCCTAACCCTAACTAGAACCCTAACCCTCATCCTAAAACTAACCCTAACCCTAACACTCATTTTAACCTTTACCCTAAATCTCATCCTATCCCTAACCCTAACCGTAACCCTAACCCTAACCCTAACCTTACCGTAACCCTAACTAAAACCCTAACCCTCACCAAAATGCGAACCCTAACTTTAACACTAACCCTAACACTATGTAATACTAACCATAACCCAGACCCTAACGCTAACTCTGGCCTATCCTGAACCCTAACGCTAACCCTAAACCTATCCCTAACCCTAAACCTAACCCGAACTCTAACCCTAACACGAACCCTAACCATCATCATCACCCTAAACCGAACCCCAACACCATCCTAACCCTAAACCTAACCCTAACATTACCCTCATTTTAACACTAACCATAACCCTAAACCTAACCATAACCCTTATCCTAACCCTAACCTTAACCATTATCCTAACTCTAAGCCTAACTCTAACGTTAAGCCTCATCCTAAACCTGAACCAAACCCTCATTCTAACCCTATCCCTAACCCTAACCCGAACCCTAACTCTGGCCTAAACCTCACCCTAACCCTAACTCTAACCCTAACCCTAACCCTAACCCTAACCTAACCCTAACCATAACCCTAACCCTAACACTAAACCTAACCCTAACCCTACCCCTAACCCGAACACTAACCCTAATCCTAACCTTAACCCTAACCCTCACCCTAACCTTAACCCTAAACCTAACCTTCAATTTATACCTAACCCTAAAACTGACCGTAACCCTAACCCTAACCAAAAACCCTAACTCTACCCTAACCCTAACCCTAACCTAACCCTAACCTTAACGCTAACCCTAACCCTAACCTGACCCTAACCTTAACCTTAACCTCATCCAAAACAGAACCCTAACCCTATCCAAACCTAAACCTAACCCTCATTTTAACCCTAACCCTAACCCTCACCTTAACCCTAACCATAACACTAACCTTAACAAAAACCCAAAACCTAACCCTAACCCTAATTCTGGCCTAACCCTAACTCTAACCCGAAACCTAACATTATATCTAAACCTCATCCTAACCCTAACCCTAACCCTAAGCTTCATCCTAACCCTAAACCTAACCCTCATTTTAACCCTAACCCTAAATCTTGCCTTAACTCTAAACTAACCCTAACCCTGATCCTAACCCTTACCCTTCCTATAATACTTACTCTATCCCTATCTCTAACTCTAACCCAAACCCTCATCCTAAAACTAACCCTAACCCTAACACTCATTCTAACCCTAACCCTAATGCTAAAACTAACCCAAACCCAAACACTAACCCTCATTTTAATCTTTACCCTAAACCCCATCCAATCCGTAATCCTAACATTAACCCTAAACCTAACCCTAACCCTAAGCCAAACACTAACCCTAAACCTAAGCCTAACATTAACCCTACTCCTAACCCTAAAGCTAACCCTAGGACTACCCCTAACCCTACCCCTAAACCTAATCCTGGCCTATCCCAAACCCTAAAGCTAACCATAACCCAAACTGCACCTAAACGCTAACCATAATCCTATCCCTAACCCTAACCCTCATCAAAATGCTAACCATAACCCTAAACCTAAACCGAACTTTAACCCAAACCCTAACTCTGCCTCTAACTCTGGACTAACCCTATCCCTAACCCTAAACCTAACCTAACCCTAACTCTAACCCTAAACCTCATCTTAACCCTAACATGAACCTTAACCCTAACCCTATTGAACCTCACACCTAAACCTAACCCTCACCAAAACGCTAATGCTAAAACTAACACTAACCCTAACCCTAAACTTAACCCTAACCCTAACCCTAACTCTAACCCTAACTCTGGCCTAACCCTAACCCTAACAATAATCCTAACCCAAACACTAAACCTAAACCTAACCCTAACCTTAACCCTAAACCTAACCCTCATCGTAACCCTAACCCTAACCCTAAAAATAAACCTAGTGTAATATTAACCATAACCGGGACGCTAACCCTAACTGTGGCCTATCCTGAACCCTAACCCTAAACCTAACCATAACCATAACCTAACCCTAACCTTAACCCTAACTAAACCCTAACTGTAAACCTCATTCTAACCCTAACCCTAACCCTAACCCTCATTTTAACCCTAAACCTAACCCTCATCCTAACCCAAACCCTACCACTAACCCTCATTCTAAACCTAACTCTAAGGCTAACCCTCACTCTGGCCTATCCTTAAACAAAACCCTAACCCCAAACTTAACCCTAACTCTAACCCTAACCCTAAACCTAAAGCTAACCCTAGGATTAATCCTAACCCTTTCCCTAAACCTAACCCTGGCCTATCTCTGACCCTAACGCTAAATTTAACCCTATTGAAACACTAACCCTAAACATAACACTCACCAAAACGCTAACCCTAAAACTTACCCTAACCGTAACCTTAGTGTAATCCCACTCATAAACAAGACCCTAACCCTAACTCTCACACTAACACTAACCCTAATTCTAACCAAACCCTAACCCTCATTTTAACCCTAAACCTAAATCTCATTCTAACCTTAACCCTAACCCTAACCCTAACCCTAACCCTAACCCTGGCCTATCCCTAACCCTAACTCTAAACCTAACCCTAACGCTAAAACTAAGCCTAAGCCTAAGCCTAACCCTAACCCTAACCTGATCCTAAACTCAATGCTAACACTAACCCTAACCTAACCCTAACCCTAACACTAGTCCTAACCCTAATCCTCTTCCTAACAATAACCTTAACCATAACCCTAACACTAAACCTAACCCTAAACCTCATCCAAATAATAAACCTAACCCTAACAGTAACCCAAACCCTAACCCTAAACCTAACCCTAACCCTAACCGTCATCCTAACCCTAACCAAAACACTACCCCTAACCGTAACCCTAAGTCTGGCCTAACCCTAACCCAAAACCTAACCCTAACTCTAGCCCTAACCCTAATCATAATTCTAACCCTAACCCTAACCATTTGAAAGACTAACCCTAAACCTAACCCTCACGAAAAAGGCTACTCTAAAACTTAGCCTAACCTTAAACTTAGAATAATCCAACCCATAAACAGGACCCTAAACCTAACTCTGGCCTATCCGGAATACTAAACCTAACTCTAACCCTAAACCTAACACTAACTCCAACCCTATCCCTAAAACTAACCCTCATTTTAACCATAACCCTAACCCTAATACTAACCTAACCCTAACCCTAAATCTAACCCTCTATCCTAACCATAACCCGACCACTCACCCTAACCCTAACCCTAACCCTAACCCTAACCCTAACTCTAACCCTAAACCTCATCCTAAACCTAATCCTAATCCTAACCCTTACTATAACCCTAACCAGAACCTAACCCTAACCGGAACCTAACCCTAACCTAACTCTAAACATAAAATTCACCCTAACCCTCATTCTAAACCTAACCCTCATTCTAACCCTAACCCTAACCCTAAATCTAAACCTTCATTTTACCTCTAACCCTTACACTCATCCTAACCCTAACCCTACACCTAACCCTCATTTTAAACCTAACTCTAAAGCTAACCCTAACTCTGGCCTATCCATAACCCTAACCCAAATCATAAACCTAACCCTACCCTAAGTCTAGCCTAACCAAAGCCAAAGCCCCTAACCACAACCTTCATGTTAACCCTAACCCTAACCCTCAACATAACCCCAACCCTAACCCTAAACCTAACTCGAACCCTAACCCTAACCCTAACTCTAACCCTAACACTGACCCTATTGAAAGACTAACCCTAACGTCACCAAAACGCTAACCCTAAAACTTACCCTAACCTTAACCCTAGTGTAATCCTACCCATAAACAGGACCCTAACCCTAACTCTGGCCTATCCTGAACACTAAAACTTACACTAAAATAAACCTAACACTAACCCTAACCCTAAAACTAACCCTAATTTTAACCCTACCCTAACCTAACCCTACCCCTAACCCTCATACTAACCTAACCCTACACCTAAACCTAACCCCCATTTTAACCCTAAAAATAACCCTTATCCTAACCCTAACCCTACTCCTGACCATCATTCTAAACATAACTCTAATGCTAACTCTAACTCTGTCCTATTACTAACCCTAACCCTAACCCTAACCCTAACCTTAACCTATTCCTAACCCTAAACCTAACTCTAACCCTAATGCTCACAAAAATGCTAACCCTAACCGTAACCCAAATAGTAACAATAAACCAAGTGTAATTCTAATCATAACCCGGACTATAACCGTAAACCTCATCCTAACAGTAAATCTAACCCTAACCCTAAACTAACCCTAACACTAACCAAAACTCTAACCATAACCCTAGTGTAATTCTAACTATAACCAGGACCCTAACCCTAACTCTGGCCTATTCTCAAACCTAACCCTAACCCTAAACCTAACCCAAGCCCTAGCCCTAACCCTAACATTAACTCTAACCCTATCCCTAACTCTATAAAAACAATAACACTAAACCTAACCCTCACAAAAATGCTAACCCTAAAACTTACCCTAACCTTTACCCTAGTATAATCCTACCCATAAACAGGACCCTAACCCTAACTCTGGCCTATCCTGAACACTAACCCTAACCCTAACCCTAACCCTAACCCTTTCTCTGGTCTAACACTAACCCTCACCCAAATGCTAGCCTAAGCCTAAGCCTAACCCTAACCCTAACAGTAACCATAACCTAACCCTAACCTTTACGCTAACCCTAACCCTAACCTAACCCAAACCCTAACCCTAAATCTAAACCTCTCCCTCACCAAAACCCTAACCCTAACACTAAACCTAAACCTAACTCTAACACTAAAACTAACCCGAACCCTCATTCTAGCCCTAACCCTCATTCTAAACCTAACCCTCATTCTAACCATAACCCTAAACCAAAACCTAAACCTAACCCTCATTTAAACCCTAACACTAACCCTCATCCTAACCCTAGCCCTACAGCTAACCGTCATTCTAAACTTAACTCAATGCTAACCCTAACTTTGGCCTATCCCTAACATTAACCCTAACCCCAACCCTAACCCAAACATTAACCCTAACCCTAACCCTGGCCTATCCCTAACCCTGACCATAACCCTAAACCTAACCCTAACCCTAACACTGGCCTATCCTTTACCCTAACCCTAACCCTAAACCTAACACTGACCCTAACCCTTATTCAAGCTATAAACCTAAACCTAACACTAACTCTGGCCTAAACCTTACCCTCGACAAAACGCTAAACTAAGCCTAAGCCTAACCCTAACCCTAACCCTAAACTTAACCCTAAACTAAACCTAACCTTTACAATAAACTTAACCCTAACCTACCCCTAACCCTAATCCTGAATCTACACCTCATTCTAAAACTAACCCTAACCCTAACCCTCATTTTAACCCTAACACTAACCCACACCCTAAACATAACCATAACCCAAACTGAAACACTAACCCTAACACTAACCCTAACCCTAACTCTGCTCAACCCTAACGTAAACCCTAACCCTAACTGTGGCCTAGCCCTAACCATCACCCAAACGCTAACCTAAGCCTAACACAAACCCTAACCCTAAACTTTACGCTAACACTTAACCTAACCTAACCCTAACACTAACCCTAACCATAATACTAACCCTAAACCTCATCCTAACCCTAACCCGAACCCTCATTTTAACCCTAACCCTAACCCTCACCCTAATCATAACCATAACACTAACCCTAACCCAAACCCTAACCCTAGCCTAACCCTAACCATAACTCTGGCCGATCAGTAACCCTAAACCTAACCCTCATCATAACCCTAACCCTAACCCTCATCCTAACCCTAACCCTAAACCTAACCCTCATTCTAAGCCTAACCCTAACCCTATCCCTAAACTGAACCCAAACCCGAACCCTAACCCTCACTTTAAACCTAACCCTAAACCTTATCCTAACCTTAAACCTAACCCTAACCCTAACATAACCCTAAACCAAACCCTAACTCAAACCCTAACCCTCACCAAATGGCTAACCCTAACAGTAACCGTAACACTAAGAAACCCGAGTGTAAATCTAACTATAACCCAGAACCTAACCCTGACTCTTGGCTATAATGAATCCTAACCCTAACCCTAGCCCTAGCCCTAACCCTAACCCTAACCCTAACTCTAACCCTAACGCTAATCCTATTGAATCACTAACACTAAACCTAACCATCACCAAAACGCTAACCCTAAAACTTAA
>REGO01000564.1:516333-586483 GCA_010120015.1 Rhombomys opimus
AACACTAACCCTAACCCTAACCCTAACCCTAAACCTAAACCTAAACCTAAACCTAACCCTCATTTTAACCCTAACCCTAACCTTCATCCTAACCCTAACCCTACCCAAACCCTCATTCTAAACTTAACTCTAAAGCTAACCCTAACTCTGGCCGATTTCTAACCCTAACCCTAACCCAAAACCTAACCCTAACTCTCACCCTAACACTAACCCTAACTCTAACTGAAACCTAACCCTCATTTTAACACTAAACCTAAACCTGATCCTAACCCTAACCCTAACACTAACTCTAAAGCTAACACTAACCCTGGCCTATCCATAACCCTAACCCTAACCATAAACCTAACCCTAACCCTAACACCCATCTAAAAGATAAACCTAGCCCTAACCCTAACCCTAACTCTGGCCTAACCCTAACCCTCATCCAAATGCTAAACCTAAATTAAGCCTAAACCTAACCCAAACCTTAACCCTAACCCTAATGCTAAACCTCATTTTAACCCTAACCCTAACCATCACCCCAACCCTAACCATAACACTAACCCTAACATAAACCCTAACCCTAACTCTAACCCTAACACTAACCCTAATCCTAACCTGAACACTAACCCTCATTTTACCCTAAACCTAAACCTCATCCTAACCCTAACCCTAACCATTAACATAAACCTAACCCTGGCCTATCACTAACCCTGAACCTGATCCTAAACCTAACCCTAACCCTCATCCAAACTATAAACCTAACCATCACCCTCACCCTCACCCTAACGCTAACCCTAACCCTAACCCTAATTCTGGCCTAAACCGAAGCCTCACACAAACACTAACCTAAGCCTAACCCTAACCCTAACTCTAACCTAACCCTATCCCTAACACTAATCCTAAACCTAAACCTCACCCCAAACCTAACCCTAACCCTATTTATGACGCCAACACTAACCCTCACCCTAACACTAACTTTGGCCTATACTGAACACTAAACCTAACTCTAACCCAAATCCTAACCCTAACCCTATCACTAACCCTAAACCAAAACCTCATCCTAACCCTAACCCTAACCATAACCATAACCCTAACCCTGGCCTATCCCTTAACCTGACCCTAATCCTAACCCTAACCCTAAACCTAAAACTAACCCTCATTTTAACCCTAAACCTAACCCTAAACCTCAACCTAACTCTAACCCTAATGCCCATTTTATCCCTAACCCTAACCTTCACCCTAAACTAACCATAATCCTAAACCTAAAACAAACCCTAACCCTATCCCTAACACTAACCCTCATTCTAACCCTAACCCTTACCTGAACCCGAACCCGAAACCTAACTCTCATTTTAACCCTAAACCTAAACCTCATCCTAAACCTAACCCTAACCCTAACGGTCATCCTAACCCTAACAATAATCCTAACCCTAACCCTAACTATACCCATAACCCTCACCCAAACCCTAACCCTAAGCCTCATTCTAAACCTACACTAACCCTAACCCTATCGCTGAACCTAAACATAACCCGAACCGAAACCCAAACCCTAACCCTCATTTTAAACATAACCCTAAACCTCATCCTAACCCTAAACCTAACACTAACCCTAACATAACCCTAACACTAACCCTAACTCTAACCATAACCCTCACTAAAACATTAACCCTAACCCTAACCCCAACCCTAAACCTCATCCTAACCATAACCATCATTTTAACCCTAACCCTAACCAAACCCTAACCCAAACCCTAACCCTAACCCTAATTCTAAACCTAACCCTAACCCTATTGAATCACTATCCCTAAACCTAACCCTCAACAAAACTCTACACCTAAAAGTTACCCTAACCTTAACTGTAGTGTAATTCTAACCATAAACTGGACACTAACCCTAGCCTATCTTGAACCCTAAACCAAACCCTAACCCTAAACGTAACCCTAACTCTACGCAACCCTAACCCAAACCCTAACCCTAACCAGAAATCTGGCCTAACACTAACCCTAACCTTAACCCTAACCCGAACCATAAACCTAACCTAACCCTAAACCTAACCCTAACACTAACCCTAACCCTAACCGTAAACCTAACCCTAACCCTAACCCTAACCCTAATACTAACACTAACACTAACCCTAAACCTAACCCTATCTCTAACCCTAACCCTCATCCTAACCCTAACCCTAATCCTAAACCTAACCCTAACCATAATCCTAACCCTAACCCTAACTATACCCTAACCCTCATGCTAACCCTAAACAACCCTAACCCTAAGCCTAAACATAACCCTAACCAGAAAACTAACTTAAACCTAACCCTCATTTTAACCCTAACCTTAGCCATCAACCTAACCTTACCTACCTCTAACCCTGATTCTAAATCTAACTCTAACACTAACCCCAACTCTGGCCACTCCCTACCCCTAAACCTAAAACCAACCTTAAACCTAACCCTAAACCAAAATCTGGTCTAACCCGATCCCTAA
The DNA here is from genome assembly GCA_010120015.1 of Rhombomys opimus. Classification (NCBI taxonomy): domain Eukaryota; kingdom Metazoa; phylum Chordata; class Mammalia; order Rodentia; family Muridae; genus Rhombomys; species Rhombomys opimus. The sequence goes on from REGO01000564.1 coordinate 518,800, forward strand.
ACCTCATTTTAACCCTAACCCTAAACCTCATCCTAACCCTAAACCTAAAGCTAACCCTAACCTAACCCTAACCCTAACCCTAGCCTTACCCCTAATTCTAACTCTAACCTTAACCCTAAACCTAAACCTAACCCTACCCATAACCATCATCCTGACCTTACTCCTAACCCCAATCCTAACCCTAGCCCTAAACCTAACTCTAGCCCTAACCGTCATCCTAACACTAACCCTAATCCTAAACCTAACCCTAACCCTAACCATAACCTAAAACTATCCCTAACGCTAAACCTAAAACTAACCCTAAAAATAACACCAAACCTCATTCTAACCCTAACCCTCATTCTAAACCTAAAACTCATTGTAACCCTAACACTAAACCTAATCATAAACCTAACCCTCATTATAACCCTAACCCTATCCTCAACCTAACCCTAAACCTAACCATAATCCTAACCCTAACTCTAACCCTAACTCTAACCTTAACCCTCATGACAAACCTAACCCTAACCCTAACCCTTTTTCTAAACCTAACCCTTACCCTGACCCTAACCCGAATCTGAACCCGAACCCTAAACTTCATTTTAACCCTAACACTACACCACATCCTAACCCTAAAACTAACGCTTACTCTAACAGTAACCTTCACCAAAGCGATAACCCTAGCCCTAACTCTAACCTTATTCCTAACCCTAAACCTAAACCTCATCAAAATGCTAACCATAAAACTTACCCTAACATTAACTCTAGTGTAATCCTACCCATAAAGAGGACCCTAACCCTAACTCTGGCCTATCCTGAACACCAACCCTAACTATAACCCTAAACGTGCCCTAAACTAACCCTAACCCTAAAACTAACCCTCATGTTAACCCTAAACCTAACCCCAAAGCTAACCCTCATCCTAACTCTAACCCTAATAATAAAAATAACCCTAACCCTAACCCTAAACCTAACCCTCATTTTAACCCTAACACTACACCACATCCTAACCCTAAAACTAACGCTAACTCTAACAGTAACCTTCACCAAAACGATCACCCTAGCCGTAACTCTAACCTAATTCCTAACCCTAAACCTAAACCTCATCAAAATGCTAACCATAAAACTTACCCTAACCTTAACTCTAGTGTAATCCTACCAATAAAGAGGACCCTAACCCTAACTCTGGCCTATCCTGAACACCAACCCTAACCATAACCCTAAACCTGCCCTAAACTAACCCTAACCCTAAAACTAACCCTCATTTTAACCCTAACCCTAACCCCAAAGCTACCCCTCATCCTAACTCTAACCCTAATCCTAAAAATAACCCTAACCCTAACCCTAAACCTAACTCTCATTTTAACCCTAACAGTTACCCTAACCCTAACCCAAACCCTAACCCTAACACTAACCCTCATCCAAACGATAAACGTAACCCTAAAACTAAGCCTAAAGCTAACCTAAACCGAAACCCAAACCCTAAACCTCATTTTAACCCTAACCCTAAACCTCTTCTTAACCCTAAACCTAACCCTAACCCTAACATAACCCTAACACTAATCATAACTCTAACCATAACCCTCACCAAAACGCTAACCCGAAACCTAACCTCAAACCTAAACCTCATCCTAACCCTAACCCTAACCCTAATTCTAACACAAAACCTAACCCTATTGAAACATTACCCCTAAACCTAAGCCTCAGCAAAGCTCTACCCCTAAAACTTACCCTAATCTTAACCCTAGTGTAATACTAACCATAAACTGGACACTAACCCTAGCCTATCCTGAACCCTGAACATAACCCTAACCCTAACCCTAACTCTAATAACCCTAACAATAAAACTAACCCAACCCTCATAATAACCCTAAACCACATTCTAAACTTAACCCTCATTGTAACTCTAAACCTAAACCTAAACTTAAACCTAACCCTCATTTTAACCCTAACCCTAACCCTCATCCTAACCCTAACCCTACCTCTAACACTGATTCTAAACCTAACTCTAACGCTAACCCTAACTCTGGCCTATCCCTAACCCTAACCCTAACCCTAAGCATAATACTAACTCTAACCCTAACCCTACCCCTACCCTAAACATAACCCAAACCCTAACGAGAAATCTGGCCTAAAACCTACCCTAACCCTAACCCTAACTTTAACCCTAACCTAACATTAAACCTAACCCTAAACCTAACCCTAACGCTAACCCTAACCCTGACCCTAAGCCTAACCCTAACCCTAATCCTAAACCTCATTTTAACCCTAACCCGAAACCTCATCCTAATCCTACACCTAAAGCTAAACCTACCTAACCCTAACCCTAACAGTAACTCTAAACCTAACCCTCACCAAAACGCTAAATCTAAAACTAACCCTAACACTAACCCTAAACCCTCAACCTAACCCTAACCCTAAAACTAACCCTAACCCTCATTAAAAACCAAACACTCATTCTAACCCTAAATCTAAACCTAATCCTCATTTTAACCAAACCCTAACCCTCATTTTTACCATAACCCTAAACCACATCCTAACCCTAAACCTAACCCTAACCCTAACCTAAGCCTTACCCTAACCCTAACTCTAACCCTAACCCTCACCAAAACGCTAACCCTAACCCTAACTCTAACCCTAACTCTAACCCTAAACCTAACCCTCATCAAAACCCGAAAGCTAAAACTTACCGTAACATTAACTCTAGTGTAATCCTACCAATAAAGAGGACCCTAACCCTAACTCTGGCCTATCCTGAACACTAACCTTAACACTAACCCTAAACCTATCCTAACCTAACCTTAAACCCTAAACCTAAAGCTAACCCTCATTTTAACCCTAACCCTAACCCTAATCCTCGTCCTAACCCTGAACCTAAACCTAAACCTAACTCTAACACTAACCCTAATCCTAAACTTAACCCTAACCCTAAACCTAAACCTAACCCTCATTTTAACACTAACACTAACCCTCATCCTAACCCTAACCCTAACCCTTATCCTCATTCTAAACCTAACTCTAGTGCTAACCCTAACTCTGGCCTATCCTTAACCCTAATCCTAATGCCAAACTTAACCCTAACTCTAACCCTAACACTAACCCTAACCCTAAACCGAAACCTAACCCTCATCTTAACCCTAAACCTAAACCTCATCCTAACCCAAAACTAAACCTTAACCCTGGCCTATCCCTAACCCTAACCCAAACCCTCATACTAACCCTAACCCTAACCCTAACCATAATCATAATCCTAACCCTAACTCTAACCCAAACCCTCATCCTAACACTAACCCTAACCCTAACCCTCATTCTAAACCTCAAACTAAACCTAACACTGACTCGAACCCGAACACGAATGCTAACCCTCATTTTAACCTTAAACCTAAACCTCATCCTAACCCTAAACCTAACTGTAACCCTAACCTAACCCTAACCCTAACTCTCACCCTAACCCTTACCAAAACGCTAACCCTAACCCTAACTCTAAATCTAGCATAAATCTAACCATAACACGGACCCTAACCCTAACTCTGGCCTATCCTGAACCCTAACCCTAACTCTAACCCTAACCCTAACCCTACATAAACACTAACCCTAAACCTAAGCCTCACCAAACATTAACCCAAAAACTTACTCCAACCTTAACCCTAGTGTAATCCTACCCATAAACAGGACCCTAACCCTAACTCTGGCCTATCCTGAACACTAAAACTTACTCCAACCCTAAACTTAACACTAACCCTAACCCTAAACCTAAAACTAACCCTAATTTTAACCCTAAACCTAAACTTAAACTTCATCCTAACCCTACCTAACAGTAACCCTCATTTTATCTCTAACCCTAACTCTCACCCTAATCTTAACGCTTATTTTATCCCTAAACCCTAACCCTAACCCAAACCCTAAGAATAACCCTAACCCTAACCCTCATTCTAAACCTAACCCTAACACTAACACTAACCCTAACCCTAACCCTCATTCTAACCCTAAACCTAACCCGATCCCGAACATGAGACCGAACCCTAACCTTCAATTTAACCCTAACCCTAAACCTCATCCTAACCTTAACCCTAACCATAACCCTCAACCTAACCTTAACCCTAACCATAAAACTATACCTAACCCTAACCCTACCCCTAAACCTATTGAAACACTAACCCTAAACCTAACCCTCACAAAAACGCTAACCCTAAAATTTAAACTAACCTTAACCCTAGCATAATCCTACCAATAAAGAGGACCCTAACCCTAACTGTGGCCTATCCTGAACACTAAACCTAACACAATCCCTAAACCTAACCCTAACCCTAACCCTAAAACTAACCCTCATTTTAACCCTAAAACTAACCCTAACACTACACCTAACCCTTATCCTAACACTAACCCTAACCCTAATCCTAACGACCCTAACAGTAACTCTAACCTTAACCCTCATCCTAACCATAACCCTAATCCTAACCTTAACTCTAAACCTAACCCTAGCCCTAACCATAACCCTAACCCTAAACCTCATTTTAAACCTAACCCTAACCCAAACCCTAACCCTCATTTTAACCCTAATCCTAAACATCATCCTAACCCTAAACCTAACCTTAACCCTAACCTAACCCTAACCCTAAACCTTAATCTAAACCTCACCATCAAGAAAACGCTAACCATAACCCTAACCCTAAACCTAACTTTAACCCTAAAACTAACCCTAACCCTCATTCTAACCCTAACCCTAACCCGAAACCTAAACCTAACCCTCATTTTAATGCTAACCCTCATCCTAAACCTAACCCTACTGCTAAACCTCCTTCTAAACTTAACTCTACGCTAACCCTAACTCTGGCCTATCCGTAAACCTAACCCTAACCCTAACCTTAAACCTAACTCTAACCCTAAAACTAACCCTAAACCTCATTCGAACCCTAACCCTCATTCTAACCCTAACCCTCAAACCCTAACCCAAACCCAAAACCTATACCTAACCCTCATTTTAACGCTAACCCTAACCCTCATCCTAACCCTAACCCTACCCCTAACCCTCATCCTGACCCTAACCCTAACCCTAACCCTAACCCTGACCCTTACCCAAAACCTTACCGTAACCCTAACCAAACCCTAACCCTAACTCTGGCCTAACCATTACCCTAACCCTAACCCTAACTCTAACCCTAACTTTAACCCTAACCTTAACCCAAAACCTAACCCTCATTTTAACCCTAACCGTCATCCTAAAGCTAACCCTACCGCTAACCCTCATTCTAAACTTAACTCTACGCTAACCCTAAATCTGGCCTATCCCTAACTCTATCCCTAACCCCAACCCTAACCCTAACTCTAACCCTAACACTAACCCTAACCCTAACCCAAACACTAACCCTCATTTTAACCCTAAGACTAAACTTCATCCTAACCCTAACCCTAACCCTAAACATAACCCTTACCTATTCCTAACCCTGACCTTAAACCTACACCTAACCCTAACCCTAACCCAAAACCTAACCGTAACCCAAACCATAAACCTAACTGTGCCTACCCTAACCCAAACGCAAACCTTAAAAAAAACCCGAACCATAACTCTGGCATAAACGTAACCCTAACCCTAATCCTAAACCTAAGACTAACATAACCCTAACCCTAGCCCTAACCGTTAACCTAACTCTAACCCTAACTGTAACCCTAACCATAACCCTAACAGTAAACTTAACCCTCGTCCTTACTCTAACCATAATCCTAACCCTCATCCTAACCCAAACCCTCATCCGAACCCTAAACCTAACCCTAACTCTAACCCTAACCCTCATTTAAAACTAACCCTAACCCTAAACCTAAACCAAACCCTCATCCTAACCCTAACCATAATCCTAACCCTAACCCTAACAATAACTCTAACCCTAACCCTCATTGTAACCCTAACCCTAAACCTAACCCTCATTTTAAACCTAACCATAACCCTAAACCTCATTCTAAGCCTAAACCTAGCCCTAACCATAACCCTTATTTTAACCCTAACCCTAAACCTAACCCTAAACCTAACCATCATCCTAACCCTAACCCTAACCCTCATTCTAAACCTAACCCTAAACCTAACCCTAACCCTAACTCTCATTTTAACCGTAGTACTAAACCTCATCCTAACCCTATACCTAACCCTAACCTTAACCTAACCCTAACCTAACCCTCGTCCTAAGCCTAACCCTAACCTAACCGTAACCCTACACTAAACCTAACACTAACCGTAACATTAACCCTAACCCTAAACCTACCCCTAACCCTAACACTAACTGTAAAACTCATCCTAACCGTAACCCTAAACCTAAGCATAACCTTAACCTCATTTTAACCCTAGGCCTAACCTGAAACATACCCCTATCCATAACCAAAACACTAACCTAAACATAAACCTAATCTGAACCCTAACCCTAACCCGAAATATAACCCTAACCATAACAAAAAAACACTAGCCTAAACCTAAACCTAATCTGAACCCTAACCCTAACCCTAACTTCATTTTAACAATAACCCTGACCTTAACCCTAAAGCGAACCCTACCCTGATGATCATTTTAACCCTAACCCTAAACCTCATCCTAACCCTAAAACTGAACCCTAATCCTATCCCTTACCCTAACGTTTGCTTACCCCTAACCTAACCCTAACCCTCATCCAAAAGCTAAACTTAACCCTAACCCTAACCCTGACACTGACCCTGACCCTAACCCTAACCCTAACCATAACCCTAAACGTAACACTAACCCTAGCATAATTCTAGCCATAACCCGCACCCTAACATTAACTCTGGCCTATCCTGAACCCTAACCCTAACCCTAACCCTAACCCTTACCCTAATCGTAGCCCTAACCCTAACCGTAACTCTAATCCTAACCCTAACCCTATTGAAACACTAACCTTAAACGTAACCCTCACCAAAACACTAACCCTAAAACTTGTCCTAACCTTATCTCTAGTGTAAACCTACCCATAAACATGGCCCTAACACTAACTCTGGCATATGCTGAACACTAAACCTAACAATATGTATAAACCCTAACCCTAACCATAACCCTCATTTTAAACCTAAATCTAAACCTAATCCTAACCCTAAACATAACCCTAACATTAAACTAACACTAACCTTAAACCTAACCCTAAACCTAACCCTGATCCTAAAACTAAAACTAACCCTCATTCTAACCCTAACCCTCATTCTAAACCTAATCCTCATTCTAAACCCAACAATAACCCTAAACCTAAACCTAAGAGTCATTTTAACAATAACCCTAACCCTCATTCTAACCCTAACCCTACCACTAGACCTCATTCTAAACCTAACTCTAACGCTCACCCTAAATCTGGCCTATCCCTAACCCTAAACCAAAACCTAACCCCAACCCTAACCCTAAACCTAACCCTAACAATAACCCTAACCCTAAGCCTAGCCATGACACAAACCCTAACCCTAACCGTAACCCTAACCCTAACCCTAAATCTGGCCTAACCCTAACCCTAACTTTAATCTTAACCTAACCCTAACCCTAACCCTAACGCTGGTCTAACCCTAAACGTATCAGTAACCCTACACCTAACCTAACACTAATCTTAACCATAACCTAAACTGAAACCTAACACTAACACTAACCATAACCCTAAAACTAACCCTAACCCTCATCCTAACCCTAACCCCAACCCTGACCCTCATCCTAAACCTAACCATAACCCTAACCCTAACCCTAACTTTAACCCTAAATCTGGCCTAACACTAACCATAACCCAAACCCTAACACTAACCCTAAAACTCATCCTAACCGTAAACCTAACCCTAACACTCATCCTAACCCTATCACTAACCATAATCCTAACCCTAACCCTAACTCTAATCCTAAACCACATCCTAACCCTAAAGCTAATCCTTAACCTAACCCTAACAAAAACCCAACCATAAACTAACCGTAACCCTAACCCTAACCCTAACACTGACCCTAACCCTCACCATACCCCCCATCCTAACCCTAATCCCTAACCCTAACCCTAACCTTAACGATAATCCTAACCCTACCCTAACCCTAACCCTAACCCTAACCCTAATCCTAACCCTATCCCTCATCCTAAACCTAACCCTAACCCTAACCCTAACCCTAACCCCAACCCTAACCCTAACCCTGCCCCTGACCCTAACCCTAACTCTGGCCTCACCCTAACCGTAACTCTAACCCTAACCCTAACACTAAACCTAAAACTAACTCTGGCCTAAACCTAACCCTAACCCTAATTCTAACCCTAACCCTAACCCTGGTTATCCCTAACCCTACACTTCACCCTAAAACTAACCGTAAAACTAAACCTAACCCTAACCCAAAACTTCATCCTAACCCTAACTCTAACCTTAACCCTAAGCCTATTTCAACCCTAACCCTAAAACTAACCCTCACCAAAATGCTAAACCTAAAACTAACCATAGCCCTAACCCTAACCCTAACCTTCATACTAACTTTAAACCTAATTATAACCCTAACTCTAATCCTCATTCTAAAGCTAACTCAAACCATGATCCTAACCCTAACCCTATTCCTATCCCTAAACCTAAACCTAACTGTAATAATAACCTTAAACCTCATCCTAACCCTAACCCTAACCCTTAACCTAACCTTAACACTTACCCTAACATTAACCCTTAACCCCCATTCTAACCCTAAACCTAACACTAACCTAATCCTACCCCTAACCCTCATCTGAACTCAAACCCAAACATTAACCCTAACCCTAAAAATAACCCTCATTTTAACCATAACCCTAACCCTACCCCTAACCCTGACCTTAACACTAACTCTCATTTTATCCCTAAGCCTAACCCTCACCCTAACCTTAACCCTAAACCTAAACCTCATTTTATCCCTAACCCTAACCCTAACCATAACACTAACCCAAAACCAAACCCTAACCCTAATACTATCCCTGACTCTTGCCTAACCTTAACCCTCATCCAAACGGTAAACCTAACACTAACCCTAACCTTATTCTTAACCCTAACCCTTAAACTAACCTAACCCTAACCTTAACAATGACCCTAACACTACACTACCCCCTAAACCTAACCCTAAACCTCATCTTAACCCTAACTCTAACCCTAACCCTAACCCTCATTTAAACCTAACCCTAACACTAACCCTAGCGTAATTCTAACCATAACCTGCACCCTAACCTTAACTCTGGCCTATCCTGAAACCTAACCCTAGCCCTAACCTGAACCCTAACCGTAGCCCTAACCCTAAACCTAACACTAACCATAACCCTAAACCTAACTGTATCCCTAACCCTAACTCCAACCTTAATGGTCATCCTAATCCTAACCATAAACGTAAACTTAATCCTCATCCTAACCCTAAATCTAACTCTAACCCTGATTCTAAACCTAACGGTAACTGTAACCTTAACCCTCATCCTAACCCTAAACCTATCCCTCAACCAGGCATATCCCTAAACCTACCATTAACCCTAACCCTCCCCCTAAAATAACAAAACCACTCATTTTAACTCTAACCCTAACCCCAACCCTAATTCTGTCCTTACCCTAATGCTAACCATAACCTTAACCCTAAAACTAACCCTAACCTAACCCTAAACCTAACCCTAAACCTAACCCTAACCTTAATCCTCATCATAACCCTAAACATAAACCTAAAAATAACCCTTAACCTCATCCTGACCATAAATCTATAACTAACCCTAACCGTATTGAAACCCTAACAATAAATGGAACCCTCACCAAAACGCTAACCCTAAAAATTACCCTATCCCTAACCCTAATGTAATCCTAACGATAACCAGGACCCTAACCCTCACTCTAGACTATCCTGAACCCTAACCCTAACCCTAAACCACATCCTAACCCTAACCCTAAACTTAACCCTAACCTAACACAAACACTAACCCTAATTCTAAACCAAACCCTAACACTAACCCTAACTCTAAACATAATCCTAACCCTAACCCTAACCCTAAACCTAACCATTTAACCGTAACTCTGGCCTAACCAAAACCCTGACCCTAACCCTAAACCTAACCCTAAACCTAACCAAAACCCTAAACCTAAACCTAACCTTCACCCTAACCCTGACCTTAAACTGGCATAACAATAAACCAAACCCTAACCCTAACCCTAACCCTCACCATAACCGTACCCTAACTCTGGCTTGTCCTGAACCCTAAACCTAACCCTAACCCTAACCCTTACAATGACCCTAAGCCTAAACCTAAACTTAACCCGAACTCTAAAGCTAAATATAAACCTAGCCCTAACTCTGGCCTAACCTTAACCCTAACCCTAAACCTATCCTTAACCCTAACTCTGACCCTAACCCTAAACCTAACCCTAACTCTAACAATGACCCTAAGCCCAACCCTAACCTTCATTTTAACCCTAATGCTAACCCTATCCCTAATCCGAACACTAACCCTAACACTAACCCTAGTGTAATCCGAACCATAACCAAGACCCTACCCCTAACTCTGGCCTATCCTGAACCCTAAACCTGACCCTAACTGTAACACTAACAATAACCCTAACCCTAACCCTAACCCCAAACCTAACCCTAACCATATTGAAACATTAAACCTAAACCTAACCCTCACCAAATCACTAACCCTAAGCCTAACCCTAACCCTAGCGTAATACTAACCCTTACCAGGACCCTCACCCAAACTCTGGCCTATCATGAACCCTAAACCTAACCCTAAACTTAACCCTAACCTTCATTCTAAACCTAACCCTAACCCTAACCCTACCCTTAACCCTAACCCTCATCCTAACCCTAAAGTTAACCCTACTCCTGCCCTATCCCTAACCCTAACACTAATACTAACCCTAACCCTAGTGTAATCCTAACCGTAACCAAGACCCTACCCCTAATTCTGGCTTATCCTAAACCCTAAACCTAACCCTTACCCTAACCCTAACCCTAACCCTAACCCTAACCCTAACCCTAACCCTAACCCTAACCCTAACGCTAATTCTGGCCTAACACTAACCCTAAACATAACCCTAACCTTAACCTAAACCAAACCCTAATTCTCATCCTAACCCTAACACAAACCTTAACCCTAACCCTATTGCAACCCTAACCCTAAACCTAACCCTCACCAAAACGCTAACACTAAAACTAACCCTAAACCTAACCATAAGGTAATCCTAACCCTAACTTTATCCCTAACTCTAACCCTAACCCTAACCTATCCTAATCCTAAATCTCATCCTAAACATAACCCTAATCCAGACACTAATCCTATCTATAACAATAATCCTCATCCTAACCCTGAACCTAATTCTAAACCTCATTCTAAACCTAACCTTAAACATCATCCTAACCCTAAACATAACCCTAACCCTGGCCTATTCCTAACACTACCAGTAACCCTAACCCTAACCCTAACTATAGTCCTAACTTTAACCCTAACCCTCATTTTAATAATAACCCTAACCCTAATCCTAAACCTAACCCTAACCTTATCCCTAACACTAACCCTAACCCTAACTCTAGACTTAAGCTAACACTAACCCTAACCCTAAAACTAACCCTAAGGTAACCCTAAACCTAACCCTAACCCTAATCCTCATCCTAAACCTAAACCTAAAACTAAAACTAAACTTAAACCTCATCCTAACCCTAACTCTATCCCAAACCCTAAACCTATTGAAATCCTAACCATAAACCTAACCCTCACCAAAACGCTAACCCTAAAACTTACCCTATCCCTAACCCTAATGTAATCCTAACGATAACCAGGACCCTAACAAACACTCTGGCATATCCTAAACACTAACCCTAAACCTAACCCTCATCCTAACCCTAACACCACCCCTAACCCTAACACTAACCCTAACTCTGGCCTATCCTGAACCCTAAACATAACCGTAACCCTAACCCTAAACATCATTCTAAACCTAAACATAACCCTAAACCTTACCCTAACCTGACCCTAACTCTGGACTGTCCTGATCACTAATCCTAACCCTAACCCCTAACCCCTAACCTAACCCCAACCCTAGCAATAACCCTAAGCCTAAGCCTAACCCTCATTTTAACCCTAACCCTAAACCTAAACCTAACTCTAACCCTAACACTAACCCTAACCGTAACTCTGGCCTAACCCTAACCCTAAACCTAATCCTAACCCTAACCGTAACCCTGTCCTATCGCTAACCCTAAACTTAACCCTAAACCTAACCCTAAAACTAAACCTAACCCTAAACCTCATCCTAACGCTAACACTAACCTTAACCCTAACCCTATTGCAACCCTAACCTTAAATCTAACCCTCACCAAAACGCTAACCCTAAAACTAACCCTAACCGTAACCCTAATGTAATCCTAACAATATCACGGACATTAACCCTAACTCTGGCCTATCCTGAACCCTAAACATAACCCTAACCCTATCCATAAACCTCATTCTAACCGTAACCCTTAACCTAACCCAAACTCTAACCCTAACTTTGGCCTGTCCTGAACCCTAAACCCTATACCCTTCATGTAAACCTAACTTTAATTCTAACTGTAACCTTAAGCCTAACCCTAACTCTCATTTTAACACTAATGCTAACTCTAAAGCTAACCCTAACCCTAACCTGAACAGAACCCCTAAACCTAACCCTACTATATTCCTAACCATAACCAAGAACCTAACCCTAACTCTGGCCTATCATGAACCCTAAACATAACCCTAACCTTAACACTGACAATAACACTAAATGTAACCCTAACGCTAATGCTAACTCTGACCTATCCCTAAACCTAACACTTACCCTAACCCTAAAACTACCCTAACCCTAACCTTACCCCAAACAATAATCCTAAACCGAAACCTAAACCTACCTAAACCTTAACCTTAACCCTCATTTTAACCATAACCCTAACCCTCATTCTAAACGTAACCCTAACCCTAACCCTAATCCTTAACCTAACCCTAACCCTAACCCTAATCCTAACGCTAACCCTAGGTCTAACTCTAACTCTAACCGTAACCCTTAACCCTATCCCTAAACCTAACCCTAACGCTAACCCTAACCCTGACCCTAAACTTAACCCTAACCTGAACCCTAAACCTAACCATAAAATAACCATAACCCTAACCCTTTCCGTCCCCTATCCCTAACCCTAACCCTAACCCTGAACCTAACCCTAACCCTGAACCTAACCCTAACCCTAAACCTAACATTATCTGTAACACTAACCCTTACCCTAATCCTAACCCTAATGCTAACCCTAACCCTAAACCTAACCCTAACCCTAGTGTAATCCTAACCATTACCCGGACCCTCAACCTAACTCTAGCCTATCGTGAACACTAAAACTAACCCTAAACCTAACCCTACCCTCATTCTAACCCTAACCCTAACCCTAATCCTAACTCTGGCCTAACCCTAACCCTAACTCTAAAACTAATCCAAACCCTAACCCTGACCTATCCCTAACACTAAAGCTAAACCTAACCCTAACACTTCACAAAACACTATCCCTAACCCTAACCCTAACCCTAAACCTAACCTAAACCGAACCCTACCCCAAACACTAATTCTAAACCTAAATCTAACCCTAAACCTCATCCTAACCCTAACTTTAACACTAAAACTAACCCTATTAAATCCCTAACCATAAACCCTAAACCTATCCTGACCCCAATGTAATACTAACGATAACCAGGACCCTTACCCTCAATCTGGCCTATCCTGAACTCTAAACAAAACCCTAACCCTCATCCTAACCCTAACTCTAACCGTATCCCTAACTCTGGCCTAACCCTAACCCTAACCCTAACCCTAACCCTAACCCTAACCCAGACCAAAAAATAACCCTAAGCCTAACCCTAATCCTAAACCTAACTCTAACCATAACCCTAACCCAAAACCTAACCCTCATTTTAGGCCTATTCCTGAATCTAAACCTAACACTTACCCTACCCCAAACACTAATTCTAAATCTAAACCTAACCCTAACCCTCAAAACTAACCTGAACCCTAAACCTAAACCTAAACCGAACCCTAAACCTAACCTAAACAGAACCTTAATCCTACTACTAACCCAACCCTAACCCTAACCCTAACGGTAAACCAAACCCTAACCCAAACACTAAAGCTAACCCTAACTCTGACCTAACCCTAACCCTAATCCTAAACCTAACCCTAACCATAAATCTGACCTATCCCTAAACCTAACCCTAACCCTACAACTAACCCTAACCCTAACCCAAACACTAAACCTAGCCCTAACCCAAACCCTAACCCTAACCCTAACTCTAACGCTAACCCTAACCCTAACCCTAACCCTAACCCTAACTTTGGCCAAACCCTAAACCTAACCCTAACCCTAACCCTAACTCTAACCCTAATGCTAACCCTAACTCTGGCCTAACCATAACCGTTACCCTAACTCTGACCCTAACGCTAACCCTAATGCTAACTATGGCCTAACCCTAACCCTAACACTTACCCTAACCCTAACTCTGGCCTACCCTTAACCCTTATCCTAACCGTAATCCTAACACTAACCCTAACCCTAACTCTAATCCTAATCCTAAACCTAAACCTAACCCTAAGACTTATTCTAAACATAACCCTAACCCTAAACCTAAAACTAACCCTCATTTTAACCCCAACCCTAAACCTAACCCTAACCCATATCCTAACCCTAAACTTAACCCTAACTCTAACCATAACCGTAAATCTAACCCTAACCCTCACCTATCCCTAACCCTAACCCTAACCCTAACCCTAACTTTGGTCTAACCGTAACCATAACCCTAACCCTAACACTAACCTAACCCTCACCAAAACACTCACCCTAACACTAAATCTAACCCTAACCTTCACCAAAATGATAACCCTAACCCTAAACCTAAGCCTCACCAAAACGCTCACCCTAACCATAACTCTAACACTGAACCTTACCAAAACACTAATCCTAACCCTAACCGTAGTGTAATCCTAAGCATAACCTGGACCCTAACCCTAACTCTGGCCTTTCCTGAACCCTAACCTTAACCCTAAACCTAACCCTAACTCTAACACTTAACCTTACCCTATTGAAACACTAACCCTAAACCTAACCCTTAACAAAACAGTTACCCTAAAACTTACCCTAACTTTAGTGTAATTCTAACCATAAACAGGACCTTAACCCTAACTATGAACTATCCTGAAACCTAAACCTAAACCTAACCCTAACCCTCATTTTTACACTAACACTAAACCTAACCCTAACTCTAACCCAAATATTAACCCTAACCCTAACCCTAACCTAATACTAATGCTAATCCTAACCCTAACCGTAACCCTCATTCTAAACCTAACCTTAACCCTAACACTAACCCTCATTTTAACCCAACCCTAACCTTAACTCTAACCCTAACGCTAACTCTACCCCTAACTCTGGCCTAACACTAACCATAACACTAACCGTAACCTTAACCCTCACCAAAACGTTAACCCTAACGATAACACTACATGTGGGGTAATCCTAAACATAACCCGAATGTCACCCTAACAATGGCCTATCCTGAACTCTATCCCTAACCCTAACCCAAACCCTAACACTCATTTTAAACATAACCCTGAACCTAACCCTAACCCTATTGCTAACCCAAACCCTAAACATAACCCTAAGCCAAAGACCAACCCTAAACCTAACCCTTACCCTAACCTTAACCCTAAACCTAACCCTAACCCAAACTCTACCCTAATCATAACTCTAAAACTAACGCGAAACGTAACCCTCATTTTAACCCAAACCCTAAACCTCATTCTAACCTAACCCTAACCCGGACCTATCCCTAAGCCTAATGCTAATTCTAACCCCAAACCTAACCCTAAATCTAACCCTCATCCAAATACTAAACCGAACCCTACACCTAACCCTAACCATGACCCAACCCTAACCCTAACCCTAACCTAACCCTAAACTTAACCATAACCCTAACCCTAACCGTCATCCTATCTCTAAACCTAAACCTAACCCTAAACCTAAAACTCATCCTAACCCTAACCCTATTAAAACCCTAACCCTAAACCTAACACTCAACAAAACGCTAACCCTAAAACTAACCCTAACCATAAACCTAGTGTAATACTAACCAAAACCCGGACCCTAACCCTAATTCTGGCCTATGCTTAACTCTAAACCTAACACTAAACCTAACCCTTATTCTAAACCTAACCCTAAACCTAACCCTAACCGTAACCTTAACCCTAACTCTGGCCTATGCTTAACCCTAAACCTAACACTAAACCTAACCCTTATTCTAAACATAACCCTAACCCTGACCCTAACACTAACCTTAACCCTAACTCTGGCCTATGCTTAACCCTAACCCTAACACTAAACCTAACCCTTATTCTAAACATAACCCTAACCCTGACCCTAACACTAACTCTAACACTGGCCTGACAAGAACCATAACACTAACCCTAAAGCTAACTCTGGCCTATCCGTAAACCTAACCCTAACCCTAACCCTAAACCTAACACTAACTCTAAACCTAACCCTCACCAAAACGGTAAACCTAACCCTAACCCTAACCCTAAACCTAACACTAACTCTAAACCTAACCCTCACCAAAACGGTAAACCTAACCCTAACCCTAACTTTGGCTTAACCCTAACCCTAACCCTAAACCTAACCCTTAACCTAACCCTCACCAAAACGCTCACCGTAACCCTAACTCTAACCCTAACCCTCACCAAAATGCTAACCCTAACCCTAAACCTAACCCTCACCAAAATGCACACCATAACCATAACACTAACCCTAAACCTCACCAAAAAGCTAACCCTAACCCCAACCCTGAACCTAACACTAGCGTAATCCAAAGCATAAACCGGACCCTAACCTTAACTCTGGCCTATTCTGAACCCTAACCCTAACCTTAACACTAAATCTAACACTAAACCTAATCCTCTTGAAACAATAACCCAAACCTAACCCTCACCAAAACGCTAACCCTAAAACTTACCCTAACCTTAACCCTAGTGTAATGCTAACCATAAAGAGAACACTAACGCTAACTCTGGCCTATCCTGAACCCTAAAACTAAACCTAACCCTAAGCCTCATTCTAAACTTAAACATAACCCTAACCCTCATTTTACCCTAACACTAAAACTAAACCTAACCCTAACCCGAACCCAAACAATAACACTAAACCTATATATAACCCTAACTTTCATCCTAACCCTAACTCAAACCCCAACCCTAAACCTAAAGCTAAACCCCATTTTAACTCTAAAACTAACCCTCATCCTAACCCTAACCCTAAATCTAACCCTCATTCTAAACCTAACTCTAACGCTAACCATAACTCTGGCCTATCCTTAAACTTAACACTAACACTAACCCTAACCCTAACCCTAACACTAACCCTAACCCTAACCCTAACCCTCATTTTAACCTTAACCCTAACCCTAAACCTAACCTTTACCCTAATCCATACATTAAACCTAACCCTAACCCTAACTCTAACCCTAACTCTGGCCTAACCATAACCCTAACCCTAACCCTAACACTAGCCCTGGCCTATCCCTTACCCTAACCCTAACCCTAACGACAAACACTAACCCTAAACCTAACCCTATCCCTAAACCTAACCCTAAACCTAACCCTCATTCTAAACCTAACACTAAATCTAACGCTAACCCTAAACCTAACCCTAATTCTAAACCTAACCATAACCATGAACCTATCCCTAACCCTAATCCTAACCCTAACCCTAACTCTGGCCTTACCCTAAACATAACCCTGACCGTAACCCTAACCTAACCCTAACCCTAACACTAAGGCTAACACTAAAACTAACACTAAATGTAACCCTCATTCTAAAACTAACCCTACCCATAACCCTAACTGTGGCCTTACCCTAAACTTAAACCTAACCCTAGCCCTAACCGTAACCTAAACCTATCCCTAAACCTAACTCTAACCCCAACCCTAACCCTAACCCTAAATCTAACCCTATCCTTAACCGTAATCTTAACTAACACTAAAACTAATCCTAACCCTAAACCTAGTGTAATCCTAACCAAAACCTGGACCCTAATCGTAACACTGGACTATAATCCTAACCCAAACCCTAACCCTAACACTAACCCTAACCCTAACTCCAACTCTGGCCTAACCCTAACCCTAAACTAACCCTAAACCTAATCCTAAACCTAACCCTAACCTAACCCTAACCCTAATCCTAAACCTAACCCTAACCCTAACCGTGGCCTATCCCTCACCCTAACCCTAACCTTAACCCTAACAGTAAACCTAACCCTAACCCTAACACTAAACCTCATCCTAACCCTAACCCACATCCTAAACCTAAAAATGACCCAAATCTAACCCTAACGTTAATTTTAAACCTCACCAAAACTCTGACGCTAACCCTAAACCTAACCCTAACACTAACTATAACCCTAATCCTAACAAAAAAATAATACTAAACCTAACCCTCACCAAAACGGTAAAACCAACCCTAACCCTAACTTTGGCCTAACCCTAAAACTAAATTTAACCCTCACCAAAACGCTCACCCTAACCCTAACTCTAACCCTAACCCTCACCAAAATGCTAACCCTAACCGTAACCCTAAGCCAAACACTAAATCTAAAACTAAAACTAACCCTAACCATAACCTAACCCTAACACTAACCATAGGCTTAACCCTAACCCTAACCCTAAAACTACCCCTGGCCTATTCCTAACCCTATCCCTAAACAGTAACCCTAAACCTAACCCTAACCCTAACACTAACCCTAAACCTAAATCTAAACCTAACCCTAAGCCTAACCCTAACCCTAACCCTAACCGTAACCATCATCCTATCCTTAACCCTAATCCTTACTCTATCCCTAACCCTAACCCTAAACCTAGTTCTGGCCTTACCCTAACCCTAACCCTAATCCTAACCCTAACCTAACCCTAATCCTAACACTGACTCTAACACTAACCCTAACACCAAAACTAACACTAACTGTAAACATCATTCTAAACCTAAACCTAACCCTAAATCTGGCCTTACCCTAAACGTAAACCTAACAGCAACCCTAACCCTAACACTAAATCTAAACATAAACCTAAGTCTAAACCTAACCCTAACCCTAACCCTCACCCTCACTCTAACCTCAACACTAACCCTAACACTAATTCGGGCCTAACTCTATCCCTAACCATAATTCTAATCCTAACCCTAATTCTGGCCTATCCCTAACCCTAAACCTAACCCTAACTCTACCCCTAACCCTCATACTAAACCTAACAATAACCCTTACCCTAACCCTAACTCTAACTCTAACTCTGCCCTTACCCTAACCCTAAAACTAACCCTAACCCGAACCCTAACCTAACCCTAACCCTAAACGAAACCCTAAACATAACACTAAGTCTCACACTAAGCCTAACCTTAACCCTCAATCTAAACCTAACCCTAACCCTAATCCTATCTCTGGCCTTTCCCTAACCATAACCATACCCTAATCCCAATCGAAAACCTAACTCTTACCCTAACCCTAACCTTAACCATAACTCTGCCCTAACCCTAACCCTAACCCTAACTTTAACTCTAACTCTAACAAGAACCCTAACCCTAACTCTGGCCTAAGCCTAACCCTAACCCTAACTCTAACTCTAACACGAACCCTAACCCTAAATCTGACCTATCCCTAAAACTAACCGAAACCGTAACTCTAACCTTAAGCAAAAAGTAACCCTAAACCTCAAACTAACCCTAACCCTACCCCTAATACTAACCCTAGGCCTAAACCTAACCCTAACCCTAACCAAAACCGTAATCCTAACCTTAAGCCAAACAATAACCCTAAACTTCAAACTAATCCTAACCCTAACCCTAACACTAACAATAACCATAGGCCTAACACTAACCCTAACTCTAACCCTGGTCTATCCCTAACGCTAACCCTAACCCTAACCCTAACACTAATCTTAAACGTAGCCCTAAATCTGGCCTTACCCCAAACCTAACCCTAACCCCAAACTAAACCTAAACCTAACCCTAAAACTAATCAAAACCCTAACCCTAACACTAACCCTAACACTAAACCTAACCCTAAACCTATCCCTCAATATAAATCTAAGCCTAACCCTAACCTTATATCTGCCCTTTCCCTAAACCTAACCATAACCCTAATCCTAAACCTAAACCTCATTTTAACAAAACCCTAAACATCATCTTAACCCTAACCCTAAACATAGCCCTAAACCTGACCCTAACCCTGACTTTAACCATAACCCTAATCCCAATCCTAAACCTAGCTCTTACCCTAACCCTAACCTTAACCATAACTCTGCCTTAACCCTAACCCTCACCCTAACTCTAACTCTAACAAGAACCCTAACCCTAACTCTGGCCTAATCCTAATCCTAACACTAACTCTAACCCTAACACTAACCCTAACAATAACTCTGGTCTATCCCTAACCCTAACCCTAACCCTAACCATGGCTTATCCCTAAAACTAACCCTAACCCTAAACCTAACTGTAAACCTAACCCTAACTCTGACTCTAAACCTCATCCTAACCCTAACCCTTACTCTAATCATAACCCTAACGCTAACCATAACCCTAAACCTCATCCTAACCCTCACCCTAAACCTAACCCTAACCGAAACCCTAACACTAACACTAACACGAAACCTAACCCTAACCCTCATTCTAAACCTAACCCTAACCTAACCCTAACCTTAAACCTAACCCTAATCCTAACCCTCTTCGTATCCCTAAACCTAAACATAATCCTAAACCTATACATCATCCTACTCCTATAGAAACCCTAACCCGAAACCAAACACTCACCAAACACTAACCCTAAAACTAACAATAAATGTAACCCTAGTGTAATCCTAAACAAAACCTTCATCCTAACCCTAACACTGGACTATCCTGAACCCTAAACCTAAACCTAACCTTAACCATACCATTTATTCTAAACCTAACCCTAACCCTAACCGTAACCCTAAACCTAACTCTAACCCTAACCCACACGAAAATGCTAAACCTAACCCTAATGCTAACTTTGACCTAACCATAACCCTAACACTCATTCTAAACCTAACCCTAACCCTAAACCTGACCTATCCCTAACACTAACCCTAAACCTAAACCTAAACCTAACCCTCATTTTAACCCTAATCCTAACCCTAAAATTAACCCTAATGCTACCCCAAACACTAATCCTAAACCTAACACTAACCTTAACCCTAAACCAAACCCTAATCCTAAACCTAACCTTAACCTAAAAACTAACCCTAACTTTTACTCTAACCCTAACCCTAACCCTATTCCTAACCCTAACACTGTCTCTGGTCTAACACAACCCTAACCCTAATCCAAACCCTAACCCTAACCCTGGCCAATTCCTAATCCTAAACTTTACCCTAAACCTAATCCTAAAACTAACCCAAAACCTAACCATAGTTTAAACCTAACCATAACCCGGACCCTAACCCTAACTCTGGCCTATCCTGAACCCTAAACATAACCCTAAACCTATCCCTAAAACTCATTCTAACCCTAACGCTAACCCTAAAACTATCCCTAACCCTAACCCTAACCTAACACTAAGTCTAACCCTAACCCTAAATCTAACCCTGGCCTATCCATAACCCTCACCCTATCCCTAAAACTCATTCTAACCCCAACCCCAACCCTAACTCTGGCCTGTCGTGAACCCAAACCCTAACCCTATACCATAACCCTAAACCCTAACCCTAAAACTAACCCTCACCCTAAACTTAACCCTAAAGCTAACCCTAACCCTGGCTTAACCCTAAACGTAACCCTAACCCTAACCCTCATTTTACCCTAACCTTAACCCTAACCCTAACCCTAACCTTAACCCAAACACTACTCCTAAACCTAAACCTAACCATAACCCTAATCCCAACACTAACCCTAACACTCACGCTCATCCTAATACTAAACCTACCTCTAACCCTAAACCTCATGCTAACACTAACACTAACTATAACCCTAAACATATTGAAACTCTAACCCTAAACCTAATCGTAACCCTAACACTAACACTAACCCTAACTCTGGCCTAAACCTAACCCTAAACCTAACCCTAACCCTAACCCTGGCATATCCCTAACCCTAAACCTGGCATATCCCTACACCAAACCCTAATAATAACCCTAACCCTAACCCTAAACCTAACCCTAATCCTAGCATACTCCTAACCATAAGGTGGACCCTTACCCTAACTCCTGAACCCTAAACCTAACCATAACCCTAACCCTAACTTTGCTCTAACTCTAACCCTAACCCTAACACTAACCCTAACACTAAAAATAATCCTACCATAACCATAACCATAACCCAAATAGTAACCTTAACCCTAACCCTAACTATAACCCTCACCCTAATTCTGGCCTAAGAGTAAACCTAACCCAAATCCTAACCTTAAACCTAACCCTGGCCTAACCCTAAACCTAACCCTAATACTAACCTCAACCCTAACCCTCATTCTAACACTAACCTTAACCCTAATCCAAAGTGTGGCCTATTCTTAACCTAACCATAACCCCTAAACATAACCCTAACCTTAACCCTAACCCGAAACCTAACCCTAACTCTGGCCTGACCCTAACCCGAACCCTAATGCTAACCCTAACTGTCATCCTAACCCTAACCCTAAAACTAATTCTAACACTAACCCTAGTGTAATCCTAAACATAACCCGGGACCTAATGCTAACTCTGGCCTACCCTGAACCCTAACCCTAACCCTAACTCTAACACTAACCCTAACCCTAACACTGGCCTATCCCTAACCCTAACCCTAACCCTCACCGTAAACCTAACCCTAATCCTAACCCTGACTCTGGTCTAACCCTAACCCTAAACATAACAATAACCCTAACCCAAACACTAACACTACCCTAAACCTAACCCTATTCTGGCTTATCCCTAAACCTAAACCTAACCCTAACCCTAAACCTAAACCTAACCCTCATTCTATCCCTAACCCTAAACCTAACCCTAACCCTAACCCTAACCCTAACCCTCATTTTAACCCTATCCCTTACCCTCATCCTACCCCTAATCCTAACCCTAACCCTAAACCGAACTCTAACCCTAACCCTAACTCTAACTTTCTCTCTGGCCTAACCCGAATCCTACCCTACAAGTGACCTATCCCTAACCCTAACCCAAACTCTAAAACAAACTCTAACCCTAACCCTAACTCTAACTCTAACTCTGGCCAAAACCGAATTCTAACTCTAACCCTAAACCTAACCCTAGGCCTAACACTAACCCTCATCCTAACCCGAACCCTAACCCTCATTCTAAACCCAACCATAGCTCTAACACTAACCCTCAACCAAACCCTAGGCCTAACACTAACCCTCATCGTACCCCTAACCCTAACCCTCATTCTAAACCTAACAGTAACCCTAACCCTAACCCTCAACCTAACCCTAAACCTAACACTAACCCTAACTTAACATTAACCCTAACCCTAACCCTAACCCTAACCCTAAACGTAAACCTAATTCTAAACCTAACCATAACCCTAAACCTAACCCTTAACCTAATCCTGGCCTAACACTAACCCTCATCCTAACCCTAACCCTAAGCCTAACCCTAACCCTAACTATGGCTTAAACCTAACCCTAACCCTAGGCCTAACCATAACCCTAATCCTAACTGTAATCCTAACCCTAACTCTGGCCTATCACTAATCCTAACACTAAACCTAAACCTAATCCTCATCCTAAACCTAACCATAACTCTAACCCTAACCCTAACCCTAACCATAAACCTAAATCTAAACCGAACCCTCATTTAAACTGAAACCTAACCCTCATCTTAAAACTAATCCTAAACCTAACCCTAACCCTAGCCTATCCCTAACACTAACCCTGACCCTAAACCTAAACCTAACCCTCTTTTTAAACCTAATCCAAACACTCATCCTAACCTTATCCCTAACCCTAAAACAAATCCTAACCCTAAATCTAACCCTAAACCTAACCCTAACCTTAACCCAAACTCTTGCCTAACCCTAACCCTAACGCTAACCCTAACTGTCATCCTAACCCTAACCCTAAAACTAATTCTAACACTAACCCTAGTGTAATCCTAACCATAACCTGGGACCTAATCCTAACTCTGGCCTATCCTGAACCCTTAACCTAACCCTAACCCTAACCCTAACCCTAACTCTAACACTCATCCTAACCCTAACCCCAAACCTAACCCTAACCCTCATTCTAAACCTAACCCTAATCGGAACCCTAACCCTCATTTTAAACCTAAACCTATACCTCATCCTAATCCTAACCTTAACCCTAACCCTAACCGTAACCCTAACCCTAAACCTAACCCTGCCCTATTCTAACCCTAACCTTAACCCTAACCCTGAATCTAACCCTAACCCTAACCCTGGACTATCCCTAACCCTAACCCTAACCCTCACCCTGAACCTAACAGTAATCCTAACCCTGACTCTGGCCTAACCCTTACACTAACCATAACCATAAACCTAACCTAAACACTAACCCTAACCCTAAACCTAACCCTCACTCTGGCCTATCATTAAACCTAACCCTAACCCTAACCCTAACCCTAACCCTAACCCTAACCCTAACCCTCATTTGAAACTTAAACCTAACTCTCTTCCTAACCCTAACGATAACCCTAACCCTAAACCTCACCAAAAAGATAACTCTATCCCTAATCCTAACACTAACCCGAACACTAAACCTAACACTAACCCTAATCCTCGGCCTACCACTGACCCTAAACCTAACCAAAACCCTTAACCTAACCCTCATTTTAACCCAAACCCTAACCCTCATCCTAACCATAACCCTAAAACAAAACCTAACCCTAACTCTAACCCTAAACCTAACCCTAACTCTGCCATAACTCTAACCCAAACCCAAACCCTAGTACTCACCCTAACACTAACAATAACCTAACCCCTAACCCAAACACTAACCCTAACCCTAATCCTAACCCTAACCCTAAACCTGTCCTAACCCTAACACTAACATAATCCTAACCCTAAACCCAAAAATGGCCTAACCCTAACCCTACCCCTAACACAAAAAACCTAACCATAACCCAAACCCTAAATCTAACCCTAACCCTAAACCTCAACCTAAACCTAACCCTAAACAAAACCCTAACCCTAACTCTAACCCTAAACCTAACCCTAACCCTAAACCTAACCTTAACTCTAACCCTAACCCTAACCCTAACCCTAAAACTAACCCTAATCCTAACCCTAAACCTAACTCTGGCGTATCCTTAACCCTAAACCTAACCCTAACCGTAAACTTAAACCTAACCCTAACCCTAAACCTCATCCTAACCCTAAACCTAATCCTAAACTTAAACCTCACCCTAACCCTATCCCCTAACCCTAAACCTAACCATAACACTCATCCTAACATTAAACCTAACAATAAGCCTAACCCTAACTCTAACCCAAACTCTGACCTAACCCTAACCCTAAACCTAATGCTAACCTTAACTCTGGCCTAACCCTAAACCTAAACCTAACCCTAACCCTAGGCCTAACACTAACCCTCATTATAACCGTAACCCTAACCCTAACTATAACCTTAACCCTAACCCTAAACTTAACTGTGGCGTACCCCTAACCCTAAACCTAACCCTAACTCTATCCATAACCCTATCACTCATTCTAAACCTAACTGTAACCCTAACCCTAATCCTAACAATAACCCTAACTCTAAACCTAACCCTAACCCTAGCATAATCCTAACCATAACCTGGTCCCTCACCCTAACTCTAGCCTATCCTGAACACTAAATCTACCCCTAACCCTAACACATATGCTAAACTTAAGCTTAAACCTAACACTAACCCTCAAAATAAACCTAATCTTAACCCTAACACTAAGAACACACTAAACCTAAACCTAAACCTAAACCTAAACCTAAACCTAAACCTAAACCTAAACCTAAACATAAACCTAAACATAAACATAAACCTGACCCTAACCATAATCCTAACCCTAACGCTAACCCTAGGCCTAATTCTAACCCTAATCCTAACTCTAAGCAAAACCCTGGCTGATCTCTCACCCTAAACCTAACCCTAAACATCACCAAAATGCTAACCCTAACCCTAACTGTAACCCTAACCCTCACCAAAACTCTAACCCTATCCCTTACCCTCATTCTAAACATAACCCTAACCCTAACCCTAAGCCTAAACCGAAGCCAAAAACTAACCAGAAACCTAAACCTAAACCTAACCCTCATCCTAAACCTAACCCTAACCCTAACAATCATTTTAAACTTAATCCTAACCCTCTTCCTAAACCTAACCCTAAACCTAAACCTAACCTTAACCCTCAACCTAAACCTAACCCTAACATTAACCCTAGACCTAACCCTAACCCTAACCCTAAACCTAACCCTCATTTTAAACTTAAACCTAACCTTCATCCTATCCCTAACTTTAACCTTAACTCTGGCATAACCCTAATCCTAAACCTAACCCTAACCCTATCCTAAACTCTAAAACTCATTCTAAACCTATCCCTAACCCTAAACATAATCCTAACAATAACCCTAACCCTAAACCTAGTATAATCCTAACCATTGAAAGACCCCCGAGGGGTGTCTTTCGTCAGAGAGATCCCCTCCCAAGGATCAGCAAGACCAGTTGTTTGGATGCAAACAGCAAGAGGCTTTATTTGGCACTCGGGTACCCGGGGGCACAAAGTCTCTTGGAGGACTTGCGCGCCCCCTGAGTGGAAAGCTGGGGTTTTTATAGGGTTTTTGAGCAGAAGCACGGTTACAGAGGCGAGAAGCATAGTTACAGGGAGCTGATTGGTACATTTAGATGAAACCATAATTTGAGTCAGGGTTTGGCAGGGACCCCAGGATATCAGGAACTAGTCAAATAACAAAATAGTCAAAATAAATAGTCAAAACAGTCATGATGACCTCTAACTGCGGCGCCACCTGTTGTTTTTCCCAGGGCTCCTATCTCAGCTGGAACAGTCCCATAGATCCCATGAGGGTGGTCAACACAAGTTGTTTTTAGCTCACTGGGGCAGCCTGACCGTAGATATCCCACGGGAGCGGCACAGCCAGCACAGCTGGGTCTTCTCAGGAGTTTTCCAGTTCCCCAGCTAGGCCTTCAGAGCATATTGCAAAATGGCGTTAGCTTTGTTCAGCTTAGAGTGAGGCGGGGGTCTTTCATTCCCCCATTTCTTTTCTAATTTAGAATGGAATCTTCCATTCTAGGGCCTAGGGAGAATCAACTTCTGTCTCTTGCTGTTTGAACTGATGATATTGTTGGGTTAATACCAACGCTTGTATGACAGAGAGCCCATCTTTCATGAACTGAATCAGCCGATTCAGGATACAAGGCCCAAATAACAGAATCAAGAGGATTATAATTAGGGGGCCCATGAGGGAGGAAACGAGGGTGGTGAACCAGGGGGCTTTATTGAACCAACTCTCGTACCAGTTTTGTCCCTCCTTGAAGAGTTTTTCTCTCTGGCTGAGTCTTTCCCTAAGCTTGGCCATATTGTCTCTAACTAAGCCAGTATGGTCGGCATAAAAGCAGCATTCTTCTTTTAAGGCTGCACATAATCCCCCCTCCTGTAGGAAGAGGATGTCTAGCCCCTTCTGTTCTGTAAGACCACTTCTGACAAAGAGGTCAAGGATTTTTCTAGAGCACTTACTGATTCTTCCAATGCCTGTAAGTCGGTATGCATAGCCTGTTGTAGTTGTTGGAATTGACTGGTTGCTGTTAAGGCAGTGGCCCCAGTCCCAATTCCGGCGGCAATGCCTCCGACTGTTAGTCCTCCTAGCATTATTGCCAAGGTCAAAGACAGGGGTTCCCTATGGTACCGAATTCTTCCCTCAAAGTGTCTATAAATATAGTCTGGTTCGTGATATACTATTTTAGGCCATAATTCAATGAGAACACAAAAGTCAGAACCAGTATTCCAGCCTTGAGCCGATATGCAGGGGGTTAGGCCGGTATTGCATGCCCAGAAGGTACCATTGGGGCCAACCAGGTAATAATTTCCTGTGTCAATGCTGGCAGTGGAACTACAGAGTTGCTGATAAGCAGCAGGTATCATCCCAATACAAAGTCCCTGTCCAGACACTTCGGATAGGGTCAACTTATGTTGAGCAGAGGGATAGCAATCCTCTGGGGGGGCTGGTATGGTTAGAAAAATTACCTATTATAGCCAATCCTTCGTAATAAGGTGGAGTTGAGACTAGGCACAGCCAACATTCTTGGGTCCGATCAGGGTCAGAATGATTTAACACCTGATAGGCACCTGTCACTAAATCAAGAAGTCTGTCCCCTGAGCCGGGCCTCTGAGGCTGCAGCATAGTGGGGCCTGTGATGGTTATGCTAGGGGAAGAAATAAGAGTACTCAGGGCTGTTGACCTCGGGGGTGGAGGTGGAGGTCTTGGTGGAGAGGGCCTCCTCTGATCTGATAAGATTGGGTTGGGACCCACAGGTTTAGTATTAGGTAAAGCCTTCTTAAGCTTGATTTTGAAAGTGAGGCCTATATCTTTTCCTTCTTTATATACCCTAAGGCCCCAACTGAAACCTTGTGAAGTCCAAATCTGTTGTTTGGCTTGGGGAGTGAATTGGATCAGCAGGGGATTGCACCATACTTTAGTTGCGCCCTGGGGATTACATATCCCCTCCTTTGCCCTTTGAAGGGGCATAGGGGCATGTTTCCAGCTTCTTTTTACTGTAATATAGTCCCAGGAAGAGGAGGGCCTCCAATTAGTGTCTCCCGTGGTTTCGCAGCCCCATGAGGCACAAAAATACTGATCTGCCCACCCACATTTATGATTGAGAGCTCTATTCCGGTGTGCGCCAGGACAGACATAGATACCCCATACACCACTGCCTGAGGGACCTCGTAAAAGGGCCCTCCCGACCGAATTGATACAGCTTGGATCGGTGGCCTGTCCTGGGGTAATTCGTTCAGGTGCTTGGCCCCCAGGTGGAGGCCAGAAAATATCAGGAACTGCCCAATCAGTATCTGCCCCAAGGGCAAGGGCACAGAGATCCACTTCTAAATCTGGCCAGTGGGGCTGGGCCCCAATAGAGGAGCTTGACTTAACAATATCCCCAGCCTGGTTTTCAATGATCCAGGTGTAATTATAAACCTGATGTGGGGAAGCATAAGCATGGGCCATTTCTAGACTTAGAGTGAAATACAAGCCTATTAGGGTTCCCCACGAGTCAATCTTATCTTTAAGGGATTGTGAGTGCGGTGGAGCTTCCATCTGGCTTTCAAATTTGGGGTATCGGGTTGGTGTTCGGGGCTGGCAGCCTTGACGTGGGAGGCGTGGACCCAGGCGGCGATGCTGTCTACCTTTAGGGCTGTAGGTGTTGTCAGCAGTACGGTGTAGGGTCCCTTCCAGCGCAGTTCCAAGTTCTTAATCTGATGTCGCCGTATCCAGACCACGTCCCCGATCTGGAATTGATGTGGCACTGCAGGCTGATTTAGCTGTTCTCGGTATGCAGCCGCCAGTGGTTTCCAGACTTCTCGTTGAACTATCTGCAGAGCCTGCAAATGAGCTTGAAGAGAAGGTGTATCAGCAAAAGAGGCTATGTCAGAATCAAAGAAATGGGCAGCTGGCGGCGGGGCACCATAAAGGATTTCAAAAGGAGTGAGTCCATAGGGGCCTGGTATATTTCGGGCCCGGTACAACGCTAGGGGAAGGAGGGTCACCCAGTCTCTAGTGCCAGTTGCAAGCGTCAATTTTGTTAAAGTCTCCTTAATAGTTCTATTCATGCGCTCTACCTGTCCTGAACTCTGGGGGCGGTAAGCACAGTGTAATTTCCAATCAATCCCCAGCAATGTGGCCACCGACTGACTTACCTGGGAGACGAAGGCTGGGCCATTGTCTGAGCCCAGTGCCTGTGGCATACCATACCTGGGAAAGATTTCTTCCAAAAGCTTTTTGGTGACTATTCAGGTGGTCTCATGTTTGGTAGGGTAGGCTTCCACCCATCCAGAGAAAGTGTCCACAAATACCAGTAGGAACCGGTATCCATAGAGTCCAGGCTTTACCTCAGTGAAGTCTATTTCCCAATGGGTGCCAGGTCGGTGTCCTCGAACCCTGGCCCCCGCACCTATCTTGCTGCGGCTCGCGTTGACTTGGGCGCACGCCGTGCATTCTCCAGTCACTTGTAAAATCTTATCCCTCCCTAGCAAATAGTGGGAGGTTTCCTCTCTTTCTAGTAGGGTTTTCATCTTTCTGGAGCTAAGGTGAGTCAATTTGTGGAGGTATCTAATCAGGTGACGAGTCTGTTGTAGGGGCCACACAGGTTTTCCTTTGAAAGTCCAGAGTCTTAGCGTGGTACTGTAAGTGGCCCCCATTTCTTTTAGGAGATTTTGATCTTCTTCACTATAGTGGAAGGGGATTTCTGAATGGAGGGGACCTCTGCCTCGGCCGGCTTTATGGCTAGAAGCTGGGAGACGTCTGAGCTCCCTTGCATCGCTGCTTCCCGGGCAGTTACGTCCGCCAAGCGGTTGCCTCTGGCTTCCCGGCTGTCTCCCTTTTGGTGGCCGGAGCAATGGATGATGCTCAGTTTTTAGGGTGAAAACAAGGCTTCAAGCAGGGCCAATATTTCAACCTTATTTTTAATTTGTTTCCCCTCCGAGGTAAGCAGTCCTCTTCTTCGATATATTTCCCCATGGATGTGAGCAGTGGCAAAGCATAGCGGCTATCGGTATAAACGTTGAGCTTCTTACCTTCTGCCATCCGGAGGGCCTGAGTTAGGGCGATGAGTTCAGCCCGCTGTGCCGAAGTGCCAGGTGGTAGGGCCTTAGCCCAAATTACCTCAGTCTCGGTAGTGACCGCGGCTCCTGCTCTTCGCTCTCCATTGTCCAGAAAGCTGCTCCCATCAGTGTACCAGGTAAAGTCGGCGTCAGGGAGGGGCTGGTCGCTTAGGTCAGGCCGGGTGCCATGTACCTCTGCGAGTATCTGGAGACAGTCATGAGTTTCTGGAACCTCTGGTAGGGGAAGCAATGTTGCCGGGTTTAGGGCTACCATGGGACCAAAATGCACTCGATCAGTGTCCAGCAGTAGAGCCTGATAGTGAGTCATACGAGCATTGGAAAGCCATCGGCCCGGAGGTTGTTTAACCAGGGCTTCCACCGCATGAGGAGCCAGAATTGTTATTGGCTGTCCCATTGTCAGTTTGCCAGAATCTTTAATCAAGAGGGCAATTGCAGCCACCATCCTCAAACAAGGGGGCCATCCTGAGGCCACTGGGTCCAGTTTCTTGGACAGGTAGGCGACTGGGCGCCTCCATGGTCCTAGTTTTTGAGTCAGGACTCCTTTAGCATATCCTTGTTTTTCATCCATAAACAGCTCAAAAGGCTTATTTAAGTCCGGGAGCCCCAGTGCAGGGGAGGTCAGCAGGGCCTCCTTTATGGCCACATAGGCTCTCTGCTGCTCATCCCCCCAAGTAAAGAGAGTCCCTGGTTTGGTGAGTGGGTAAAGTGGCGCAGCCATCTCCGCAAACCCCGGAATCCAGAGGCGGCAGAACCCCGCCGTACCCAGGAATTCCCTTAGTTGTCTTGGGCTTTTGGGCACTGGAATTTTCAGAATTGTCTGTTTTCGTGCCTCTGTCAACCATCTTTGTCCATCCCTGATCTGATAACCCAAGTATGTAACCTGCCTTTGACATATTTGGGCCTTCTTAGCTGAGGCCCGGTATCCTAGAGTTTCCAGAGTCCTCAAGAGGGCCTTTGTTCCCTCCTTACATTTCTCTTCAGTTTCTGCAGCCAGGAGGAGGTCATCCACATATTGGAGCAATATTAAAGCAGGGTAATGAACCCTAAAATCAGCTAAGTCCCGGTGCAGCGCCTCATCGAATAAGGTGGGGCTGTTTTTGAATCCCTGCGGGAATCTGGTCCAAGTGAGCTGACCCGATATTCCCAACTCTGGATCCTTCCATTCAAAGGCAAAAATGGGTTGACTCTGAGGGTGGAGCCTCAGGCAAAAGAATGCATCCTTAAGGTCTAATACCGTATACCAGGTATGCGTCGGAGGAAGCCTAGTCAACAAATTGTACGGGTTGGGAACTGTAGGGTGTATATCTTCCACCCTTTTGTTGACTTCTCTCAGGTCCTGCACTGGGCGGTAGTCTCCCATCCCTGGCTTTTTAACTGGAAGGAGAGGCATATTCCAGGGGGATTGACAAGGTATTAAAATGCCCTGATCTAAAAGTCTCCGAATGTGGGGCCTAATTCCTTGGTAAGCTTCATGTGACATCAGGTATTGTTTAATGGAAATGGGAGTTGCTGACGCTTTTAGAATGATCACCAGGGGGGGCTGGTGGATTGCAAGACCCATTCCTCCTGTTTCTGCCCAGGCTAAGGGAAACTTTTCTAGCCAAACAGTCATTTCTTGTGGCCAAGGCCTCTCAGGCTCATGAAGTCGATATTCATCTTCCAGGTTTGTGGTTAACACATGTAAAGGCTGTCCCTGAGGCCCATTAATGTGGGCCTTAGTTCCTTCAAAGTGGATTTGTGCCCTGAGCTTCATTAATAAATCTCTCCCCAACAGGGGATAAGGGCAATCAGGAACATGTAAAAAGGAGTGAGGCACCTTACCAGTGGTGAGTTGTACTCTTCTTTCAGTGGTCCATCGGTACCTTTTCCCTCCGGTGGCTCCTTGAACCCATGCTGATTTGTCAGTCAGGGGTCCCGGTGAGGTGGTGAGCACCGAGTGCTGGGCTCCGGTGTCCACCAGGAAGGTGACGGGTTGCTCCCCCACATTGAGGGTTATCCTGGGTTCAGGGGGAGGCTCCTGACCCTGACTTCCCTAGTCTTCCAGGTTTAGCAGGGTTCCCTGGGGCTTAGGCTTTCATGGCCCTTTTAGTCTCTTTGGGCAATTACGGGCCCAATGCCCTTTTTCCTTGCAGTAGGCACATTGATCTTTATTTATTCATGGATCCCAGCGGTCTCCCAGGCCCTGTCTATCCTGTCTCTGTCCTGTCACTACAGTGGCCAGTAACTTACTAAATTCCCTATTTCTCTTACGTTCTCTCACATTCTCTCTTTCCTCTGCTTCTTTCCTTAGCCTTTCATCTCTTTCTTCCTGTGTTTCCCTCTTATTGAAAATCCGCTCTGCCTCCTTCAATAAATCCTGTACTGTACTTTCTCTTAAGTTCTCAAGCCTCTCTAATTTCCTTCTAATATCTGGGGCCGACTGCCAAATAAAAGACATGGCCACGTTGGTTGCTTGACCTGGGTCCTCTGGGTCGTAAGGAATGTACATACGGTATGCCTCCTTAAGTCATTCTAGAAAAGCAGAGGGAGACTCCTCAGGTTTCTGAGTTACTAACTTAACCTGAGCCAAATTAGTTGGGCGCCTTGCAGCCCCACGGAGACCCGCTATAAGCAAATGGCGATAGAGACGTAGATGTTCCCTACCGCGTTCAGTGGTAAATTCCCAGTTGGGTCGTTCCAAGGGGAAGGCAGCATTAATCTGTTCTGGTAGCTGGGTGGGTTGTCCATCATATCCTGGGACATTTTTGCGTGCCTCCATGAAGACCCGTTGCTTTTCTTTGGTGGTCAGCAGTGTCTGGAGAAACTGTTGGCAATCGTCCCAAGTGGGCTGATGGGTCACTAGAATAGACTCAATTAGTGCCAAGAGCCTGGAGGGGTCCTCTGAGAAGGTGGGATTATTATTTTTCCAATTATATAAATCAGACGCGGAAAAGGGCCAGTATTGGAGTTGACGGTCAGGCCCCTTCCGCAACGGGAAGGCTTGAGAGGAGGGATCGGGAGGGACTTCCCGACGCCCCCTCAATTGTCCTGCTACCAGGGACGAGGCAGGTTCCCCCCGGGGTTCCCTTCTGGTGGCCGCCCCCTCTGGTTCCTGTACGGGGTCTGGGTTTCCATAAGGAGGGGGCTGTTCAGTCAAAAGGTCCAGCAGAGGGCCCTCGTCTGCCGGCAGCACTGGAGGTGTCTTCTTACTCCCGGAAGTTTCCTCTGGAGCTGGTTTTGAAAGGACCGGGTAGAGTGTGGAATTAGCCTGAATTGGAATCAACAGAGGAGGAAGAGGGGGGGCAGACGGGGTGGGTGTCGGGCAAAGGGGAAGGAAAGGCTTCACCCATGGTGGGGGATCTTTGACCAGAGATTCCCATGTGATGATATAGGGAACCTGGTCCGGATGTCCATGGGGTCCAGGATCCATGATTTTAGCTTTTACCTGCAAAATAACTTCTTGGTTAAAGGTGCCATCTCTTGGCCAGTCCATGTTAAAGGTTGGCCACTCAGATGAACAGAGGGTGTCCCATTTCCCTTTCCGTACTTCCACCGAGAGGTTGTTGGCAATGTCTCGGACTTCCTTGAAGTGCTGTAAAGTTAAACTTTTGGGAGTGGTGATAGTTTGTCCCATTTTTTCAAATAGGTAGACAACACTTATTACACTTACTACAAGGATTAGACAGACAGAACACAACACAAGCCGCGCGGCACGAGATCGGCCCCAAACCGAAAGCAAAAATTCAGATGGAGACTGTATCGGAGGTCCGGTTCCTCCGTCTCCCAGATGAAGTACGTAGCCTTCGGACAGGGGCGGAGCCCCAAAAAGTCCGGGTCGGCTCGTGCTTCCAGATGGACGGGAGCCGAATAATCGGCTCCCTTCCCTTCACCAGTTGGGAACCGAGCAATCGGCTCCCTACTCACTCCTGAGATGTCTCTCCAGGAGTCACAGAAAAGAAGTCCGGGCCCGTCAGCCCCTTCTGGTTTCCGCCTGATGGAGATGACTTCGCCAAGCCTCAGAATTCAGATTGCCACAGAAAAACACTCACACACATAAAACAGAAACCAACTAACATTCAGACAGACAAGTTTTGCCGGCAATCTTACCTTATCTTACGGTCAGGGCAGCCTGACCGTAGATATCCCATGGGAGCGGCACAGCCAGCACAGCTGGGTCTTCTCAGGAGTTTTCCAGTTCCCCAGCTAGGCCTTCAGAGCGTATTACAAAATGGCGTTAGCTATGTTCAGCTTAGAGTGAGGCGGGGGTCTTTCACCATAACCCGGTCCCTAAACCTAACTCTAGCCTATCCTGAACCCTAAATCTAACCTCAACCCTAACACTTCTGTTAAACTTAATCTTAACCCTAACATTAACCCTAAAGCTAAACCTAACCCTAACACTAAGAAAACACTAAACATAAACATAAACATAAACCTAACCATAACCCTAACCCTAATGCTAACACTAGGCCTAAAGCTAGCCCTAAACCTAACTCTAAACAAAACCCTGGCCGATCCCTAAACCTAACACTAACCCTAACCTTCACCAAAACGCTAACCCTAACCCTTACCCTCATTCTAAACATAACCTTAACCCTAACCCTAAGCATAAACCGAAGCAAAACACTAACCCTAAACCAAAAACTAAACCTAACCCTCATCCTAACCTTAACCCTAACCCTAACCCTGGCCTATGCCTCACCCTAACCTTAACCCTAACCCTAACCCTGAACCTAAGCCTAACGCTAACCATGGCCTATCCCTAACCCTAACCCTAACCCTCACCCTAAACCTAACCCTAATCCTAAAACTGACTCTGGCCTAACCCTAACCCTAACCCTAACCATAACCCCTAACCCATAACACTAAACCTAGCACTAAACCTAAAACTAACCCTAATCCTAATTCTAAACCTTATCCAAACCCTAACCCTAACTCTGGCCTATCCCTGACCCTAAACCTTACCAAAACCCTTAACCTAACCCTCATTTTAACCGTAACCCTAACCCTCATCCTAACCCTAACCCTAACTCTAACCCTAACCCTAACCCTATCTCTGCCATAACTCTAACCCAAACCCTAAATCTACACCTAAATCTAAACCTAAACTTAAACCTAAACCTAAACCTAAACCTAAACCTAAACATAAACCTAAACCTAAACCTAAACCTAAACCTAAACCTAAACCTAAACCTAAACCTAAACATAAACCTAACCCTGACGCTGACCATGACAACAACCCTAACGCTAACCCTAGGCCTAACGCTAGCCCTACTCCTAACTCTAAGCAAAACCCTGGCCACTCCCTCACCCTAACCCTAACCATCACCAAAACGCTAACCCTAACTTTAATTGTAACCCTAACCCTCACCAAAACGCTAACCCTATCCCTTAATCTCATTCTAAACATAACCCTAACCCTAACCCTAAGCCTAACCAGAAGTCAAACACTAACCCTAAACCTAACACTAACCCTAACCCTAAACCTAACTCTAACCCTAACCCTAAAACTAAACCTCACCCTCACTTTAAACTTAAACCTAATCCTCATTATAATCTTAACCCTAACACTAACCCTAACCCTAAACCTCACCAAAAAGATAACCCTAACCCTAACCCTAACTCTAACCCTAACACTAAACCTAACCCTAACCCTAATCTAATTCTAAACCTAATCCTAACCCTAACCCTAACTCTGGCCTATCCCTGACCCTAAACCTAACCAAAAACCTTAACCTACCCCTCATTTTAACCCTAAACCTAACCCTCATCCTAACACTAACAATAACCCTAAACCAAAACCTAACCCTAACTCTAACCCTAACCCTAACCCTAACCCTAACCCTAACCCTAACACTAACTCTGGCATAACCCTAACCCTAACCATAATCCTAAACCTGACACTTACCCTGGCCTTTTGCTAACCCTAAAACTAACCCTAAACCTAACGCTAACCATAAACCTAACACTAACCCTAACCCTAAACCTCATCCTAAACATCACACTAACCTTAACCTCTAAACCTAAACCTAACCCTAACACTCATCAGAAACCTAAATGAACCCTAACTCTAACCCAAACTCTGGCCTAACCCTAACCTGAACCCTAATGCTAACCCTAACTCTGGCCTAACCCTAATTCTAAACCTAATCCTAACCCTAGACCTAACACTAACCCTCATTTTAACCCTAACCTTAACCCTAATTCTAACCTTAACCCTAACCCTATCCAAACTCTGGCGTAACCCTAACCCTAAAACTAAACCTAACAGTATCCCTAACCCTAACACTCATTCTAAACCTAACCCTAACCCTACTCCTAACAATAACCCTAACACTAAACCTAACCCTAACCCTAGCATAATCCTAACCATAACTCAGTCCCTCACCCTAACTCTGGCCTCTCCTGAACCCTAAATATAACCCTAACCTTAACCCATATTCTAAACTTAAACTTAACCCTAATACTAACCATAAAACTAAACCTAACCCTAACCCTAACACTAGGAAAACACTAAACCTAAACTTAAACATAAACATAAACATAAACATAAACCTGACCCTTACCATAACCCTAACCCTAACACTAACCCTAGGCCTAACGCTAGCCCTACTCCTAACTCTAAGCAAAACCCTGGCCGATCCCTGACACTATCCCCAACCCTAACAATCACCAAAACGCTAACCCTATCCATTACCCTCATTCTAAACATAACCCTAACCCTAACCCAAAGCCTAAAACGAAACCAAACACTAACCCTAAACGTAAACCTAACCCTCATCCTAAACCTAACCCTAACCCTAAACCTAACCCTCATTTTAAACTTAAACTTAACCCTCTTCCTAACCCTAACCCTCACCCTAAACCTAACCCTAACCCTAAAACTAACCCTCACTTTAAACTTAAACCTAGGCCTCAACCCTAAACCTAACCCTAACCCTAAAAGTAACTCTAACCCTAACACTAAAACTAACCCTAACCCTAATCCTCATTCTAAACTTAATCCTAACCCTAACCCTAAATCTGGCCTATCCCTGACCCTAAACCTAACCAAAACCCTTAACCGAAACCTCATTTTAACCCTAGCCATCATCCTAACCCTAAAAGTAACCCTAAACCAAAACCTAACCCTAACTCTAACCCTAACCCTAACCCTAACCCTAATTCTGGCCTAAACCTAATCCTAACCATAATCCAAAGCCTGACCCTTACTTTGGCCTTTGGCTAACCCTAAAGCTAACCCTAACCCTAATGCTAACCGTAAACCTAATATTAACCCTAACCCTAAATCTCATCCTAAACATCATACTAACCCTAACCCCTAACCCTAAACCTAGCCCAAACACTCATCCTAACCCTAAACCTAAACCTAACCCTAACCCTAACTCTAACCCCTAACCCTCAACCTACCACTAGCCCTACCCCTAACCCTAACCCTAACTCTGGCCTAACCCTAACCCTAAACCTAACCCTAACCCTAGGCCTAACACTAACACTCATTTTAACCCTAACCCTAACCCTAACTTTAACATTAACCCTAAACATAATCCTAACTCTGGCATAACCCTAACCCTAAACCTAACCCTAACCCTAAAAATAACTCCAACCCTAACACTAAACCTAACCCTAACCCTAATCCTTATTCTAAAACTAATCCTAACCCTAACCCAAACTCTGGCCTATCCCTGATCCTAAACCTAACCAAAACCCTTAACTGACCCCTCACTTTAACCCTAACCCTCATCCTAACCATAACAGTAACCCTAAACCAAAACCTAACCCTAACTCTAACCCTAACCCTATCCCTAACTCTGGCATAACCCTAACCCTAACCATAATCCTAAGGCTGAGCCTTACTTTGGCCTTTTGCTAACCCTAAAACTAACACTAAGTCTAATCCTAAACCTCATACTAAACATCACACTAACCCTAACCCCTAACCCTAAATCTAACCCTACCACTCATCCTAACCCTAAACCTAAACCTAACCCTAACCTTAACTCTAACACCTAACACTAAACCTACCCCTCGCCCTAACCCTAAACCTAACTCTGGCCTAACCCTAACCCTAAACCTAACCCTAACCCTAACCCTAACCCTAACCCTAGGCCTAACACTAAACCTCATTTTAACCCTTACCCTAACCCTAACTTTAACCTTAACCCTAAGCATAACCCTAACTCTAGCATAACCCTAACCCTAACCCTAACCCTAACACTCATTCTAAACCTAACCCTAACCCTAACACTAACCCTAATAATAAACCTAACCCTAACCCTAACACTAAGAAAACACTAAACCTAAACCTAAACCTACAGCTAAACATAAACATAAACCTAACCCTGACCCTAACCGTAACCCTAACCCGAATGCTAAATGTAACCCTAAATCTGGCCTAACACTAACCCTAACCCTAACCCTAACTCTAACCTTAACCCTAAACCTAACACTAACCATGGCCTATGCCTAACCCTAACCTTAACCCTAACACTAAACCTAACCCAAATCCTAATGCTAACCATGGCCTATTCCTTAGCCTAACTCTAACCCTCACCCTAAACCTAACCCTAATCCTAATCCTGACTCTGGCCTAACCCTAACCCTAACCCTAAGCATAACCCTAACCCAAACACTAACCCTAACACTAAACTTAACCCTCACTCTGGCCTATCGCTAACCCTAACCCTAACCATAACACTCATTCTAAACCTACCCTAACCCTAAACCTAATCATAACAATAACCCTAACCCTAAACCTAACCTTAACCCTAGCATAATCCTAACCTTAACCTGGTCCCTCACCCAAACTCTAGCCTATCCTAAACCCTAAATCTAACCATAACCCTATCACTTATGCTAAACTTAACCTTAACCCTAACCCTAACCCTAACACTAAGAAAACACTAAACCTAAACCTAAACATAAACATAAACCTAACCCTGACCCTGACCATAACCATATCCCTAACGCTAACCCTAGGCCTAACGCTAGCCCTACTCTTAACTCTAAGCAAAACCCTGTCCAATCCCTAACCCTAACGCTAACCATAACCATCACCAAAACACTAACCCTAACTTTAACTGTAACCCTAACCCTCACCAAAACGCTAACACTATCCCTTACCGTCATTCTAAACATAACCCTAACCCTAACCCTAAGCCTAACCTGAAGCCAAACACTAACCCTAAACCTAAACCTAACCCTCATCGTAAATCTAATCCTAACCCTAACCCTAAATCTAACCAACCCTAACCCTAAACCTAACCCTCATTTTTAACTTAAACCTAACCCTCTTCCTAACTCTAACGGTAAACCTACCCTAAACCTAACTCTCATCCTAAACCTAACCCTATCCCTAACCTTAAACATAACCCTAACCCTAACGCTGAACCTAACCCTCACTTTAAACTTAAACCTAACCCTCGTCCTAATCCTAACCCTAAACCTAACCCTAACCCTAAACCTAACCCTAGCCTATCCCTAACACTAACACTAACCCTAACCTTAAACCTCACCAAAAACTTAACCCTAACCCTAACCCTAACTCTAACCCTAACAATAAACCTAGCCTTAAACCTAATCCTCATTCTAAACCTAATCCTAACCCTAATCTTAAACCTAACCCTGGCCTATGCCTAACCCTAACATTAACCCTAACCATAAACCTAACCCTAACCCTAACCCTCACCCTAACCCTAACCCTAATCCTAACCCTGACTCTGGCCTAACCCTAATCCTAACCCTAACCCTAACCATAACCATAACCCTAACCAAACACTAACCCTAACCCTAAACCTAACCCTCACTCTGGCCTCTCCCTAAACCTAACCCTAACCCTAACCCTAACCCACATTTTAACCATAACCCTAAAACTATCATAACCCTAACACTAAAACTAACCCTCATTATAAACTTAAACCTAACTCTCTTCCTAACGCTAACACTAAACCTAACCCTAACCCTAACCAGGGCGTATTCTCAACTCTAAACCTAAACCTAACACTAACTAACCCAAACTCTGGCCTAACCCTAACACTAACCCTAATGCTAACCCTAATTCTGTCCTAACCATAACCCTAATCCTAACCCTAACCCTAACCCTAGGCCTAACATTAACCTTCATTTTAAACCTAACCGTAACCCTGACCCTAAATGTAACCTTAACCCTAACCCTAACACTAACCATGGCTTATGACTAACCCTAACCTTGACCCCAACCTTAACCCAAACCCTAAACCTAACCCTAACCCTAACGCTAACCTTGGACTATCCCTAACCATAAATCTAACCATCATCTTAAACCTAACCCTAATCCTAACCCTGACTATTGCCTAACCCTAACCCTAACAATAACGATAAACCTAACCCAAACACTAAACCTAACCCTAACCCTAAACCTAACCCTCACTCTGGCCTATGCCTAACCCTAACCCTAACCCTAACCGTAACCATAACACTCATTCTAAACCTAACCCTAACCCTAATCCTAACAATAACCCTAACACTAAACCTAACCTTAACCCTAGCATAATCCTAACCATAACCCGGTCCCTCACCCTAACTCTAGCCGATCCTGAACCCTAAATCTAACCCTAACCATAACACTTATGCTAAACTTAACCTTAACCCTAACACTAACCCTAAAGCTAAACCTAACTCTAACCCTAACACTAAGAAAACACTAAATATTAACATATACATAAACATAACCTTGACCCTAACCATAACCCTAACCCTAATGCTAAACCGAAACCTAAACTAAAACCTAAACCTAAACCTAAACATACACATAAACATAAACCTAAACATAAACCTAACCCTGACCCTAACCATAACCATAACCCTAACGCTAACCCTAGGCCTAACGCTAGCCCTAATCCTAACTCTAAGCAAAACCCTTGCCGATCCCTAACAGTAAACCTATCCGTAACCGTCACCAAAATGCTAACCATAATTTAACTGTAACCCTAACCTTCACCAAAACGCTAACCCTATCCCTTACCCTCATTCTAAACATAACCCTAACCCTAACAGTAAGCCTAAACCGAAGTCAAACACTAACCCTAAACCTAAACCTCATCCTAAATTTAATCCTAACCCTAACCCTAAACCTAACCCTAACCCTAATTCTAAACCTAACCCTCATTTTAAACTTAAACCTAACCCTCTTCCTAACCCTAACCCTAACCCTAAACCTAACCCTCACAAAAAGCTAAACCTAACCCTAACCCTAACTTTGGCCTAACCCTAACCATAAACTAAGCCCTAACCCTAAACCTAACCCTCACCAAAACTCTCACCCTGACCCTAACTCTAACCCTAACCCTGAACTTAGGCCAAACAGTAAACCTAATTCAAAACCTAACCCTAACCCTAACCTAACACTAACCCTAAAACTAACCTTATCCCTAACCCTTAACAAAATGCTAACCCTAACCCTAACTGTAACTCTAACCCTAACCAAAACGTTAACCCTAACCCTAACACTAACTCTAACCTTAGCAAAATCCTAAACACAACCCTGCCCATCACCCTAACTCTGGCCTATTCTGAAACCTATACCTAACCCTAATCCTAACCCTAACCCGCATTCTAAATGTAACCTTAACAATAACGCTAACCCTAACTGTAACCCTAATCCTAACCCTAACTCTAACCCTAACCATAACCCTAAGCCAAAGACTAACCCTAAACCAAAATCTAAACCTAACCCTAACCCTCATCCTAAACCTAACCCTAAACATAACCCTAACCCTAACCCTAACTCTAACCCTAACCTTAACCCTAAAACTTACACTCGTTTTAACCCTAAAACTAACCCTCATCCTAACCCTAAACCTATCCTTAACTCTAACACTAACCCTAAGCCAAACACTAAACCTAAACCTAAAACTAACCCTAACCCTAAAACTAACCATAACTCTGGCCTTACCCTAACTCCAACCCTAAACCTAACCCTAACCCTAACCTAAACCTATCCCTAACCATAATACTAACCAAAATCCTAACTGTAACACTAACCCTAACACTAAACCTAACCCTAAACCTAACCCTAACGCTAGCCTTTCCCTAACCCTAACCCTAACCCTAACCCTAAAACTAACCCTCATTTTCACCCTAACCCTAACCGTCATCCTAACCCTAAACCTAACACTTAACCCAAAGCTAACCCTAACTCTAAATCTAACGCTAACCCTAACCCTAACCCTAACCCTCACCCTAACACTTGATTAACCCTAACCGTAACCCTAACTCTAAACCTAACACGAACCCTAACCATAACTCTGGCCTATCCCTAACCCTAAACCTAATCCTAACCTGAACCCTAACCATAAACCTCACCCTAACCCTAACCCTAACCCTAACCCTAACACTAAAC
Organism: Rhombomys opimus; assembly: GCA_010120015.1. NCBI lineage: Eukaryota > Metazoa > Chordata > Mammalia > Rodentia > Muridae > Rhombomys > Rhombomys opimus. The sequence goes on from REGO01000564.1 coordinate 561,948, forward strand.
ATAACCCTAACCCTAATCCTCATGCTAAACCTAACCCTAACCCAAACCCTGACTCTGGCCTTTCCCTAATCCTAATCCTAAACCTAACCCTAAACCTAACCCTCATTTTAACCCTAACCCTAACACTAAAACTAAACCAACCCCTAACCCTAACCTTAACTTAACCCTAACCTTAACCCTAACCCTAACCCTCATCCTATCCCTAAACCTAAACATAACCCTAACCCTAATTCTCATTCTAAACCTAACCATAACCCAAACCCTAACTCTGGCCTTTCCCTAATCCGAATCTTAAACCTAAACCTAAACCTAACCCTCATTTTAACCCTAATCCTAACCCTAAACCTAACCCTCATTTTAACCCTAACCCTAACACTAAACCTAACCCAACCCCTTACCCTAACCCTAACTTAACCCTAACTTTAACCCTAACCCTAACCCTCATCCTATCCCTAAACCTAAACATAACCCTAAACCTAAAACTTGTCCTAACCCTCAAAAAAACCGTAACCCTAACCCTATTGAAACCCTAACCCTAACCATAACATTCACCAAAAGCTAACACTAAAACTAACCCTAAACATAACCCTAGTGTAATCCTAAGCAAAACCCGAATTATAACCCTAACTCTGGCCTATCCTTAACCCTAAACTTAACCCTAACCATAACCATAACCCTTATTCTAAATGTAACCATAATTCTAAACCTAACCCTAACCCTAAACCTAACAGTAACCCTAAACTTAACCCTCAACCTAACCCTTCACCAAACCCTAACCCTAACTGTGGTCTTACATAAAGCCTAATCCTAACCCTAACCACAAAACCTAAATCTAAAGCTAACCCTAAACGTATCCTGAACACTAAACCTAACCATAACCCTAACCCTCATTCTAAAACTAACCCTAACCATAATTTTAACCCTAAGTCTGGCCTAAACCTAAACCTGACCCAAACATTAAACCTAACCCTAACCCAAACCCTAACAATAAATCTAACCCTCATTGTAAAGCTAACCTCAAAACTAAACCTAACCATAACCATAACCCTAACTGTCATCCTAAGCCTAACCCTAACCCTAAACCTAATTCTGGCCTATCCCTAAACCTAACAGTAATCCTAACCCTAACCATAACACTAACCCTCATTTAACCCTAACCCTAACGTTAACCTAACCCTAAAACTAAACCTAACCCTCCTTTTAACCCTAACCCTAACTCTCATTCTAACCCTAACCCTAACCCTAACTTTAACCCTAACTCTAACACTAATCCTAATCCTAACCCTAACTCTAACCCTAACACTAACCTTAACCCTAACTCTGGACTAACCCTAACCATAACCCTAACCTTAACTCTAACCTTACCACGAACCCTAGCCATATCTCTTGCCTAACCCTAACCCTAACCCTAACCTCACCAAAACGCTCACCCGAACCCTAACTATAACCTTAACCCAAACCAAACTGCTAACCCTAACCCTAAACCTAACCCTAACCCTCACCAAAATGCTCACCCTAACCCTAACTGTAACCCTAATCCTCACCAAAACACTAACCCTTACTCTAACCCTAAACCTAACCCGGGCCTATCCCTAACCGAACTCTAACCCTAACCCTGACCCAACTGTAACCGTAAACTTTATTCTAAACCTCACCAAAACTATAATCCTAACCCTAAAACTATACCTAAAACTAACCTAACCCTAACCATAACCCTAACTCTCATCCTATCCTTAAACGTAAACCTAAACCTAAACCTCATCCTAACCCTAAAAGTAACCCTAACCCTAACCCTATTGTAACCCAAACCTAAACCTAACACTCACCAAAACATTAACCCTAAAACTAACCCTAACTGTAACCCAAGTGTAATCCTAACCAAAACCCAGACCATAACCTTATCTCTGGACTATCCTGAACCCTAAACCTAACCCTAACCCTAACCCTCATCCTATCCTTAAATGTAAACCTAAAACTAAACCTAAACCTAAACCTCATCCTAACCCTAAAAGTAACCCTAACCCTAATGAAACCCTAACCTAAACCTAACACTCACCAAAACATTAACCCTAAAACTAACCCTAACTGTAACTCAAGGGTAATCCTAACCAAAACCCAGACCATAACCTTATCTTTGGACTCTCCTGAACCCTAACCCTAACCCTAACCCTAACCCTAACCTCAACAAAACGCTCACCCTAAACCTAACTATAACCTTAACCCAAACCAAACTGCTAACCCTAACCCCAACCCTAAACCTAAACCTAACCCTCACCAAAACGCTCACCCTAACCCTAACTCTAACCCTAAACCTCACCAAAACACTAACCCTAACACTAACCCTAGCATAATCATAATCATAACCTGGACCCAATCCCTAACTCTGTGTTTCCTGTACCCTAACACTAACCTTAACCTTACTAACTCTAACACTTAACCTAACCCTATTGAAACATTAACCCTAAACCTAACCCTTCCCAAAACACTAAACCTAAAACTTACCCTACCCATAACCCTACTACCAATAAAAAAGACCCCAACCCAAACTCTGGCCTATCCTGAACCCTAAACCTAACCCTAACCCTAACCCTAACCCTAACCCTAACCCTAACCTAACTCTAACCTGAACCCTAAACCTAACACTAACCCTAACACTGAACCTAACCCTAACCCTCATTCTAAACCTAACCCGAAACTTAACCCTAACTTTGGCCTTACACTAACCCTAACAATAACCCTAACCCTATCCCTAACCTTAAACCTAACCCTAACCCTAACCCTATCCATAACCCTAAGCCTAATACAAACCCTCACCAAAAAGCTCTATTAACCCTAACACTATCATTGGCCTAACCCTGACTTTAACCCTAAACCTTACCAAAATGCTAACCCTAACCCTAACCCTAGTGTAATCCAAAGCATAGCCCGGACCCTAACCCTAACTCTGGCCTATCCTGAACCCTAAATCTAACCTTAACCCTAACCCTAACCCTAACCCTAACCCTAACTCTAACCCTAAACCTAACCATATTGAAACAGAAAACCTAAACCCTACCATAACCATAACCCTCATTCTAAACTTAACCTTAAACATAACCCTAATCCTAAACCTAAACCTAACGCTAACCCTAAACCTGAGCCAAATACTAAACCTAAACCAAAACCTAACCCTACCCTAATCCTAACCTTCACCCTAACCCTCATCAAAACTCTAACCCTAACTCTAACTGTAACCCTAGCCCTAACCATAACCCTAACCCTAACCCCAACCCTATTGAAACTCTAACCAAAACAAGGACCTTAACCCTAACTCTGGCCTATCCCTAAACCTATCCCTAACCCTAAACCTAACGCTAACCCTAAAACTAACGCTAACCCTAACCCTAACGCTAAACGTAACCCTCACCAAAACGCTCACCCTAAACCTAAACCTAAACCTAACCCTAACCCTAACCCTAATCGTAACTCTGGCCTGACATGAACCCTAATTCTAACATTAACCCCTAAACCTAAACCTAATTCTTACCCTCACCAAAAAGCTAAACCTAACCCTAACTCTAACTTTGGCCTAACCCTAACCATAACCCTAACGCTAACCCTCACCAAAATGGTCACCCTAACCCTAACTCTAACCCTAAACCTCATCAAAACGCTAACCCTAACCCTAACCCTAAACCTAACCCTAAACCTAACCCTAACTGTAACCCTAAATCTGGCCTAAAACTAACAATAACCCTAACCCTAACACTAACCATAAACCTCATCCTAACCCTAACCCTAACTCATCCTAACCCTAACCCTAACCATAATCCTAACCCTAACCTTAACTCTAACGCTAACACTAACCGTAACCTTAACTCTGGCCTAACCCTAACCCTAAACCTAACTCTAACCCTAAATTTAACCCTAACCCTAACCCGAAACCTAACCCTCATTTTAACCCTAACCCTAACCCTAACCTAACCCTCACCCTAACCCTAACCGTAATCCGAACCCTAACCCTAACCATAACTCTAACTCTAACCCTAACCCTCATCCAAACCCTAAACCTAACCCTCATTCTAACCCTAACCCTAGCATTAACTCAATCCCGAACCCTAATGCTCACTTTAACCCTAACCTAAAACCTCATCCTAACTCTAAACATAACCCTAACCCTAACCTAACCCTAACCCTTACTCTAACCCTAAACTTCACCAAAACGCTACCCTTAACCCTAACCCTAACCCTAACACTAATCCTAGGGTAATTCTAACCATGAGCCAGAACCTAACCCTAACTCTGGCCTATCCTGGGCACTAACCCTAACCCTAACCCTAAAAAAAACCCTCATTTTAACGCTAACCCTAACCCAAACCCTACCCCTAACACTCATCTTAAACCTAAGCCTAACACTAATCCTAACAGTAACCCTAACCCTAACTCTAACCTTAACCCTTACCCTAAAACTAACCTAAACCTAACCCTAATTCTAGCCCTAATCATAAACCTTAACCTAACCCTAACACTAACCCTAAGCCTCATCCTAAACCTAAACCTAACCCTAACCCTCATTTTAACCCTAACCCTAACCTAAACCTAAACTTCATCCCAATCCTAAACCTAACACTAAACCTAACCATAACCCTAACCCTAACCCTAACCCTAATCCTAACCATAACCATGACCCTAAACCTAAACCTAAACTAACTCTAACCTTAAACCTCACCCTAAATGTAAACCTAACCCTAACACTAACCAAATCCCTAACTCTAAACCTAATCCCCGTCCTAACCCTACTCCTAATCCTAACCCTAACCATAACCCTAACGCTAATCCTAACCGTAAACCAAACCATAAATCTAAAACTAACCCTAAAGCTAATTCCAAGTCTAACCCTCATTCTAAACCTAACCCTTATTCTAACCCTAACCCTAAACCTAAACCTAACCCTCGTTTTAACCCTAAACCTAAACCTCATCCTAACCCTACCCCTACCCCTCATTCTAAACCTAACTCTAACGCTAACCCTAACTCTAGCCTATCCTTAACCATAACAGCGAACCTAAACTCTAACCCTAACACTAACCCAAACCCTAATCCTAACCCTAACCCTAACCTTAACCCTAACTCTCTCCCTAACCTTAAACATAACCTTAAGCATAACCCTAATACAAACCATAACTCTAACCCTAACCCTAACCCTGCCCTAACCCTAACCCTACCCTAACCCTAACGCTAAACCTAAACCTAAACCTAACTGAACCCTAAACCTAACCCTAATACTAACCCTCATCCTAACACTAATCCTAACCCTAAACCTCATCCAAAACCTGAAAAAACCCTAAACCTAACCCTCATTTTAACCCTAACCTTAACCCTAAACCTAACCCTCATCCGAACCTTAAACCTAACTATAATCCTAACCCTAACCCTCACTCGAACCCTAACCCTAACCTGACTCTAACGCTGACCCTAATTCTTGCCTATCCCTATCCCTAACCCTAACCCTAACCCTAATTCTAACCTTCATTTTAACCCTAACCCTAACTCTCACCGTAATGCTAACTGTAACCCTACCCCTAATCAAAACCTTAACCCAAACACTAACTCTGGCTTGACCCTAACCCTAACCCTAACCTTAACCTAACCCTAACCATAACCATAACCCTAACCCTGACCTAACCCTAACACTAACTCTAAAACTAACTCTGGCCTAAACCTAAACCTTACCTTGACACTAACCCTAACCTTAACCCTAACCCTAACCCTAACCGTAACCATAACCCTAACCCAAAGTCTAACCCTAACCCTAACTCTGCCCAACCCTAACCAAAACCATAACCATAACACTAATACTAACCCTAAACCTAACCTTAACCTTAACTCTAACCCTCAATTTAACCCTAATTCTAACTCTCACCCTAACCCTAAACGTAATCCTAACCCTAATACAAACCCTAACCCTAACCCGCACTCTGGCCTAACCCTAACCAAACCCTAACCCTACCCGTAACCTTAACCCTAACCTAACTTAACCCTAACCCTAAACCTAAGCTTAACCCTCACCGTAAACCTAACCCTAACCCTAACCATAACCGTAGCACTAACACTAATCCTCATCCTAACGCTAACCCTATTAAGTTTAGGATCCTAAACCTAACCCTACCCTAACCCTAGCCCTCATTTTAAACTTAAACCTAACCCTCATCCTAACCCTAACCCTAAACCTAACCCTAACCCTAACACTAAACATAACCTACATTTTAACCTTGAACCTAACCCTAATACTAACCCTAATCCTAAACCTAACCCTAACCCTAGCCTCTCCCTAACCCTAACCCTGACCCTAAACCTAAACCTAACCCTCATCCTAACCTTAACCCTAAACCTAAACCAAACCCTAACCCTAACTCTAACCCTAACCCTAAACCTAAACCTCATCTTAACCCTCACCCTAACCCTAACCCCTAACCACTAACCCTAAAACTAACCCTAACACTCATCTTAACCCTAAACTTTACCTAACCCTAACCCTAACGTGAACCCAAACTCTGGCCTAACCCTCACCATAACCCTAACCCAAACTCTGACCTAACCCTTACCCTCACCCTAACCCTAACGCTAACCCTAATTGTCATCCTAACCCTAACCCTAAAACTAATTCAAACCCTAACCCTAGTGTAATCCGAACCATAACCCGGAACCTAATCCTAACTCTGGCCTAACCCTAAACCTAACCCTAACCCTAACCCTCATCAAAATGCTAACCCTAACCCTAACCCTAACCCTAACCCTAACCCTAACCCTAACTCTAACTCTAATCCTAACCCTAACCTTAACCCTAACTCTGGCCTAACCCTAACTCTAACCCTAACTCTAACCCTAACCCTAACACTAACACTAACTCTGGCCTAATACTAAAACTAAACCTAATCCTAATCCTAACCCTAACCTTAACTCTGGCGTATCCTTAACCCTAAACCTAACCCTAACCCTGAACCTCATGCTAACCCTAACCCTAATTCTAAACGTAAACCTCATCCTAAACCTCACCCTAACCTTAACCCCTAAGCCTAAAACCTAACCCTAGCACTCATCCTAGCCCTAAATTTACACCCAACCCTAACCCTAACCCAAACTCTGGCCTAATCCTAACCCCCAACTCTACCCCTAAACCTAACCCTAACCCTAAACCTAAACCTAACCCTAATTTTAACCTTAACCGTAACCCTAACCCTAACTCTGGTGTAACCCTAAACCTAAACCTAAACCTAACCCTAACCATAACCGTATCCCTAACAATTACCCTAACCATGAACATAACCCTAACCCTAGCATAATCCTAACCATAACCAGGTCCATCACCCTAACTCTGGCCTATCCTGAACCCTAAATCTAACCCTAACCTTAACCATTTTTCTAAACTTAACCTTAACCCTAACACTAACCCAAAACAAAAGTGAAACACTAACCCTAAAGTTAAACCTAACGCTAACCCTCATCCTAAACCTAACCCTAACCTAACAATAGCCCTGAAACCTAAACCTCATTTTAAACTTAAACCTAACACTCATCCTAACCCTAACCCTAAACCTAACCCTAACACTAACTCTAACCTTAACCGTAATCCTAACCCTACCTCTGGTGTAAAGCTGACCCTAAACCTAAACCTATCCCTAACCCTAAACCTAACACTCATTCTAAACCTAACCCTAAACCTAATCCTAACCCTAACTCTGGCGTATCCTTAACCCTAAACGTAACCCTAACCCTGAACCTCATGCTAACCCTAACCCTAATTCTAAACCTAAACCTCATCCTAACCCTCATCCTAACCTTAACCCCTAAGCCTAAAACCTAACCCTAACACTCATCCTAGCCCTAAACTTACACCTAACCCTAACCCTAACCCAAACTCTGGCCTAATCCTAACCCTAACCCAAAGGTTAACCCTAACTCTGGCCTAACACTACCCCTAAACCTAACTGTAACCCTAACCCTAAACCTAGGCCTAACACTAATCCTCATTTTAACCCTAACCCTAAACCTAACCCTAACCCTAACTTTAACCATAACCGTAACCGTATCCCTAACAATAACCCTAACCCTGAACCTAACCCTAACCCTAGCATAATCCTAACCATAACCCGGTCCATCACCCTAACTCTGGCCTATCCTGAACCCTAAATCTAACCCTAACCTTAACCATTATTCTAAACTTAACCTTAACCCTAACAATAACCCAAAACCGAAGCCAAACACTAACCCTAAAGTTCAACCTAACGCTAACCCTCATCCTAAACCTAACCCTAACCCTAACAATAACCCTGAAACCTAAACCTCATTTTAAACTTAAACCTAACCCTCATCCTAACCCTAACCCTAAACCTAACCCTAACACTAACTCTAACCTTAAACGTAATCCTAACGCTAACTCTGGTGTAACCCTGACCCTAAACCTAAACCTATCCCTAACCCTAAACCTAATGCTCATTCTAAACCTAACAATAAACCTAACCCTAACCCTAACCTTAACCCTAACAATAAACCTAACCCTAAACCTAACCATAACCCTAGCATAATCCTAACCATAAACCCTTCCCTCACCCTAACCCTAACCCTATCCTGAACCCTAAATCTAACCCTAACCCTAGCCCTTATTCTAAACTTAACCTTAACCCTAACACTAACCAAAACCGAAGCCAAAAACTAACCCTAAAGCTAAACCTAACCCTAACCCTAAACCTAACCCTAACCCTAACTCTAACCCTAAACCTAACCCTCATTTTAAATTAAAACTAACCATCAACCTAACCCTAACCCTAACCCTAAACTTCACCAAAAAAATAATCCTAACCCTAAACCTAACACTAACCCTAACACTAAACCTAACCCTAAACCTAACACTAACCCTAGCATAATCCTAAACATAACACGGTCCCTCACCCTAACTCTGGCCTATCCTGAACCCTAACCTCCTAACCTAACCCTAACCCTAACCCTTATTCTAAACTAAACCTTAACAATAACAATAAACCAAAAACGAAGACAAACACTAACCCTAAAGCTAAACCTAAACCTAACCCTCATCCTAAACCTAACCCTCTTCCTAACCCTAACCCTAAACCTAATCCTAACCCTAACACTAAACCAAAACATAACCCTAACCCTAACCCAAACCCTAACCCTAACCCTAAGCCTAACTCCGGCCTAACACTAACCCAAACCATAACCCTAACCCTAACCCTAAATATAAATCTAAACCTAACCTAACCTTAACCCTAACCCTGTCCCTAATTCTAACCCTAACCCAAACCGTAAACCTAAACCTAACCCTAACCCTCATTTTAACCCTAACCCCTAACAGTAACCCTCATCCTAAAATAAACCCTAACCATAATCCTTACCTTAACCCTAACCCTAACTCTAACCCTAACCCTCATCCTAACCCGAAACCGAACCCAAACCAAAACTGTAACCCTCATTTTAACCATAAGCCTAAACCTCATCCTGACCCTAAACCTAATCCAAACCCTAACATAACCCTAACCCTAACCCTAACTCTAACCCTCAACAAAACACTAACCCTAACCCTTACCCTTACCCTAACACTAACCCTAGCATAATTCTAAACATAATCGTAAACCTTAAATATAACTCTGGCCTATCCTGAACCCTATCCCTAACCCTAACCCTAACCCTAACACTAAATCTAACCCTAACCCTACTGAAACACTAACCCTAAACCTAACCCTCAAAAAAAGCTACCCCAAAAACTTACCCTCATTTTAAACCTAACCCTAAACTTACCCCTAACACTTATCCCAACGCTAACCCTAATCCTAATCCTAACCTTAACACTAACCCTAACTCTAACCCAAACCCTCATCCTAACCCTAACCCTTATCCTAACCCTAACCCTAACCCTAACCCTAACCCTAACCCTAACCTAACCCTAACCCTAACCTTAACCCTAAACCTATTGAAACACTAACCATAAACCTAACCCTCAACAAAACGCTAACCCTAAAACTTACCCTCATTTTAACCCTAACACTAATCCTAAAACTACACCTAACCCTCATCCTAACCCTAACCCTAACCCTAAACTTAACTCTAACCCTAAACCTCATCCTAACTCTAACCCTAATCCTAACCATAACCCAAACAATAACCTTAAACCCTAGCCTAACCAAAACCCTAACCCTAACACTCATTCTAACCCTAAACCTCATTATAAACCTAACCCTCAATTTAACCCTAACCCTAAACCTCATCCTAACCCTGACCCAGTGGCTAACCCTGATTCTAAACATAACTCTAACGTTACCCCTAACTCTGGCCTATCCGTAACCCTAACCCTAACCCCAATCCTAACCCTAACCCTAAACCTAACCATAACACTAACCTTAAATCTAACCCTAACACTAACCCTAAAACTAAACCTAACCCTGACACAATCCTTAACCCTACCCTTAACCTAAAGCTAAGCCTAAACCTCACCAAAACGCTAACCCTAACCCTAACCCTAACACTAACACTAACACTAACCCTACCCCTCATTCTAATCCTAACCTTAACCCTAACCCTAACCCTCATCCTAAACCTAACACTAACCATAATTCTAACCTAAAGCAACCCTAACTCTAACCCTAACCCTCATCCTAAACTTAAACCTAACTCTATCCCTCATTCTAACCCAAATCCTAAACCTAAACCTAAACCTAACCCTCATTTTAACGCTAATCCTAACCCTCATCCTAAACCTAACCATACCTCTAACCCTGATTCTAAACCCAACTCTAACACTAACCCTTACTCTGACCTATCCTTAACCCTAACCCTAACCACAACCCTAACCCTAAAACTAACCATAACATTACCTTAAACCTAACCCTAACCCTAATCGTAACCCTAACCCTAACCCTAACCCTGACCCTGACCCTGACCCTGACCCTGACCAAAACCCTAACCCTACCCTAACCCTAACCCTAACACGAACCAGAACTCTGGCCTAACCCAAACCCTAACCATAACCCTAACTTTAACCCTAACCAAACCATAACCTTAAATCTAATACTTACCCTAAACCTAACCCTAACCCTAACCCTAAACCTCATTTTAACCCTAACCCTAAACCTCATCCTAACCCTTAACCTAAAGCTAACCCTAACCTAAGTCTAACCCTAACCCTCACCAAAACGCTAACCCTAACCCTAACCCTAACCCTAAGAATAACACTAACCATAGCATAAGACTAAAAATAACCCGGACCCTAACCCTAACCCTAACTATGGCCTATCCTGAACCCTAACCCTATCTCTAACCTTAACCCTAACATTACCCTATATGTAACCCAAACTCCAAGCCTAATCCTAACCCTATCCTCATTTTAAACCTAACCCTAATTCTACCCATAACCCTCCCTAACACTAACCCTAACCCTAACCATAACACTAACACTAACAATAACCCTAACTCTAATCCTGACACAAACCCTAACCCTAACCGTAACCCTAAACCTAAAGCTAACCATAACTCTGGCCTAACCCTAACACTAACCCTAACCCTAACCATAACACTAACACTAACAATAACCCTAACTCTAATCCTGACACAAACCCTAACCCTAACCGTAACCCTAAACCTAAAGCTAACCATAACTCTGGCCTAACCCTAACACTAACCCTAACCCTAACATTAACACTAACCTAACCCTAACCAAACCCTCACCCTAACCCTAACCTAACCCTAACACAAACCTTATTTTAGCCCTAAACTTAAACCTCATCCTAACTCTAACCCTAACCCTAACCCTGGCCTATCCTTAACACTAACCCTAACCCTAAATCTAACCATAACCCTAACGCTAACCTAACGCTTACCTTAACCTAACTCTAACCCTAACCTAAACCTAAACCTCATTCTAACCCTAACCCTAACCCTAAACATCATTTTAACCCTAACCCTAACCCTCAAACTAACCCTAACCCTAACCCTAACACAAACCGTAAACCTAACCCTAACCCTAACCCTAACCCTAACCGTAACTCTGGCCTAACCCTAACCCTAACCCTAACCCTAAACCTAACCTAACCATAACTCTAACCCTACCAATAACCATTATCTTAAACCTAACCCTAACCCTAATCATAAACCTAACCCTAACCCTAAATCTAACCCTACCCCTCATCCTAACCCTAAAACTAAACGTAAACCTAACCCTAACCCTGACCCTAACCATAACCCAAACCCTAACCCTAACCCTAACCCTAACCCAAACCATAACCCTAACTCTAACCCTAAACCTAAAACTAAACCTAAGCCTCATTCTAACCCTAACCCTAAACTTAAACCTAAATCTAACCCTCAATTTAAACCTAACCCTAACCCTCATCCTAACCCTAAGCTACCTCTAACCCTGATTCTAAACCTAACTCTAACCCTAACCCTAACTCTGGCCTATCCCTAAGCCTAACCCTAACCCAAACCCCAACCCTAACACTAACACTAAACTTAACCCTAACCCTAAAACTAACCCTAACCCTCATCCTAACCCTAACCATCATTCTAAACCTAACCCTCATTCTAACCCTAACCGTCATTGTAAACCTAACCCTCATTCTAACCCTAACCGTCATTGTAAACCTAACCCTCATTCTAACCCTAAGACCTCATTTTAATCCTAATCCTCATTCTAAACCTAACCCTCTTTCTAAACCTAACCCTAACCCTAAATCTAAACCTAACCCTCATTTTACCTCTAACCCTTACACTCATCTTAACCCTAACCCTACACCTAACCCTCATTTTAAACCTAACTCTAAAGCTAACCCTAACTGTGGCCTATCCCTAACCGTAACCCTATCCTTACCCCTAACCACAACCTTCATTTTAACCCTATCCCTAACCCTCAACCTAACCCCAACGATAACCCTAACACTAACACAAACCCTAACCTTAACCCTAAACCTAACTCTAACCCTAACACTGACCCTATTGAAAGACTAACCCTAAACCTAACCCTCACCAAAACACTAACCCTAAAAATTAACCTTACCTTAACCCTAGTGTAATCCTACCCATAAACAGGACGGTAACCCTAACTCTGGCCTATCCAGAACACTAAAACTTACACTAACCGTAAAACTAACACTAACCCTAAGCCTAAAACTAACCCTCATTTTAACCCTACCCTAAGCCTAACCCTACCAATAACCCTCATACTAACCCTAACCCTAAAACTAAACCTAACCCCGATTTTAACCCTAAAAATAACCCTCATTCTAACCCTAACCCTACTCCTGACCATCATTCTAAACATAACTCTAATGCTAACCCTAACTCTGGCCTATTACTAACCCTAACCCTAACCTCAACCCTAATAATAACCATAACCCTAACCCTAACTTATTCCTAAACCTAAACCTATCTCTAACCCTAATGCTCACCAAAATGTTAACCCTAACCGTAACCCAAACAATAACAATAAACCAAGTGTAATTCTAACCATAACATGGACCCTAACCCTAAACCTCATCCTAACACTAAATCTAACCTTACCCTAAACTAACCCTAACACTAACCCTAACTCTAACCATGACCCTAGTGTAATTCTTACCATAACCCGGAACATAACCCTAACTCTGTCATATTCTCAAACCTAACCCTAACCCTAACCCTAACCCTAGCCCTAGCCCTAACCCTAACACTAACTCTAACCCTATCCCTAACTCTATTCAAACAATAACATGAAACCTAACTCTCACGAAAACGCTAACCCTAAAACTTACCCTAACCTTAACCCTAGTATAATCCTACCCATAAACAGGACCCTAACTCTAACTCTGGCCTATCCTGAACACTAAACCTAACCCTAACCCTAAACTAACCCTCATTTTTATCCTAACCCTAAACCTAATCCTAACCGTAACCTTAACCCTAACCCTAACCCTCAAACTAACCCTAACCTTAATCCTAACCCTAACCCTAACGCTAACTCTAACCCAAAACCTTATGCTAACCCTAACCCTAATTGTAACCCCAACCTTAAACAAAACCATAACCCTAACCTAACCCTAACCCTAAACTTAACTCTAACCCTAAAACTAACCCTAACCCTCATTCTAACAGTAACCCTCATTCTAAACCTATCACTCATTCTAAAACTAACTCTAACCCTAACCCTCATCCTAAAAGTAACCCTACTGCTAACCCTCATTCTAAACTTTACTCTAACACTAACCCTAACTCTGGCCTATCCCTAACACTAACCCTAACCCCAACCCTAACCCTCATTTAAACACTAAACCTAAACCTCATCCTAACCCTAACCCAAACCTTAACCCTGGCCTATCCTTAACCCTAACCCTAACTCTAACCCTAACCTTAACTCTAACCGTGACCCTAACCCTAACCCTAAATCTGGCCTAAACCTAACGCTCATCGAAACGCTAACCTAAGCCTAAACCTAACCCTAACCCTAAACCTCATCCTAACTCTAACCATAAGCTTAACACTCATTTTAACGCTAACACTAACCCTCACTCTAACCCTAACCATAACACTATCCCTAACCCAAATTCTAACCCTAACCCTAACTCTGCCTAACCCAAACCCTAACCCTAACACTAAACCTAACCTAACCCTAACCCTAAAAACCCTAACCATAAACCTAACCCTAAACCTAACCCTAACACTCTCACTAAACCTCATCCTAAACCGAACCCTAACTCTAACCCTCATCCTAACCCTAAACCTAACCATAAACCTCACTTTATCCCTAACACTAACCGTAAACCTAACCCTCATCCTAACCCTAACCCTCATCCTAACCCTAACCCAAAACCTAACCCTAACCATAACCTAAATTTAAACCTCACGCTAACTTTAACCCTCATCCTCACCAAAATGCTAACTGCTACCCTAACACTAACACTAACACTAACACTAACACTAACTCTAGCATAATTCTAACCATTCCCCTGACCCTAACCCTAACTCTTGCCTGACCCCTAACCCTAAACATAACCCTAACTATAACCTTAACCCTAACCTAAGCCTAACCCTAACCCTAACCCTAACCCTAACTCTAACCATAAAACTAACACTAAAACTCATTCTAACCCTAACCCTCATTCTAACACTAACCATAACCCAAAACCTAAACCTAACCCTCATCTTAACCCAAACCCTAATCCTCATCCTAACCCTAACCCTATGGCTAACCCTCATTCTAAACATAACTCTACACTAACTCTAACTCTGGCCTATCACTAACCCTAACCCTAACCAGTACACTAACCCTAACTCTAACCTTGGCCTATCCATAACCATAAACCTAACTCTAACCCTAACCCTCATCCAAATAATAAACCTAAACCTAACCCTAACCGTAACTCTAACCCTAAACCTCATCCTAACCCTAACCCTAATCCTAACCCTAACCATAACCCTATTGAAACACTAACCCTAATCCTAACCCTCATCAAAACACTAACCCTAAAACTTACCCTAACCTTAACCCTAGGGTAATCCTACCCATTAACAGGACTCTAACCCTAGCTCTGGCCTATCATGAACACTAATCCTAACCCTAACCATAAACCTAACCCTAAAACTAACAATTAATTTTAACCCTAAACCTAAACCTAACACTTATCCTAACCCTAAACCTTACCCTAACTCTCATCCTAACCCTAAACCCTTCCCTAAACATAAGCCTAAACATAACCCTAACCCTAAAACTAACTCTAACCCTCATTCTAACCCTAACCCTAACCCTAAACTTAAACCTAACCCTCATTTTAACCCTAACCTTAACCATCACCCTAAACTTAACCCTACCTCTAACCCTGATTCTAAATCTAACTCTAATGCTAACCCTAATTCTGGCCTCTCCCTAACCCTAACCCTAACCCCAACCCTAAACCTAACCCTAAACCGAAATCTGGCCTAAACTGATCCCTAAACCTCATTTTAACCCTAACCCTAAACCTCATCCTAACCCTAAACCTAAAGCTAACCCTAACCGAACCCTAACCCTAACCCTAGAATTACCCCTAATTCTAACTCTAACCCTAACCCTAAACCTAAATCTAACCCTACCCATAACCCTCATCCTGAACCTAATCCTAACCCCAATCCTAAACCTAGCCCTAACACTAACTCTAACGCTAACCCTCATCCTAACCCTAAACCTTATCCTAAACCTAACCCTAACCATAACCCTAAAACTAGCCCTAACACTAAACCTAACCCTAAACCTAAAAATAACCCTAACCGTTATTCTAACCCTAACCCTCATTCTAAACCTAAACCTCATTGTAACCCTAACCCTAACCCTAATCCTAAACCTAACCCTCATTTTAACCCTAGTCCTAAACCTATCCTCATCCTAACCCTAACCCTAACCATAATCCTAACCCTAACACTAACCCTAACTCTAACCTTAACCCTCATGATAAACCTAACCCTAAATGTAACCCGTATTCTAAACCTAACCCTAACCCTGACCCTAACCCGAATCAGAAACCGAACCCTAACCCTCATTGAAACCCTAACACTACACCACATCCTAACCCTAAACCTAACGCTAACTCTAATAGTAACCTTCACCAAACCGATAACCCTAACCCTAAATCTAACCCTATCCCTAACCCTAAACCTAACCCTCATCAAAATGTTAACCATAAAACTTACCCTAACCTTAAGTCTAGTGGAATCCTACCCATAAAGAGGACCCTAACCCTAACTCTGGCCTATCCTGAACACCAACCCTAACCATAACCCTAAATCTACCCTAAACTAACCCTAACCCTAAAACTAACCGTCATTTTAACCCTAACCCTATCCCCAAAGCTAACCCTCATCGTAACTCTAACCCTAATCCTAAAAATAACCCTAACCCTAAACGTAAACCTAACCCTCATTTTAACCCTAACACTTACCCTCACCCTAACCCTACCCCTACCCCTTATCCTCATTCTAAACCTAACTCAAACGCTAACCCTAAATCTGGCCTATCTTTAAACCAAACCCTAACCCCAAACTTAACCCTAACTCTAACCCTAACACTAACCCTAACCCTCATTTTAACCCTGACCTAAACCTAATCCTAACCCTAACCCTAATCCTAACCCTAGCCTATACCTAAAACTAACCCAAACCCTAAACATAACACTAACCCTCATCCAAACGATAAACCTAACCCTAAAACTAAACCTAAAGCTAACCTGAACCGAAACCCAAATCCTAAACCTCATTTTAACCCTAACCCTAAACCTCATCGTAACCCTAAACCTAACCCTAACATAACCCTAACACTAACCGTAACTGTAACCATAACCCTCCCCAAAACACTAACCTGAACCATAACCTCAACCCTAAACCTCATCCTAACACTAACCGTAACCATAATTCTAACCCTAACCCTAACCCTATTGAAACACTAACCTTAAACCGAAGCTTCATCAAAACTCTACCCCTAAAACTTACCCTAACCTCAATCCTAGTGTAATCCTAACCATAAACTGGACACTAACAACAGCCTATCCTGAACCCTAAACATAACTCTAATCCTAACCCTAACCCTAACCAGAACCCTAAACCTAACCTAACCCTAACCCTAACACTAACCTTAAAACTAACCCTAACCGTAATCCTAACCATAACAGTAACACTAAAACTAAGCATCATCCTAACCCTATCCCTAACCCTAACCCTCACCCTATTCCTAATCCTAAACCTAAGCCTAACTCTAACTCTAACCCTAACCCTCATCCTAAACCTAACCCTCATTCTAACCCTAAATCTAACCCTAATCCTAACCCTAAAAATAACCCACCCATAAAACTAACCCTAACCCTCATAATAACCCTAACACTCATTCTAAACTTAACCCTCATTCTAACTCTAACCCTAAACCTAAACTTAAACCTAACCCTCATTTTAACCCTAACCCTAACCCTCATCCTAAACCTAACCTTACCTCTAAAACTGATTCTAAACCTAACTCTAATGCAAACCCTAACTCTGGCCTATCCCTAACCCTAACCCTAAACCTACCCCTAACCCTAACCTAAGCCTTACCCTAACCCTAACTCTAACCCTAACCCTCACCAAAACGCTAACCCTAACCCTAACTCTAACCCTAACTCTAACCCTAAACCTAACCCTCATCAAAACTCGAATGCTAAAACTTACCGTAACCTTAACCCTAGTGTAATCCTACCAATAAAGAGGACCCTAACACTAACTCTGGCCTATCCTGAACACTAACCCTAACACTAACCTTAAACCTATCCTAACCTAACCCTAAACCCTAACCCTAAAGCTAACCCTCATTTTAACCCTAACCCTAACCCCAACCCTAAACCTAATCCTCATCCTAACCCTAAACCTAACCCTAATCCTAACTCTAACCCTAACCCTAATCCTAAACTTAACCCTAACCCTTAACCTACACCTAACCCTCATTTTAACACTAACACTAACCCTCATCCTAACCCTAACCCTACCCCTTATCCTCATTCTAAACCTAACTCTAGTGCTAACTCTAACTCTGGATTATCCTTAACCCTAATCCTAATGCCAAACTTAACCCTAACTCTAACCCCAACACTAACCCTAACCCTAAACCAAAACCTAACCCACATTTTAACCCTAAACCTAAACCTCATCCTAACCCTTC
Organism: Rhombomys opimus; assembly: GCA_010120015.1. NCBI lineage: Eukaryota > Metazoa > Chordata > Mammalia > Rodentia > Muridae > Rhombomys > Rhombomys opimus. The sequence goes on from REGO01000564.1 coordinate 580,621, forward strand.
CCCTAACCCTAACCCTGGCCTATCCCAAACCCTAACACAAACCCTCATACTAACCCTAACCCTAACCATAATCATATCCCTAACCCTAACTCTAACCCAAACCCTTATCCTAACACTAACCTAAACCTAACCCTCATTCTAAACCTAACCCTAACCCGAACCCAAACACGAACACTAACCCTCATTTTAACCCTAACCCTAAACCTCATCCTAACCCTAAAACTAACAGTAACCCTAAAATAACCCTAACCCTAACTCTAACCCTAACCCTCACCAAAACGCTAACCCTAACCCTAACGCTAACCCTAACTCTAAATCTAGAGTAATTCTAACCACAACATGGACCCTAACCTTAACTCTGGCCTATCCTGAACCCTAACCCTAGCTCTAACCCTAACCCTAACCCTACACAAACACTAACCCTGAACCTAACCCTCACCAAATAATAACCCGAAAACTTACTCCAACCTTAACCATAGTGTAATCCTACCCATAAACAGGACCCTAACCCTAACTCTGGCCTATCCTGAACACTAACACTAACCCTAACCCTAACCCTAACCCTTACTCTAACCCTAAACTTAACACTAACCCTAACCCTAAACCTAAAACTAACCCTAATTTTAACCCTAAACCTAAACTTAAACAATATCCTAACCTTACCTAACAATAACCCTCATTTTATCTCTAACCCTAACTCTCACCCTAACGTAACTCTTATTTTATCCCTAACCTTAACCCTAACCCAAACCCTAACAATAACCCTAACCCTACCCCAATCACTAACCCTAACCCTAATACTCATTCTAAACCTAACCCTAACACTAACCCTAACCCTCATTCTAACCCTAAACCTAACCTGATCCCAAACACGAAACCGAAACCTAACCCTTATTTTAACCATAACCCTAAACCTCATCCTAACCTTAACCCTAGCCCTAACCCTCACCCTAACCCTAACCATAAACCTACACCTAACCCTAACCTTATCCCTATTGAAACACTAACCCTAAACCTAACCGTCACAAAAACACTAACCCTAAAACTTAAACTAACCTTAACCCTAGCATAATCCTACCCATAAAGAGGACCTTAACCCTAACTGTGGCCTATCCTTAACACTAAACCTAACCTTACCCCTAACCCTAACCCTAAAACTAACGTTCATTTTAACCCTAAAACTATTACCCTAACACTACCCCTAACCCTTATCCTATCAGTAACCCTAACCCTAATCCTAACCATAGCCCTAAAACTAACTCTAACCCTAACCCTCATCCTAACCATAAACCTAATCCTAACCTTAACTCTAACCCAAACCCTAGCCCTAAACATAACCCTAACCCTAAACCTCATTCTAAACCTAACCCTAACCCTAACCGTAACCCGAACCCTAACCCTCATTTTAACAATAATCCTAAACATCATCCTAACCCTAAACCTAACCTTAACCATAAACTAACCCTAACCCTAAACCTTACTCTAAACCTCACCATCAAGAAAACGCTAATCCTAACCCTAACTCTAACCCTAAACCTAACTCTAACCCTAAAGCTAAACCTAACCCTCATTCTAACCCTAACCCTAACCCAAAACCTAAACCTAACCCTCATTTTAACCCTAACCCTCATCCTAACCCTAACCCTAATGTTAACCCTCATTCTAAACTTAACTCTACGCTAACCCTAACTCTGGCCTATCCCTAAACCTAACCCTAACACTAACCCTAAAACTAACCCTAACCCTAACCCTAAAACTAACCCTAACCCTCATTCTAACCGTCACCCTAACCCAAAAACTAAACCTAACCCTCATTTTAACAATAACCCTAACCCTCATCCTAATGCTAACCCTACCGCTAACCCTCATTCTAAACTTAACTCTACACTAACCCTAAATCTGGCCTAACCCTAACTCTTTCCCTAACCCCAAACCTAACCCTAATTCTAACCCTAACACTAACCCTAACCCTAACACAAACACTAACCCTCATTTTAACCCTAAGACTAAACTTCATCCTAAAACTAACCCTAACCCTAAACAAAACCCTAGCCTATCCATAACCCTGACCTTAAGCCTACACTTAACCCTAACCCTAACCCAAACCTAACCCTAACCCAAACCCTAACCCTAACTGTGCCTAAACCTAACCCAAACGCTAACCTTCACCAAATCCTAACCATGACTCTGGCCTAACTGTAACCCTAACCCTAACGCTAACCCTAAACCTCACCTAACCCTAACCCTAACCGTAACCGTTAACCTAACCCTAAACCTAATCCTAAACATAAACCTAACAGTAAATCTAACCCTCGTCCTTACCCTAACCCTAATACTAAACCTCATCCTAACCCTAACCCTAACCCTAAACCTAACACTTATCCTAACCCTAAACCTCATCCTAACCCTAAACCTGGCCCTAAACCTAACCCTCATTTTAACCCTAACCGTAAACCTAATCCTAAACCTAAGATCATCCTAACCCTAACCCTAACCCTAACCCTCATACTAAACCTAACCCTATCCCTAACCCTCATTTTAACCATAATCTTATACCTCATCCTAACAATATACCTAACCCTAACTTAACTTAACTTAACTTAAACATAACCGTAACCCTAACCTAACTCTCATCCTAAACCTAACCCTTACCTAACCGTAACCCTGCCCTAAACCTAACACTAACCATAACACTAACTGTAAAACTCATCCTAACTGTAACCCTAACCCTAAGCCTAACCTTAACCTCATTTTAACCCTAATCTTAACCTGAAACCTAAACCTAACCATAACCAAAACACTAAACTAAACCTAAACCTAATCTGAACCCTAACCCTAACCCTAAACTCATTTTAACAATAACCCAAATCTAACCCTAAACCGAACCCGAACCCTAACGATCATTTTAACCCTAACCCTAAACCTCATCCTAGCCCTAAATTTAACCCTAATCCTACCCCTTACCCTAACGTTTGCTTACCCCTAACATTAACCCTAAAACTAACCCTAACCCTCATCCAAACGCTAAACTTAACCCTAACCCTAACCCTAACCCTAACCCTAACCCTGACACTGACCCTGACCCTAACCTTAACCCCAACCCTAACCCTAAACCTAACCCTAACTCTTGCCTAACCATAACCCTGACCGTAACCTTATCCCTAACCCTAAACCTAACCCTAATCTAACCCTAACCCTAACTGTAAACCTCATCCTAACTCTAACCATAACCCTCATTCTAACCCTAACCCTAAACCTAACCTAAACCTGACTGTAACCCCAACCCAAACTGTAAACTTAACCGTAACCGTAACTGTAACCCTAACCTGACACTAACACTAACCCTCATCATAAACCTAAACCTAACCCTAACCCTAAACCAACCCTAACACTATCCCTAAACATAAATCTCAGTGTAACCACAACCCTACCCTAACACTAACACTAACCCTCATTTTATCCCTACCCTAAGCCGCACCCTAAACTTAAACTTAACCCTAACCTTCATTTTATCTCTAACCCTCACCCTAACCATAACCGTAATGCTAACCCAAAAACCAAATCCTAACCCTAACCCTCACCTTAACCCTAACCCTTAATCTAACACTAACCTTAACGATCACCCTAACCCTACACTAAAACTTACCCTAACCCTTACCCTAAACGTAGCCCTAACCCTAACCCTAACTCTAATCCTAACAGTAACCCTATAGAAACACTAACTCTAAACGTAACCCTCACTAAAATGCTAACCCTAAAACTTATCCTAACCTTATCTCTAGTGTAAACCTACCCATAAACATGGCCCTAACACTAACTCTGGCATATGCTGAACACTAAACCTAACAATAAGCATAAACCCTAACCCTAACCCTAACCCTCATTTTAGCCCTAACCCTAACCCTAATCCTAACCCTAACCATAACCCTAATACTAAACTAACCCTAACCCTAACCCTAATCCTAAACCTAACCCTGACCCTAAAACTAAAACTAAACCTCATTCTAAAGCTAACCCTCATTCTAAACCCAATCCTCATTCTAAACCCAACAATAACCCTAAACCTAAACCTAACAGTCATTTTAACGCTAACCCTAACCCTCATCCTAACCCTAAACCTACCCCTAAACCTCATTCTAAACCTAACTCTAACGCTCACCCTAAATCTGGCCTATCCCTAACCCTAAACCTAAACCTAACTAAAACCCTAAACCTAAACCTAACTCTAACCCTAACCTAGCCATGACCCAAACCCTAACCCTAACCTTAACCCTAACCCTAACCCTAACCCTAAATCTGGCCTAACGCTAACCCTAACCCTAACTTTAATTTTAACCTAACCCTAAACCTAACCCTAACGATGGTCTAACACTAACCCTAAACCTATCAGTAACCCTACACGTCACATAACACTAAACTTAACCATAACCTAAACTGTAAACCTTACCCTAACACTAACCATAACCCTAAAACTAACCCTAACCCTAATCCTAACCCTAACCCTAACCCTAACTCTCATCCTAAACCTAACCAAAAGCCTAACTCTAACCCTAACCCTAACACTAACTGTAACACTAAATCTGGCCTAACAATAACCATAACTCTAACCCTAACACTAACCCTAAATCTCATCCTAACCCTAAACCTAACCCTAACACTCATCCTAACCCTATCACTAACCATAATCCTAACCCTCACCCTAACTCTAATCATAAACCACATCCTAACCCAAAAGCTAATCCTTAACCTAACCCTAACCATAACCCTAACCATAACCTAAACGTAACCCTAACCCTAACCCTAACCCTAACACTGACCCTAACCCTCACCCTACCCCTCATCCTAACCCTAACCCTAACCTTAACGATAACCCTAACCCTACCCTAACCCTAACCCTAACCCTATCCCTCATCCTAAACCTAACACTAACCCCAACCCTAACCCTAACCCTGAAACTAACCCTAACCCTTACTCTGGCCTCACTCTAACAGTATCTCTAACCCTAACCCAAACACTAAACCTAACCCTAACTCTGGCCTAAACCTAACCCTAACCGTAATTCTAACCCTAACCCTAACCCTGGCTATCCCTAACCCTATCCTTAACCCTAAACCTAACCATAAAAGTAAACCTAACCCTAACCCAAAACCTCATCGTAACCTTAACCCTAAGCCTATTGCAACCCTAACCCTAAAACTAACCCTCACCAAAATGCTAAACCTAAAATTAACCATAGTGCTAACCCTAACCCTAACCTTCATACTAACTTTAAACCTAATTCTAACCCTAACTCTAATCCTCATTTTAAATCTATCTCGAAACATGATCCTAAACCTAACCCTAACCCTATCCCTAAACCTAACCCTAACAATAAAAACCAACCTAACCCTAACATTACCACTAAACCGAAACATAACCATAATAATAACCTTAAACCTCATCCTAACCCTAACCCTAACACTTAACCTAACCTTAACACTTACACTAACATTAACCCCTAACCCTCATCCTAACCCTAACCCTAACCTAACCCTAACCTTAACCCTCATCTGAACCCTAACCCGAACATTAACCCCTAACCCTCATCCTAACCCTAACCCTAACCTAACCCTAAATTTAACCCTCATCTGAACCCTAACATTAACATTAACCCTAACCCTAAAAATAACCCTCATTTTAACCATAAACCTAACCCTACCACTAACCCTGACCCTAACCCTAACTCTCATTTTATCCCTAAGCCTAACCCTCACCCTAACCTTAACCCTAAACCTAACCCTCATTTTATCCCTAACCCTAACCCTCACCCTAACCCTAACCGTAACACTAACCGAAAAGAAACCCTAACCCTAACCATAACCCT
>REGO01000564.1:586823-636759 GCA_010120015.1 Rhombomys opimus
TAACCATAACCCTGACTCTGGCCTAACCCTAACCCTCATCCAAACGGTAAACCTAACCCTAACCCTAACCCTAACCTTAACCTTAACCCTAACCTTTAAACTAACCTAACCCTAACCTTAACAATAACCCTAACAAGACACTAAACCTAATCCTAACCCTAAACCTCATTCTAACCCTAACTCTAACCCTAACCCTAACCTAACCCTCTTTTAACCCTAACCCTAACCCTAACCTAACCCTCTTTTAACCCTAACCCTAACCGTAACACTAATCCTAGAGTAATTCTAACCATAACCCGCACCCTAACCTTAACTCTGGCCTATCCTCAACCCTAACCTTAGCACTAACCCAAACACTAACCCTAACCCTAACTTTAACTCTAATCCTAACCCTAACCCTATTGAAACAATAACCCTAAACCTAACCCTCACCAAAACACTAACCCTAAAACTTACCCTAAATTAATCTCTAGAGTAATCCTACCCATAAACACGACCCTAACCCTAACTCTGGCATATGCTGAACACTAAACCTAACAATAAGCAAAAACCTAACCCTAACCCTAACCCTAAAACTATCCCTCATTTTACCCCTAAACCTAACCCTAACCTAACCCTAACCCTAACCATCATCCTAACCCTAGCCCTAATCCTAAACCTAACCATAACCATAACCCTAACGCTAAACTAACCCTATCCCTAACCCTAACCTTAACCCTAACCCTAACCCTAAAACTAAAACTAACCCTCATTCTAACCTAACCCTCATTTTAAACCTAACCCTCATTCTAAATAGAACAATAACCTTAAGCCTAAACCTGACCCTCATTTTAACGCTAACCCTAGCCCTCATCCTAACCCTAACCCTACCCCTAAACCTCATTCTAAACCTAACTCTAACTCTAACCCTAATTCTGGCCTATCCATAACCCTAACCCTAAACCTAACACTAACACTAACCCTAATCCTAACCCTGGCCAAGACCCAAAACCTAACCCTAACCCTAACATTAAATCTGGCCTAACCCTAACCCTAACACTAACTGTAACTTTAATCTTAACATAACCCTAACCCCAACCCTAAAAATAACCCTAACCCTAACACTAACCCTTACCCTAAACCTAACCCTAACACTAACCTAAACCGAAATCTAACCCTCATCTGAACCCTAACCCTAACACTAACCCTAACCCTCATTCTAACCCTAACCCTAAACCTAATCCTCATTTTAACCCTAAATCTAAACCTAATCCTAAACCTAACCCTAACCCTAACCCTGGCCTATCCCTAACCCTAACCCTAACCATAACGCTAAACCTAACTCTAACCCTAACCCACATCCAAACGCTGAACCTCACCCTAACCCTAACCTTAACCCTAACCCTGAACATAACCCTAACCCTAACCTTCTAACCCTAATTATGGGCTAACCCTAACCCTGACCCTGACACTAAATGAAACCCTAAGTTTCTAACCCTAATTCTTGCCTATCCCTAGCATAATTCTAACCATAAGCCGGACCCTATTTTTAATTCTGGCTTATTCTGAAACTTAAAACTAACCCTAACCTTAACCCTAACCCTAACCATAATTCTGCCCAACCCTAGACCAAACCCTAACCCTAAACCTAACCCTCACCAAAACGCTAAACCTAAGCCTAACCCTAACCATAACACTATCCCTAGCATAATTCTAACCATAACCTGGACCCTAAAACTAACTATGGACTATTAAGAAACCCTAACCCTAACTCTAACCCTAACATTAACGCTATTGAAACAGTAATTCTAAACCTAACCATAACCAAAACGCTAACCCTAAAACTTACCCTAACCTTAACCCTAGTGTAATCCTACCCATAAACAGGAACCTAACACTAACTTTGGCCTATCTTAAACACTAAACCTAACCCTAACCCTAAAACAAACCCTAACCCTAGCCCTAACCCTAACCATAAACCTAACCTTAAACCAAGCCCTAACACTAACCTTAACCCTAACCCAAATGCTAACTCTTCCTAACCCTAAACCAAACCCTAACGTTAACCCTAATCCTAAACCTAAAGCTAACTTAACCTTAACCCTAACCCTAACCCTAAACTTAAACCTAACCGTAAACCTAACCCTAACCCTAACCCTAACACTAACACTCATCCTAACACTAACCCTAACCCTAATCCAAAACCTAAACCTAACCCTAAACCTAACCCTCATTTTAACCCTAACCATAAACCTAAATCTAACCCTCATCCTGACCTTAACTCTAACTATAATCCTAACCCTAACCCTAACCCTAAATTTGACCCTAACACTAACACTAACCCTAACACTAACCCTAACCCTCATCCTAACCCTAACTATAATCCTTATGATATCCCTAACCATAATTCTAACCCTAATCCTCATCCTAAAACTAACCCTAAACCTAACACTCATTCTAAACCTAACCCTAACGCTAACCCTAAAGCTAACCCTAACCCTACCCCTCATCGTAACCCTAACCCTAACACTAATCCTAACCCTATCCCTAACCCTAACTCTAATCCTAAACCTCACCCTATCCCTAAACCTAATCCTAAACCTAACCCTAACCATAACCATAACCATAACCCTAACCTAACCCTAACCCTAAACCTAACACTGAATCTAACCCTAACCCTAACCCTCATCCTTAACCTAAAGCTAACACTAAACCTAACTCCAACCCTAACCCTAACTGTAACCCAAAACATCATCCAAACCTAACCCTAACCCTCATCCTAACCATAACCCTAACACTAATCATAACCCTAACCCTAACCCTAACCCTAACTCTAACCCTAAACCTCATCCTAATCCTATCCCTATCCCGAACCCTACCCTAAACATAACCCTAACTCTAAATTAAACCTAACACTAACCCTGACCCTGACCCTTTCCCAAACACTAACCGTAACCCTAATTCTGGCCTAAAACTGAATCTGATCCTAACACTAAAACTAAACCTAACCCTAAACCTAACTCTCATTTTATCCCTAACCCTAACCATAACCGTAACCATAACCCTAACACAAGCCCTAACCCTAACCCTACACTTAACCCTAAAGCTAACCCTAACCCTAAACCTAACTCTGCCTAACCCTGACCAAAACCCTAACCCTAGCCCTAACCCTAACTGTAACCATAACCCTAACCCTAACTCTAATGCTAAACATCATCCTAACCCTAACCCTAACCCGAACACTACCCTAACCATAAATCTAACCCTATCCTAACCCTAAAATTAACCCTAACCCTAACACTGACCCTAAAACTAACCCTAACCCTCATCCTAACCCTAACACTAACACTAATCCTAAGCCTAACCCTAACTCTGCCTAACTCTAACCAAACCATAACCCTAACCCTAACCATAACTGTAACCCTAAATCGGGCCTAACACTAACCATAACCCTTACCCTAACTCTAATGCTAAACCTCATCCTAACCCTAACCCGAACACTTCCCTAACCATAAATCTAAACGTATCCTAACCCTAAAACTAACCATAACCATAACACTGACCCTAAACCTAACCCTACCCATCATCCTAACCCTAACACTAACACTAATCCTAACCCTAACCCTAACTCTTCCTAACCCTAACCAAAACCCTGACACTAACCCTAACCCTAACTGTAACCCTAAATCTGGCCTAACACTAACAATAACCCTAACCCTAACACTAAACCTAAACCTCATCCTAACCCTAAACCTAACCATAATCCTAACCCTAACCCTAACTCTAACCCTAACCCTAACCCTCATCCTAAAACTAACCCTAACCAGAACCCAAACCCTAACCCTAAAAATCATTTTAACCTTAACCCTAACCCTAACCCTAACCCTCATTCTTTTCCAAACCTTAATCCTTACCCTAACTCAGGCCTAACCGTAACACTAACCCTAAACGTAAAATTAACCCTAACATTAACACTAATCCTAATCCTAACCCTAACCCTAACCCTAACCCTCATTTTAACCATAATCTTAACCTTAACCCTAACCCTAAGACTAACCCTCATCCTAAAACTAACCCTAAACGTAACCTTCATTCTAACCCTAACCCTAACCCGAACCCGAAAACTATCTCTCATTTTAACCCTTAACCTAAACCTTGTTGTAACCCTAACCCTAACCCGAAAACTAACCCTAAGCTTAACCCTAAAAATCATTCTAACTCTAACCCTAAATCTAACCCTAACCCAAACCTGAAACCTAACCCTCATTTTAACCCTTACCCTAAACCTCATCCTAACCCTAAACGTAACACTAACCCTAGTCGAATCCTAACCCTAACACTCATCTGAACCCTAAAACTAACACTAACCCTAACCCTCATTCTAAACCTAACCTTAAACCTAACCCTAACCTTCATTTTAACCCTCAACCTAAACCTCATCCTAACCCTAACCATTAACAATTACCCTAACCCTGGCCTATCCCTAACCCTAACCCTATTCCTAACCCTAAACCTAACCTAACACTAACCTTAACCCTAACCTAAACTGTAAACCTAACCCAAACCCTAACCATAACCCTAAAACTAACCCTAACCCTCATCCTAACCCTAACCCTAACCGTAACCCTAATCCTCATCCTAACCCTAAGCCTAACCCAAACCCTAACCCTCATTATAAACCTAACTCTAACTCTAACCCTAAGACTGGCCTATCCATAACCAAAACCCTAACCATAAACCAAAACTAACCATCATTTTAACCCTAACCCTAACCCTAACCCTCATCCTAAAGCTAAACCTAACCCTAACCGTCAGTCTAACCCTAACCCTAACCCGAAGCCGAATCTAACCCTAACAATCATTTTAACCCTAACCCTAACCCGAACCCGAACCCGAACCCGAATTTGAACCCAAACCCTATCCCTCAGTTTAAATCTTAACCTAAACCTCGTCGCAACCCTAACCCTAACCCTAACACTAACAGTGACCCTAACTCTAACACTAACAATAACCCTTAACCTAACACTCAACGTAACCCAAACCCTAACTATAATCCTAACCCAAACCCTAACGCTAACCCTAACCCTAACCCTAAAACGAACCCTAAACTTAACACTAAAAATCCTTCTAACCCTAACCCTAAATCTAACCCTAACTTTAACCCTAAACCTAACCTGAAACCTAACCCTCATTTTAACCCTTACCCTAAACCTCATTCTAACCCTAAACCTAACACTTACCCTAATATGATCTAACCCAAACACTGATCTGAACCCTAACCCTAACACTAACCCTAACCCTCATTCCAAACCTAACCCTAACCTTAACCTTCATTTTAACCCTAAATTTAAAACTCATCCTAACCCTAACCCTAACCTTCATTCTTATCCAAACCTTAACCCTAATCCTAACTCAGGCCTAACTATAACCCTAACCCTAACCATAAAATTAACCCTAACCCTAACACTAACCCTAACCCTCATTCCAAACCTAACCCTAACCTTAACCTTCATTTTAACCCTAAATTTAAAACTCATCCTAACCCTAACCCTAACCTTCATTCTTATCCAAACCTTAACCCTAATCCTAACTCAGGCCTAACTATAACCCTAACCCTAACCATAAAATTAACCCTAACCCTAACACTAATCCTAACCTAACACTAACCGTGACCCTAAACCAAACCCTAACTCTCATTTAACCCTAATCTTAACCCTAAACTTAACCCTAACCCGCATTTTAAACCTAACTCTAATGCTAACCCTAACTATGACCTGTTCCTAACCCTAACCCAAACACTAACCCTAACCCTAAATCCTGCCTAACCCTAACCCTAACCCTAACCCTAACCCTAACTCTAACCCAAACCCTAACCCTAACCTAACCTAACCATAACCCTAACCCTAAGCGTAAACCTAAACCTAACCCTACCCATAACCCTCATTTTAACCCTAACCTTAACCCTAACCTTAATCCTAACCCTAACCCTCATCCTAAACCTAACCCTAACTATAATCCTAACCCTAAACCTAACCCTCATACTAAATCTAGCTCTAACCATAAACTTCATTCTAACACTAACCTTAATCGTAAACCCGAACCCGAAACCTATCCCTAATTTTAAACCTTAACCTAAACCTCGTCGTTACCCTAACCCTAACCCTAAACCTAATCCTAACCCTCACCCTAACCCAAACCTAACTATAATCTTAACACTAACTTAACCCTAACTCTAACCCTAACACTAAACCTAATCATAAACTTAACCCTAATCCTAACCCGAACCCTATCCCTAATTTAAACCCTTAACCTAAAAACTAGTGGTAAACCTAACCCTAACCCTAACCCTAACCCTCATTATAACCCAAACCCTAACTATAATCCTAACCCTAACCCTAACCCTAAAACTAAAAATCATTCTAACCCTAAACCTAAATCTAAACCTAAACCTAACCCTAACCTGAAACCTAACCCTCATTTTAACTCTTACCCTAAACCTCATTCTAACCCTAAACCTAACACTTAACCTAAACTAATCCTAACCCTAACACTCATCTGAACCCTAACCCTAACATTAACCCTAACCCTCATTCTAAACCTGACCCTAACCCTAACCCTAACCTTCATTTTAACCCTAAACCTAAACCTCATCCTAACCCTATCCTTAATCCTAACCCTTACCCTAACCCTGGCATATCCCTAACCCTAACCTTAACCTAACCCTAAACCTAACCCTAAACCTAACCCTAACCCTCACCTTAAACCTAAACCTAAACCTAACCTAACCCTAACCTTAATGCTAACCCTAAGCCTAACCTAACCCTAACACAAAGCTTAAATGTAAAAGTCATCCTAAACCTAACCCTAACCTAACCCTCATTATAGACCTAACTCTAACGCTAACCCTAACTCTGGCCTATCCCTAACCCTAACCCGAACATTAACCCTAACCCTAAACTTAACACTAGGCTAACCCTAACCCTAACCCTCATCCTAAACTTAAACCTAACCAAACCCTAACGGTAACCCTAAACATATCCCTAAAACTAACCCTAACCCTCATTTTAACCCTAACCCTAACCCGCATCCTAAAACTAAACCTAACACTAACCCTAAACATAACCCTAACCCTAACAATTACCGTCATTTTAACCCTAACCCTAAACTTCATACTAAACTTAAATCTAACCCTAACCCTAACCTTAATCCTCATCCTAACCCTAACACTAACTATAATCCTAACCCTAACCCTAACACTAGCCTAACCCTAACCCTGACAGTAACCCTGACCCTGACCCAAACCCTAAGCCAAATCCCTAACCCTAACCCTAACTCTAACCCTAACCCTATCCCTAACCCTAAATCTGCCTAATTCTAACCCAAACCCTAACCCTACCCCTAAATCTGGTCTAACTCTAACCTTAAACGTATCCCTAACCCTACATCTAACCTAACACTAACCTTAACCATAACCTAAACAGTAAACCTAACCCTAACGCTAACTCTAACCCTAACCCTATCCCTAACCCTAAATCTGCCTAACCCTAAACCAAACCCTAACCCTAACCCTAACTCTTTTCTAACTCTAACCCTAACCATATCCTTAACCCTGCACCTAACTTAATACTAACCTTAACCATAACCTAAACTGTAAACCTCACCCCAACTCTAACCCTAAACTTATCCCTAAACCTAAATCTGCCTAACCCTAACCCAAACCCTTACCCTAACCCTAACTCTGGTCTAATTTTAAACCTAACCCTATCCCTAACCCTACACATAACCTAACACTAATCTTAACCATAACCTAAACTGTAAACCTAAACCTACCCCTAACTCTAACCCTAACCGGATCCCTAACCCTAAATCTGCATAACCCTAAACCAAACCCTAACCCTAACATTAACTCTGGTCTAACTCTAAACCTAACCATATCCCTAACCCTACACCTAACCTAACACTAACCTTAACCATAACCTAAACTGTAAACCTAACCCTAACTCGAAACCTAACTCTATCCCTTAACCTAAATCTGCCTAAGCCTAACCCAAAACCTAACCCTAACCCTAACTCTGGTCTAATTTTAACCCTAACCCTATCCCTAACCCTACACCTAACATAACACTAATCTTAACCATAACCTAAACTGTAAACCTAACCCTAACCCTAATCATAACCCTAAAACTAACCCTAACCCTCATCCTAACACTAACCGTAACCCTAACCCTAACCGGCATCCTAACCCCAACCCTAAACCTAACACTAACTCCAACGCTAACCCTACCTCAGGCCTATCCCTAAACTTAACCCTAAACCTAACCCTCACAATAAACCTAATCCTAACCCTAAACCTAACACTAACCCTAACCCTAATCCTAACCATCATTCTAAAAATAAACCTAACCCTACAACTAATCCTCATTTTAACCCTAACCCTATAACTAACCCTAACCCGAACACTAACCATAACCCTCATCCTAAACCTAACCATAACTATAATCCTTACCTTATCCCTAAACCTAACTCTAACCCTAACCCTCATCCTAAAATTAACCATAGCCCTAAAACGCATTCTAACCCTAAACCTAACCCTAAAGCTAACCCTAAACCTACACCTCATCCTAACCCTAACCCTAACACTAATCCTAACTCTATCACTAACCTCAAATCTAATCCTAAATTTCATCCTAACCCTAAACCTAATCCTAAACCTAACCCTAACCATAACCCTAACCCTATCCTAACACTAACCCTAACACCGACCCAACCCCTAACCCTAAACCTAATCCTAACCATAACCCTAACACTAATCCTAACCCCAACCCTAAAATAACCCTAAACATCATCCTAACCCTAACACTAAACCTAACCCTCACCCTAACCCCAAACCTAACACTAATTCTAACACTAACCATAAACCTAACTCAAACCCTAAACCTCATCCTAACCCGAACCCGAACCCGAACCCTACCCTAACCATAACCCTAACCTTAACCTAACCCGAACACTAACCCTAAACCTAACCCTAAAGCTAACCCAATCCTACCCCTCATCCTAACCCTAACCCTAACACAAATCCTAACACTATCCCTAACACTAACTCTAATCCTTAACCTCATCCTAACACTAAACCTAATCCTAAACCTAACCCTAACCATAAACCTAACCCTAACCTAACCCTAACACTAACCCTAAACCTAACCCTAACCCTGAAACTAACCATAACCCTAAACCTAACCCTAACCCTAAACCTAACCCTAACCCAGACCAAAACACTAACCCGAAGCCTAACCCTAACCCTAAACCTAACTCTAACCCTAACCCTAACCCAAAATCTAACCCTCATTTTAGGCCTAATCCTGAACCTAAACCTAACCCTTACCCTACCCCAAACACTAATTTTAAATCTAAACCCAACCCTAACCCTAACCGTAACCTAACCCTAACCCAAACACTAAACCTAACCCTAACTCTGACCTAACCCTAAACCTAACCCTAATCCTAACCCTAACCCTAACCATAAATCTGACCTATCCATAAACCTAACCCTAACCCTAACACTAACACTAACCCTAACCCAAACACTAAACCTAACAATAACCCAAATCCTAACCCTAACCCTAACTTTAACTCTAACCCTAACCCTAACAATAACTCTAACCCTAACCCTAACCCTAACCCTAACTCTAACTCTAACACTAACTCTAACTCTGGCTTAACCCTAACCCTAACCGTAACCCTAACCTTAACCCTAACACTAACCCTAACCCTGACCTATCCCTAACCCTATCCCTAAACCTCACCCTAAACCTAACCCTAATCCTAACCCTGACTCTCACCTAACCCTAACCATAACCCTAACCATAACCATACTCCTAACCCAAACACTAACCCTAACATTAACCCTAACCATAACTCTGGTCTAACCCTAACCCTAACCCTAACACTAACCCTATGCCTACCCCTAACCCTAACACTAAACCCTGGATATAACTAACCCTAAAACTAATCATAACCGTACCCCTAACCCAAACCCTAACCCTCAACAAAACACTAAACCTAAACTTAAGTGTAACCTTAACGCTCACCAAAAAAATGAACCTAACCCTAAACCTTACCTTTACCCTAGCGTAATCCTAAGCATAACCAGGACCCTCACCCTAACTCTGGCCTATCCTGAAACCTTCACCTATCCCTAACCCTAACCTTAACCCTCATTCTAAACATAACCCTAAACCTAACCCTAAACCAAACCTAACCCTAATCCTAAACCTAACCAAGACTAAACCTAAACCTAAATCTAACCCTAACCCTAACCCTCATCCTAAACGTAATCCTAACCTTAAATCTAACCCTAATCCTAAACCTAATACTAACCCTTACCCTAACTCTAACCGTCATTCTAAACCTAACCCTAACCCTAAACCTAACTCTGGCCTATCCCTAACCCTAACTGTAAATATAAACCTTAACCTAACCCTCATTTTAACCCTAAACCTAGCCCTCATTATAACCCTAAACCTAAACCTAAACCTAACCCTGACCCTAACCGTAAACCTAACCCTACCTCTAACCCTAACCCTAATCCTAACGCTAACCCTAACCCTGGCCTATCCCTAACCCTAACACTAACCTTAACCCTAAAAATAAATCTAAACCTAAACCTAACCCTAAACCTCATCCTAACCCTAACTCTAACACTACCACTAAACTCATCCTAACACTCACCCTAAACCTAACCCTAACCCCTAACCATAAACCTAACCCTAACCCTAACCCTCATGCTAACCCTAAACCTAAACCTAACCCTAATCCTAACCCTAACCCTCATCCTATCCCTAAACCTAAACCTAACACTAAACCTAAACCTCATCCTAAATCGAACACTAACCCTAACCCTATTGAAACCCTAACCCTAAAACTAACACTCATCAAAACACTAACACTAAAAGTAATCCTAACTGTAACCCTAACCCTAAACCTAACCCTAACCCTAACTCTGGCCTATCCGTAAACGTAACCCTAGCCCTAATCCTAACCCTAACCATAACTCTAAACTTAATCCTCAACGAAACGGTAAACCTAATCCTAACCCTAACTTTGGCCTAAACCTAACCCTAACCCTAAATTTAACCATCACCAAAATGCTAACCCTAAACCTAACGCTAAACCTAGCCCTCACCAAAACGCTCACCATAACCCAAACTCTAACCCTAAACCTCATCAACACACTAACCCTAACCCTAACCCTAACCCTAACACTAACCAAAAACATAATCCTAACCCTAACCCTAACCCTAACTCCAAATCTGGCCTAACCCTAACCCTAAACTAACCCTAAACCTAATCCTAAACCTAACCCTAACCTAACCCTAATCCTAACCCTAACCCTAACCCTGGCCTATCCCTAATCCTAACCCTAACCTTAACTCTAACAGTAAACCTAACCCTAACCCTAACACTAAACCTCATCCTAACCCTAACCCTAAACCTAACCCTAACCCACATCCAAACACTAAACCTAACCCTACACCTAAACCTAACCATGACTCAAATCTAAGCCTAACGTTAATTTTAAACCTCACCAAAACGCTCACACTAACCCTAAACCTAAACCTAATCCTAAACCTAACCCTCATCCTAAACCTAACCCTAAACCTAAACCTAACCCTAACCCTAAACCTAACCCTAACCCTAACCCTAACCCTAACCCTAACTCTACCCCTAAAACTCATACTAACCCTAACAGTATTCCTTACCCTAACCCTAACTCTGGTCTTACCCTTATCTTAACCCTAACTCTAACCCTAAACCTAACCCTTAGCCAAACACTAACCCTCAAACTAAAACTAACCCTAACCATAACCTAACCCTAACACTAACCCTAGGCTTAACCCTGACCCTAACCCTAAGACTACCCCTGGCCTATCCCTAACCCTAACCCTAAACAGTAACCCTAAACCTAACCCTAACTAACTCTATCCCTAAATCTAAATCTAAACCTTACCCTAACCCTAACCCTAAACCTAGTTCTAGCCTTACCCTAACCCTAACCCTAACCCTAACCCTAACCCTAACCTAACCCTAATCCTAACACTGACCCTAACACTACGCCTAACACTAAAAGTATCCATCATTCTATACCTAACCCTAACCCTAAATCTGGCCTTACCCTAAACGTAAACCTAACAGTAACCCTAACCCTAACGCTAAACCGAACCATAAACCTAACTCTAAACCTAACACTAACCCTAACCCTCACCGAAACTCTAACCTCAACACTAACCCTACCCCTAATTCTGGCCTAACTCTAACCCTAAACCTAAACCGAATTCTACCCCTAACCCTCATACTAACCCTAACAATAAACCTTACCCTAAACCTAACTCTAACTCTAACTCTAGCCTTACCCTAACCCTAAACCTAACCCTAACCTTAAACCTAAACCTAACCCTAACCCTAATTCTAACCATAACCCTAATTCCAATCGAAAACCTAACTCTTACCCTAACCCTAACCTTAACAATAACTCTGGCCTAACCCTAAACTTAACCCTAAACCTAACTCTAACACGATCCCTAACACTAACTCTGGCCTAACCCGTACCTAAAACCTAATTTAACCGTAAACCTAACTCTAAATCTCACCTATCCCCAAAACTAACCCAAACCGTAACTCTAACCTTAAGCAAAACAATAAACCTAAACCTCAAACTAACCCTAACCCTAGCCCTAACCCAAACCCAAATACTAACCCTAGGCCTAAACCTAACCCTATCCCTAACCAAAACCGTAATTTTAACCTTAAGCAAAATAATAACCCTAAACCTCAAACTAATCCTAACCCTAACCCTAACCCTAACCCTAACCCTAACCCTAACCCTAACACTAACACTAACACTAACCCTAGGCCTAACCCTAACCCTAACCCTAATCCTAAACGTAACCCTAACTCTGGCCTTACCCTAAACCTAACCCTAACCTAAACCTAAACCTAACCATAAACCTAACCAAAACCCTAACCCTAACACTAACCCTAACACTAAACCTAACCCTAACCCTAACCCTCAATCTAAACCTAAGCCTAACCCTAACCCTATATCTGGCCTTTCCCTAAACCTAACCATAACCCTAATCTTTAACCAAAACCGTAACCCTCATCCTAACCCTAACCCTAACCCTAAACATAATCCTAACCTGACCCTAACCCTAACTCTAACCATAACCCTAATCCCTATCCTAAACCTAACTCTTACCCTAACCTTAACCTTTAACCTAACTGTGGCCTAACAATAACCCTAACATTAACTCTAACCCTAACAATAACTCTGGCCTATCCCTAACCCTAACCCTTACCCTAACCATGGCCTAACCCTAAAACTAACCGTAACCCTAAACCTAACTGTAAACCTAACCCTAAACCTAACTCTAAACCTGACCCTAACCCTAACAGTAACCCTAACCTTAACCCTAACCGAAACCCTAACACTAAACCTAACAATAAACCCTCATTCTAAACCTAACCCTAACCTAACCCTAACCCTAACCCTCATCGTATCCCTAAACCTAAACATAATCCTAAACCTAAACCTCATCCTACCTCTGTTGAAACCCTATCCCGAAACCAAAATCTCACCAAACACTGACCCTAAAACTAACCGTAACCATAACCCTAGTGTAATCCTAACCAAAACCTTCATCCTAACCCTAACTCTGGACTATCCTGAACCCTAAACCTAACCCTAACTTTAACCATACCGCTTATTCTAAACCTAAACCTAACCCTAACTCTAATCCTAACCTTAACCCTAACGCTAACTCTAGCCTGTCCATAAACCTAACCCTAACCCTAACCCTAACCCTAGCTCTAACCCTAACCCACACCAAAACGCTAAACCTAACCCTAATGCTAACTTTGACCTAACCATAATCCTAACACTCATTCTAAACCTAAACCTAACCCTAAACCTGACCTATCCCTAACACTAACCCTAACCCTAAACCTAACCCTAACCCTAACAAAAAGCACTACTCCTAACCCTAACCCTTACCCTAACACTAACCCTAACCCTAAACCTAACCCTAACATTAAACCTAACCCTCATTTTAACCCTAATCCTAACCCTGAAATTAACCCTAATCCTAACCCAAACACTAATCCTAAACCTAACACTAACCATAAACCTAAACCAAACCCTAATCCTAACCCTAACCTTAACCTAAAAACTAACCCTAACCCTTACTCTAACCCTAACCCTAACCCTAATCCTAACCCTAACAGTGTCTCTGGCCTAACAAAACCCTAACCCTAATCCTAACCCTAACCCTAACCCTGGCCTATTCCTAACCCTAACCTTTACCCTAAACCCAACCCTAAAACTAACCCAATCCCTAACCATAGTTTAATCCTAACCATAAGCCGGACCCTACCCGTAACTCTGGCCTATCCTGAACCCTAAACATAACCCTAAACCTATCCCTAAAACTCATTCTAACCCTAACAATAACCCTAAAACTATCCCTAACCCTAACCCTAACCTAACACTAACTCTAACACTAACCCTAAATCTAACCCTGGCCTATCCATAAACCTCACCCTATCCCTAAAACTCTTCCTAACCCTAACCCCAACCGTAACTCAGGCCTGTCCTAACCTTAACCCTAACCCTTAACCCTAACCCTAAACCCTAACCCTAAACCTAACCCTAAAGCTAACCCTAACCCTGGCTTAACCCTAAACGTAACCCTAACCCTAACCCTCATTTTACCCTAACCTTAACACTAAACCTAGCCCTAACCTTAACCCAAACACTACTCCTAAACCTAACTACTCCTAAACTTAACCCTAACCCTAATCCATGCACTAACCCTAACACTCACGCTTATCCTAAACCTAAACCTATCGCTAACCCTAAACCTCATGCTAACACTAACACTAACTATAACCCTAAACCTATTGAAACTCTAACCCTAAACCTAATCGTAATCCTGAAACTAACACTAACCCTAACTCTGGCCTAACCCTAACACTAACCCTGGCCTATCCCTAACAATAAACCTGGCATATCCGTACCCCAAACCCTAGCAATAACCCTAACCCTAACCCTAACTATAACCCTCACCCTAATTATGGCCTAAGAGTAAACCTAACCCAAATCATAACCTTAACCCAAACCCTGGCCTATACCTAAACCTAACCCTAACACTAACCTCAACCCTAACCCTCATTCTAACCCTAACCCTAACCCTAATCCAAACTGTGGCCTATCCTTAACCCTAACCATAACCCCTAACCGTAACTGTAACCCTAACCCAAACCCGAACCCTAACCCTAACTCTGGCCTATACCTAAACGTAACTGGAAATCTAACACTAACCCTCATTTTAACCCTAACACTAAACCTCATCCTACCCCTAACCCTAACCCTAACCCTATCGAACTCTAAACCTAAACCCTACTCTAACTCTAACTCTGGCCTGAACCGAACACTAACCCTAACCCTGGCCTATCCTTAACCCTGATCCTAACCTTAAACCAAACTCTAACCTAACCCTAACTCTAACTCTAACTCTGGCCAAACTCGAACCCTATCCCTAACCATAACCCTAACCCTCAACGTAACCATAAACCTAACCCGAACACAAACCCTAACCCCAACCCTCACCTTAATTCTATCCTACCCCTAAACCTAAACCAAAACCTAATCATAACCCTAGGCCTAACACTAACCCTCATCCTACCTGTAACCCTAACCCTCATTCAAAACCTAACCCTAAACCTAACCCTAACCCTAACCCCAAACCTAACCCTCATTTAAACTTAAACCTAACACTCATCCTAACCATAATCCTAAACCTAACCCTAACCCTAACCCTAGCCTGTCCTTAACTCTAACACTGACCCTAAACCTAAACCTAACCCTCATTTTAACCCTCATCCTAACCTTAACCCTAACACTTAAACAAACACTAACCCTAAATCTAACCCTAACCCTAACCCAAACTCTGGCCTAACCTTAACCCTAACCCTAACGCTAACCCTAACTGTCATCCTAACCCTAACCCTAAAACTAATTCTAACACTAACACTAGTGTAATCCTAAACATAACCCGGGACCTAATCCTAACTCTGGCCTGCCCTGAACCCTAAACCTAATTCTAACCTTAACCCTAACTCTAACACACATCCTAACCCTAACCCCAAACCTAACCCTAACCCTCATTCTAAACCTAACCCTAACCAGAACCCTTCCCTAACCCTATCCCTCATTTTAAACCTAAGCCTATAGCTCATCCTAACCCTAACCCTAACCCTAACCCTAACCCTAACCCTAACCCGGCCTATGCCTAACCCTAACCTTAACAATACCCCTGAACCTAACCCTAACCCTAACCCTAACACTAGCCTATTCCTAACCCAAACCATAACCCTCACCCTAAACCTAACCCTAATCCTAACCCTGAATCTGGCCTAACCCTAACCCTAACCATAACCATAACCCTAACCCAAACACTAACCCTAACCCTAAACCTAACCCTCACTCTGGCCTATCCCTAACCCTAACCCTAACCCTCATAATATCCCTAACCCTAACCTTAACCCTAAACCTAACCCTAACTCTGGCCTATACCTAAACTTAACCTGAAACCTAACCCTAACCCTCCTTTTAACCCAAACCCTTACCCTCATCCTACCCCTAACCCAAACTCTAACACTCTCTCTGGCCTAACCCGAACTCTAACCCTACAACTGACCTATCCCTAACACTAACCCAAACTCTAAACCAAACCCGAACCCTAAACCTAACCCTGTCCTATTCCTAACCATAACCCTAACCCTCAACCTAACCATAACCCTAAACCAAACATGAACCCTAAACATAAACCTAACCCTATTTCTGGCCTATCCCTAAAACTAAACCAAACCCTAACCCTAACCCTCATTCTAAACCTAACCATAACTCAAACGCTAACCCTCAACCAAACCCTAGGCCTAACACTAACCCTCATCCTACCCATAAGCCTAAACCTCATTCTAAACCTTACTGTAACCCTAACCCTCAACCTAACCCTAAACCTAACACTAACCCTAACTCAACATTCACCCTAACCCTAACCCTAACCCTAAATGTAACCCTATTCTAAACCTAACCATAACCCTAACCCTAATCCTTAATCTAACCCTAGGCCTAACACTAACCCTTATCCTAACCCTAACCCTAACCCTAACCCTAAACCTAACCCTAACACTGGCTTAACCCTAACCCTAAACCTAGGTCTAAAAATAACCCTAATCCTAACCATAATTCTAACCCTAACCCTGGGCCTACCCCTACCCCTAACCCTAACAATAACCTTAACCCTAACCCTCAACCTAACCCTAAACCTAACACTAACCCTAACTCAACATTAACCCTAACCCTAACCCTAAAGGTAACCCTCATTCTAAACCTAACCATAACCCTAACCCTAACCTTTAATCTAACCCTAGGCCTAACACTAACCCTCATCCTAACCCTAACCCTAACCCTAACCCTAACACTGGCTTAACCCTAACCCTAACCCTAACCCTAGGTCTAACCATAACCCTAATCCTAACCGTAATCCTAACCCTAACCCTGGCCTATCACTAATCCTAACCCTGGCCTATCCCTACCCCTAAACCTAACAATAACCCTAACCCTAACGCCAAAGGTAACCCTAACCCTCGACTAATCCTAACCATAACCTGGTCCCTCACCCTAACTCTGTCCTATCCTGAAACCTAAAACTAACCCTAACACGAACCCTTATTCTAAACTTAACCCTAACCCTAAAACTAACCCTCATTTAAACTGAAATCTAAACCTCATCCTAACCCTATTCCTAAAACTAACCCTAACCATAGTCTGTCCTTAACTCTAAACCTGACACTAAACCTAAACCTAACCCTCATTTTAACCCGAATCCTAACCCTCATCCTAACCTTAACCCTAAAACTAAAACAAACCCTAACCCTAAATCTAACCCTAAACCTAACCCTAACTCTAACCCAAACTCTGGCCTAACCCTAAACCTAACCCTAACCCTCACGCCTACCCTAACTGTCATCCTAAACCTAACCCTAACAATAATTCTAACACTAACCTTAGTTTAACCCTAACTCTGTCCTATACCTAAACCGAATCCGAAACCTAACCCTATCCCTCATTTTAACCCTAACCCTTACCCTCATTATACCCCAAACCATACCCCTAACCATAAACCGAACTCTAACCCTAACCGTAACTCTAACTATAACTCTGGACAAACCCGAACCCTAAATCTAACCCAAACCCTAACCCTAACCCTGGCCTATCCTTGACTATATCCCTAACCCTCAACCTAAACATAACCCTAACACAAACACGAACCCTAACCCTAACCCTAATTCTGTCCTATCCCTAAACCTAAACCAAACCCTAACCCTAACCCTAGGCCTAACACTAACCCTCATCCTAACCCTAACCCTAATCCTCATTCTAAACATAAACATAACCCTAACCATCAACCTAACCCTAAACCTAACCTTAACCCTAACTCAACATTAACCCTAACCCTAACCGTAACCCTCATTCTAAACCTAACCAGAACCCTAAACCTAACCCTCAACCAAACCCTAGGCCTAACACTAAACCTCATCCTATCCCTAACCCTAATCCTCATTCTAAACCTAACCATAACCCTAACCCTAACCCTAGGCCTAACCATAACCCTAATACTAACTGTAACCCCAACCCTAACCCTGGCCTATCCCTAACCCTAAGCCTAACCCTAACGCTCACCCTAAACCTGACCCTAATCCTAACCCTGACTCTAGCCTAACCCTAAACCTAACCATAACCATAACCCTAACCCAAACACTAACCCTAACCCTGAACTTAACCCTCACTCTGGCCTATCCCTAAACCTAACCCTAACCCTAAACCTAACCCTCATTCGATCCCTAACCCTAACCCTAACCCTAACCCTAACTGTGTCCTATACCTAAACCTAACCCTAAATCTAAACCTAACCCTCATTTAAACTGAAACCTAACACTCATCCTAAACCTAATCCTAAACCTAACCCTAACAGTAACCCTAAACATAACCCTAACCCTCATCCTACCTAACTATAACTCTAACCCTAAACCTAACCCTAAATGTAACCCTAACCCTAACCCTAACCCTAAACCTAACACTCATTTAAACTGAAACCCAAACCTCATCCTAAACTAATCCTAAACCTAAACCTAAACCTAACCCTAGTCTATCCATAACACTAACCCTGACGCTAAACCTAAACCTAACCCTCATTTTAACCTTAATCCAAACACTCATCCTAACCTTAACCCTAACCTTAAAACAAATCCTAACCCTAAATCTAAACCTAAACCTAACCCTAACCTTAACCTAAACTCTGGTCAAACCCTAACCCTAACGCTAACCCTAACTGTCATCCTAACCCTAACCCTAAAACTAATTCTAACAATAACCCTAGTGTAATCCTAACCATAACCCAGGACCTAATTCTAACTCTGGCCTATCCTGAACCCTAAACCTAACCCTGACCCTAACACTAAATCTAACACTCATCCTAACCCTAACCCCAAACCTAACCCTAACCCTAACCCTAACTCTAACACTCATCCTAACCCTAACCCCAAACCTAAACCTAACCCGCATTCTAAACCTAACCCTAACCCGAACCCTAACCCTAACTCTAACGCTCATTTTAAACCTAACCCTACACCTCATCTTAACCCTGACCCTAACCCTAACCCTAACCCTAACCCTGGTCTATGCTAACCCTAACCTTAACCGTAACCCTGAATCTAACCCCAACCCTAACCCTGGCCTATCCCTAACCCTAACCCTAACCCTCACCCTAAACCTAACCTTAATCCTAACCCTGACTCTGGCCTAACCCTAACCCTAACCATAACCCTAACCCAAACACTAACCCTAACCTTAAACCTAACCCTCACTCTGGCCTATTCTTAAACCTAACCCTAACCCTAACCCTCATTCTATCCCTAACCCTAATTCTAACCCTAACCCTAACCGTAAACCTAACCCTCATTTGAAACTTAAACCTAACTCTCTTCCTAAACATAACCCTAACCCTAATTCTGTCCTATACCTAAACCTAACCCAAAACCTAAACCTAACCCTCATTTCAACCCTAACCCTTACCCTCATCCTACCCCTAAACCTAACCCTAACCCTAAAGCGACCTCTAACCCTTACCCTAACTCTAACACTCTCTCTGGCCTAACCTAAACCCTAACCCTACAACTGATCTATCCCTAACCCTAACCCAAACTCTAAACCAAACTCTAACCCTAACCCTAACTCTAACTCTAACTCTGGCCTAACCCGAACCCTAACACTAACACTGGCCTATCCCTAACCCTAAACCAAACTCTAACCCTAACCATAACTCTAACTGTAACTCTGGACAAACCGAACCATAACTCTAACACTAACCCTAACACTAACCCTGGCCTATCCCTGATCATATCCCTAACCTTCAACCTAACCATAACCCTAACCCAAACACAAACCCTAACCCTAACCCTAATCGTAATTCTGGCCTATCCCTAAAACTGAACCAAACCCTAACCCTAACTCTAGGCCTAACACTAACCCTCATCCTAACCCTAACCCTAACCCTAACCCTCATTCTAAAACTAACCATAACTCAACATTTACCCTAACCCTAACCCTAAATGTAACATTCTAAACCTAACCATAACCCTAACCCTAACAGTGGCCTATCCTTAATCCTAACACTGGCCTATCCCTAACCCTAACGCCAAACGTAACCCTAACCCTTGCATAATCCTAACCATAATCTGGTCCCTCACCCTAACTCTGTCCTATCCTGAATCATAAACCTAACCCTAAACCTAAACCTAGCCTCAAACCTAATCCTTAACCTCATCCTAAACCTAACCATAACTCTAACCCTAACCTTAACCTAAACTCTGGTCAAACCCTAACCCTAATGCTAACCCTAACTGTCATCCTAACCCTAACCCTAAAACTAATTCTAACACTAACCCTAGTGTAATCCTAACCATAACCCAGGACCTAATTCTAACTCTGGCCTATCCTGAAACCTAAACCTAACCCTAAACCTAACCCTAAATCTAACACTCATCCTAACCCTAACCCCAAACCTAACCCTAACCCTAACTCTAACACTCATCCTAACCCTAACCCCAAACCTAACCCTAACCCTCATTCTAAACCTAACCCTAACCTGAACCCTAACCCAAACCCTAACCCTAACTCTAACCGTCATTTTAAACCTAACCCTATACCTCATCCTAACCCTGACCCTAACCCTAACCCTAACTCTGGACTAACCCTAACCCTAACCGTTGGCCTAACCATAACCCTAATCCTAAACGTAACCCTAACCCTAACCCCAAACCTAACCTAACCCTAACCCTAAACCTAACCCTCATTTAAACTGAAACGTAACACTCATCCTAACCCTAATCCTAAACCTAACCCTAACCCTAACCCTAGCCCTAAACATAACCCTAACCCTCATCCTAAACCTAACCATAACTCTAGCAGTAAACATAACCCTAAACCTAACCCTAACCCTAACCCTAAACCTAACCCTCATTTAAACTGAAACCTAACCCTCGTCCTAAAACTAATCCTAAACCTAACCCTAACCCTAACCCTAGCCTATCCCTAACACTAAACCTGAGCCTAAACCTAAACCTAGCCCTCATTTTAACTCTAATCCCAACACTCATCCTAACCTTAACCCTAACACTAAAACAAATCCTAACCCTAAATCTAACCCTAAACTTAACTCTAACCTTAACCCAAACTCTGGCCTAACCCTAACCCTAACGCTAACCCAAACTGTCATCCTAACCCTAACCCTAAAACTAATTCTAACACTAACCCTAGTGTAATCCTAACCATAACCTGGGACCTAATCCTAACTCTGGCCTATCCTGAACCCTTAACCTAACCCTAACCCTAACCCTAACCCTAACTCTAACACTCATCCTAACCCTAACCCCAAACCTAACCCTAACCCTCATTCTAAACCTAACCCTAACCAGAACCATAACCCGAACCCTAACCCTAACTCTAACCCTCATTTTAAACCTAACCCTATACCTCATCCTAACTCTGACCCTAATCCTAACCCTAACCCTGGCCTATGCTAACCCTAACCTTAACCCTAACCCTGACTCTAGCCCTAACCCTAAACCTTTCCTATCCCTAACCCTAACCCTAACCCTAACCCTCACCCTAAACCTAACCCTAATCCTAACCCTCACTCTGGCCTAACCCTAACCCTAACCATAACCATAACCCAAACAGTAACCCTAACCCTAAACATAACCCTCACTCTGGCCTATCCCTAAACGTGACCCTAACTCTAACACTCATTCTATCCCTAAACCTAACCCTAACCCTAAAACTAACCGTAAACCTAACCCTCATTTGAAACTTAAACCTAACTTTCTTCCTAACCCTAAACCTAACACTAACTCTGTCCTATACCTAAACCTAACCCCAAACCTAACCCAAACCCTCATTTTAACCCTAACCCTTACCCTCATCCTACCCCTAAACCTAACCCTAACCCTAAAGCGACCTCTAACCCTATCCCTAACTCTAACTCTAACTCTGCACAAACCCGAACCCTAAATCTAATCCTAAACCTAACACTAAACCTGGCCTATCCCTGATCATGTCCTTAACCCTCAACCTAACCATAACTCTAACCCAAACATGAACCCTAACCCTAACCCTAACCCTAATTCTAAACCTAACCCTAAACCTAACCCTAACCCTCCACCAAACCCTAGGCCTAACACTAACCCTCATCCTAACCCTAACAATAACCCTCCTTCTAAACCTAACCATAACCCTAACCCTAACCCTCAACCAAACCCTAGGCCTAAAACTAACCCTCATCCTACCCTTAACCCTAATCCTCATTCTAAACCTAACTATAACCCTAACCCTAACCCTCAACCTAACCCTAAACCTAACACTAACCCTAACTAAACATTAACCCTAACTCTAACCCTAAACATAACCCTTATTCTAAACCTAACCATAACCCTAACCCTAAACCTTAACCTGACCCTAGGCCTAACACTAACCCTCATCCTAAAGCTAACCCTAACCCTAACCCTAACTCTAACCCTAAACCTAACCTTGGCCTAACACTAACCCTAACCCTAGGCCTAACAATGACCCTAATCCTACCCGTCACCGTAAACCTTACCCTGGCCTATCCCCAATCCTAACACTGGCCTATCCATACCCCTAAAACTAACAATAACCCTAACCCTAACGCTAAACGTAACCCTAACCCTCGCCTAATCCTAACCATAACTCTAACCCTAAACCTAAATCTAACCCTCATTTAGACTGAAACCTAACCCTCATCCTAAAACTAATCCTAAACCTAACCCTAACCCTAACCCTAGTATATCCCTAACACTAACCCTGACCCCAAACCTAAACCTAACCCTCATTTTAACATTATTCCAAACACTCATCCTAACCTTAACCCTAACCCTAAAACAAATCCTAATCCTAAATCTAACACTAAACCTAACCCTAACCTTAAACCAAACTCTAGTCTAACCCTAACCCTAACCCTAACCCTAACTGTCATCCTAACCCTAACCCTAAAACTAATTCTAACACTAACCCTAGTGTAATCCTAACCATAACCCGGGACCTAATCCTAACTCTGGCCTATCCAGAACCCTAAACCTAACCCTAACCCCAACTCTAACACTCATCCTAACCCTATCCCCAAACCTAACCCTAATCCTCATTCTAAACCTAACCCTAACCCGAACCCTAACCCGAAACCTAACCCTAACCCTAACCCTCATTTTAAACCTAACCCTATACCTCATCCTAACCCTAACGCTAACCCTAACCCTAACCCTAACACTAACCCTAACCATAACCCTGGCCTATGCTAATCCTAACCTTAACCCTAACCCTAAACCTGTCCTATCCCTAAACCTAACCCTAACCCTCACCCTAAACCTAACAGTAATCCTAACACTGACTCATGCCTAACCCTAATCCTAACCATAACCATAAACATAACCCAAACACTAACCCTAACCCTAAACCTAACCCTCACTCTGGCCTATCATTAAACCTAACCCTAACCCTAACTCTAACCCTAACCCTAAACCTAACCCTCATTTGAAACTTAAACCTAATTCTCTTCCTAACCCTAACCATAACCCTAACCCTAAAACTCACCAAAAAGATAACTCTATCCCTAATCCTAACACTAACCCTAACACTAAGCCTAACACGAACCCTAATCCTCATTCTAAACCTAATCCTCACCCTAACCCTACCTCTGGCCTACCCCTGACCCTAAACCTAAACAAAACCCTTAACCTAACCCTCATTTTAGCCCTAACCCTAACCCTCATCCTAACCCTAACTGTAAACCTAAACAAAAACCTAACCCTAACTTTAACCTTAACCCTAACCCTAACTCTGCCATAACTCTAACCCAAACCCAAACCGTAATACTAACCCTAACACTGACAATAACCTAACCCCTAACCCAAACACTAACCCTAACCCTAATCCTAACCCTAACCCTAAACCTGGACTAACCCTAACCCTAACCTAATCCTAACAGTAAACCCAACCCTGTCATAACCCTAAACCTAACCCTAACACAAAAAAAACTAAACATAACCCAAACCCTAAATCTAACCCTAACCCTAAACCTCAAACTAAAACTAACCCTAACTCTAAAGAAAACCCTAACCCTAACTCTAACCCTGACCCTAACCCTACCCCTAACCCTAACTCTAAACCTAACCCTAACACTAACCCTAACTCTATCCCTAAACCTCATCCTAACCCTACCATAACCTTAACCCTGGCCTATCCTTAAAACCTACCCTAACCCTAAACCTAATCGTAAACCTAACCCTAACCCTAACACTAATCCTAACCCTAACACTAACGCTAAACCTCATCCTAACCCTCACCCTAACCCTAACTGAAACCATATCACTAACCCTAACACTAAACCTAAACCTAACCCTAAACCTAACCCTAACCCTCATTAAAAACCTAACTCAAACCCTAAACCTTACTCTAACCCAAACACTAACCTTAACCCTAACCCTAACAATAACCCTAACCCTAACCCTATCTCTGGCCTAACCCTAACCCTAAACCTAACCTTGGCCTATTCCTAACCTTAACCTTAACCCTAAAACTAACCCTAAAACTAAACCTAACCCGAAACCTAAACATCATCCTAACCCTAACACTAACCTTAACCCTAACATCTATTGCAACCCTAACCCTAAATCTAAACTTCATCAAAACGCTTACCCTAAAACTAACCCTAACCCTAACCCTAGTGTAATCCTAACCAGAACCCTGACTAAAACCCTGTATCTGGCCTATCCTGAACGCTAAACCTAACCCACACACTATCCCTAAAACTCATTCTAACCCTAACCCTAACCCTAAATCTGGCCTGTCCTGAACCCAAAACTTAAATGTAAACCCTAACCCTAAACCTAACCCTCACCCTAAGCCTAACCCTAAAGTTAACCCTAACCCTGGCCTAACCCTAACGCTAAACCTAAAACTCATCCTAACCCTAAACCTAACCCTAAACCTAACCCTAACCCTAACTCTAACCTTAACCCTAACCCTAACTCTGGCCTAACCCTAACCCTAACCCTAATCCTAATCCTAAACCTAACTCTGGCATATCCTTAACCCTAAACCTAACCCTAACCCTAACGGTAAACTTAAACCTTCCCTAACCCTAAACCTCACCCTAACCCTCACACTAACCCTAACCCTTAAACCTAACAATAACCCTAATCCTAACCCTAACACTCATTTTAAACTTAAACCTAACACTAAACGTAACCCTAACCTTAAACCTCATCCTAAACCAAACCCTAACCCAAACCCTAAACCTAACCTTAATCCTAACCCTAAACCTAAACCAACCCTCATTATAAACTTAAACCTAAACCTCATCCTAACCCTAACCCTAACCCTAACCCTAACCGTAACTCTGGTGTAACCCTAACCTTAAACCTAACCCTATCCTAAACCCTAAAACTCATTCTAAACTTATCCCTAACCCTAAACCTAATCCTAACAATAAACCTAACCCTAAACCTAACCCTAAAATTAGTATAATCCTAAGCATAACCCGGTCCCTAAACCTAACTCTAGCCTATCCTGAACCCTAAATCTAACCCTAACCCTAACACTTATGTTAAACTTAACCTTAACCCTAACACTAACCCTAAAGCTAAACCTAACCCTAACCCTAACACTAAGAAAACACTAAATATAAACATAAACATAAACATAAACATAAACATAAACATAAACATAAACATAAACATAACCCTGACCCTAACCATAACCCTAACCCTAATGCTAACCCTAGGCCTAAAGCTAGCTTTAATCCTAACTCTAAGCAAAACCCAGGCTGATCCCTAACCCTAACCCTAACCCTAACCCTAACCATCATCAAAACACTAACCCTAACCCTTACCCTCATTCTAATCATAACCCTAACCCTAACTCTAAGCCTAAACCAAAGCAAAACACTAACCCTGGCCTATGCCTAACCCTAACCTTAACCCTAACCCTAACCCTGAACCTAACCCTAACCCTCACTCTGGCCTATCCCTAAACTTAACCCTAACCCTAAACCTAAACCTAACCCTCATTTGAAACGTAAACCTAACTCTCTTCCTAACCCTAACCATAACCCTTACCCTAAACCTCATCAAAAAGGTAACCCTATCCCTAAATGTAACAATAAACCTAACACTAACCATAATCCTAATTCTAAACCTAATCCAAACCCTAACCCTAACTCTGGCCTATCCCTGACCCTAAATCTAACCAAAACCCTTAACCTGACCCTCATTTTAACCCTAAACCTAACCCTCATCCTAACCCTAACCCTAACCCTAAAACAAAACCTAACCCTAACCCTAATCCTAACCCTAACCCTGGCCTAACCCTAACCCTAACCTAATCATAACCCTAAACCCAACCCTGGCCTAACCCTAACCCTAACCCTAACACAAACAACCTAACCATAACCCAAACCCTAAATCTAACCCTAACCCTAAACAAAACCCTAACGCTAACTCTAACCCAAACCCTAACCCTAACCCTAACCCTAAATCTAACCCTAACTCTGACCTGAACCCTAACCCTAACTCTAACCCTCATGTTAAAGCTAAAACTCTACCTCATCCAAACCCTAACCCTAAACCTAACCCTAACCCTAACCCTAACTTTAACCTTAACCCTGAACCTAACGCTAAAACTAACCCTGGCCTATCACTAACCCTAACCCTAACCCTCACCCTAACCATAACCCTAATCCTAAAACTGACTCTGACCTAACCCTAACCCTAACCCTAACCATAACCATAACCCTAACCCAAACACTAACCCTAACCCTAAACTTAACCCTCACTCTGGCCTATCATTAAACCTACACCTAACCCGAACTCTAACCCTCATTCTATCCCTAAAACTAACCCTAACCCTAATCATAACCCTAAACCTAACCGTCATTTGAAACTTAAACGTAACTCTCTTCCTAACCCTAAACCTAAACCTAACCCTAACCCTCACCAAAAAGATAACCCTAAATCTAACCCTAACACTAAACCTAACACTAACCCTAATCCTCATTCTAAACCTAATACTAACCCTAACCCTAACTCTGGCCTATCCCTGACCCTAAACCTAACCAAAACCCTTAACCTAACCCTCATTTTAACCCTAAACCTAACCTTCATCCTAACCCTAACCTTAAACCTAAAACAAAACCTAACCCTAACTCTAACCCTAACCCTAACCCTAACTCTGCCATAACTCTAACCCAAACCCAAACCCTAATACTAATGCTAGCACTAAAAATCACCTAACCCCTAACCCAAACAACAACCCTAACCCTAACCATAAACCTAATCCTAACTCTGGCCTAACACTAACCCTAACCTTAATCCTCACTCTAACCCTTAACCTGGCCTAACCCTAACCCTAACCTAATCCTAACAGTAAACCCAACCCTGTCCTGACCCTAAACCTAACCCTAACACAAAAAACCTAAACATAACCCAAACCCTAAATCTAACCCTAACCCTAAACCTCAACCTAAACCTAACCCTAACTCTAAAGAAAACCCTAACCCTAACCCTAACCCTAACTCTAACCCTGACCCTAACCCTACCCCTACCCCTAACTCTAAACCTAACCCTAACACTAACCCTAACTCTATCCCTAAACCACATCCTAACCCTACCATAACCTTAACCCTGGCCTATCCTTAAAACTAACCCTAACCCTAAACCTAATCATAAACCTAACCCTAACCCTAACTCTAAACCTCATACTAACCATAACCCTAACTCTAATCCTAACCCTAACACTAATGCTAAACCTCATCCTAACCCTCACCCTAACCCTAACCCAACTGAAACCGTAACACTAACCCTAACACTAAACCTAAACCTAACCCTAAACCTAACCCTAACCCTCATTAAAAACCTAACCCAAACCCTAAACCTTACTCTAACCCAAACACTAACCCTAACCCTAACAATAACCCTAACCCTATCTCTTGCCTAACCCTAACCCTAACACTAACCCTAACATTAAACCTAAACCTAATCCTCATTCTAAAAATAAACCTAAACCTAACAGTAACTCTGGCCTTTCCCTAACCCTAACCCTTAACCTAACACTCATTTTAACCCTAACCCTAACCCTCATCCTAACCCTAACCCTAACCCTAAACCATACCCTAACCCTAACACTAACCCTAATGCTAACCCAAACACTAACCCTAACTCTAACCCTAACCCTAACCATAACCATAACCCAAATACTAAACTTAACGCTTACCCTTACCCTAACCCTAACCCTCACCCTAATTCTGGCCTAACACTAACAATAACCCTAACCTTAACCCTAACCCTAACCCTAACCCTAACCCTCATGCTAATTCTGGCCTAACACTAAACCTAACCCAAATCCTAACCCTAACCCTAACTCTGCACTATCCTAAACCTAACCCTAACACTAACCTCAACCCTAACCCTCATTCTAACCCTAACCCTAAACCTAACACTAACTGTGGCCTATCCCTAACCTTAAACCTAACCCCTAACCCTAACCCTAACCCTAACCCTAACCCTAACTCTGGCCAATAGCTAAACCTAACCTGAAACCTAACCCTAACCCTCATTTTAACCCTAACCCTAACCCTCGTCCTACCCCAAACCCTAACCCTAACCCTCAACCGAACTCTAAGCTTAACCCAACCTCTAACTCTAACTCTGGCCAAACATGAACCCTAACTCTAAACCTAAACCTAACCCTAACCCTAAAACTAACCCTAACCCTAACCCTAAACGAAAACCCTCATTTTAAACTTAAACCTAATCCTCATCCTAACCCTAATCCTAAACCTAACCCTATCCTTAACCCTAACCCTAACCTTTAACCTAACACTCATTTTAACCCTAACCCTAACGCTAACCCTAAACCAAACCCTAACCCTAACTCTAACCCTATCCCTAACACTATCAACAACCTAACCCTAACCATAACCATAACCCAAATACTAACTTTAACCCTAACCCTAACCCTAACCCTAACCCTCAACCTAATTCTGGCCTAACACTAATCCTAACCCAAATCCTAACCATAACCCTAACCCTGGCCTATCCCTAAACCTGACCCTAACACTAACCTCAACCCTAACCCTCATTCTAACCCTAACTCGGGCCTAACCCTAACCCTAAACCTAACCTTAACCATAACCCTAACTCTAGGCCTACCACAAACTCTCATTTAAAACCCTAACCGTAACTCTAACCTTAACCCTAACCCTAACACTAACCATGGCCTATGCCTAACCCTAAACTTCACCCTAACCCTAAACCTAACCCTAACCCTAACGCTAACCTTGGCCTATACCTAACCCTACCCCAACCATCACCCTAAACCTAACCCTAACCTTAACCCTCACTCTGGCCTATCCCTAACCCGAACCCGAACCCTAACCCTAACCCAAACCATAACACTCATTCTAAACCTTACCCGAACCCTAACCCTAATCCTAAGAATAACCCTAAACCTAAACCTAACCCTAACCCTAGCATAATCCTAACCATAACCCGGTCCTTCACCCTAACTCTTGCCTATCCTGAACGCTAAATCTAACCGTAACCCTAACACTGACCCTAAATCTAAACCTAACTCTAACCCTAATACTAAGAAAACACTAAACCTAAACTAAAACCTAAACATAAACCTAAACATAAACATAAACCTAAACATAAACCTAACCCTGACCCTGACCATAACCATAACCCTAACACTAACCGTAGGCCTAATGATAGCCCTACTCCTAACTCTAAGCAAAACCCTGGTCGATCCGTCACCCTAACCCTAACCATCAACAAAAACGCTAACCCTAACTTTAACTGTAACGCTAACCCTCACCAAAATGCTAACCCTATCCCTTACCCTCATTCTAAACATAATCGTAACCCTAACCCTAAGCCTAAACCGAAGCCAAACACTAACCCTAAACCTAAACCTGACCCTAACCCTAAACCTAACCCTCATTTTAAACTTAAACCTAACCCTAACCCTAATACTCATCCTAAACCTAACCCTAACCCTAACCCTAAACCTACCCTAACCCTAACCCTAAACCTATACCTAACACTCACTTTAAACTTAAACCTAATCCTCATTATAATCCTAACCCTAACACTAACCCTAACCCTAAACCTCACCAAAAAGATAACCTTAACCCTAACCCTAACTGTAACACTAACACTAAATCTAACCAAAACCCTAATCTCATTCTAAACCTAAAGCTAATCCTAACCCTACTCTGGCCTATCCCTGACCCTAAACCTAACCAAAAACCTTAACCTACCCCTCATTTTAACCCTAACCCTAACCCTCATTCTAACACTAACAGTAACCCTAAACCAAAACCTAACCCTAACTCTAACCGTAACCCTAACCCATATTCTAAACTTAACCTTAACCTTAATCCTAACCCTAAAACTAAACCTAATCCTAGCCCAAACACTAAGAAAACACTAAACCTAAACCTAAACCTAAACATAAACATAAACATAAACATACACCTGACCCTAACCATACCCCTAACCCTAATGCTAACCCTAGGCCTAACGCTAGCCCTACTCCTAACTCTAAGCAAAACCCTGGCCAATCCCTGACACTATCCCCAACCAAAACCGTCACCAAAATGCTAACAATATCCCATACCCTCATTCTAAACATAATCCTAACCCTAATCCTAAGCCTAAACCTAAACCAAACAATAACCCTAAACCTGAACATAAACCTCATCCTAACCCTAATCCTAACCCTAACCCTAAAAATAACTCTAAACCTAACACTAAACCTAACCCTAACTCTAATCCTCATTCTAAACTTAATCCTAACCCTAAACCTAACTCTGGGCTATCCCTGAGAGTAAACCTATCCAAAACCCTTAACTGACCCCTCATTGTAACCTTAACCCTCATCCTAACCCTAACAGTAACCCTAAACCAAAACCTCACCCTAACTCTAACCCTAACCCTAACCCTAGCCCTAACCCTAACTCTGGAATAACCCTAACTCTAACCATAATCCTAAGCCTGACGCTTACCTTGGCCTTTTGCAAACCCTAAACCAAACCCTAACCCTAACGCTAACCATAAACCTAAAACTAACCCTAACCCTAAACCTCATACTAAACATCATACTAACCCTAACCCTTAACCCTAAACCTAACCCTAACACTCATCCTAACCCTAAACCTAAACCTACCCTAATCCTAACTCTAACCCTAAACCGAACCCTAACCTTAAACCTAACCCTAACCCTAACTCTGGTATAACCCTAACCCTAACCATAATCCTAACCTTGACCCTTACCCTGGCCTTTCGCTAACCCTGAACCTAACCCTAACCCTAACGCTAACCGTAAACCTAACACTAACCCTAGCCATAAACCTCATCCTAAACATCACACTAACCCTAAACACTAACCCTAAACCTAACCCTAACACTCACCTGAACCCTAACCCTAAACCTAACTCTGGCATAACCCTAATCCTAAACCTAACATTAACCGTATCCCTAACCCTAACACTCATTCTAAACCTAACCCTAACCCTAACCCTAATCCTAGCAATAAACCTAACCCTAAACCTAACCCTAACCCTAGCATAATTCTAACCATAACCCGGTCCCTCATCCTAACTCTTGCCTATCATGGACCCTAAATCTAACCCTAACCCTAACGCTTAAGCTAAACTTAACCTTAACCCCAACACTAACCCTAACCATAAACCTAACCCTAACCCTAAAACTAAGAAAACACTAAACATAAACATAAACCTAAACCGACACCTAAACATAAACATAAACCTAACCCTGAAACTAACCATAACCCTAGCCCTATTGCTAACCTAAGGCTAGCCCTACTCCTAACTCTAAGCAAAACCCTGGCCGATCCCTAACTCTAACACTAACCCTAAACCTAACCCTCATCCTAAACCTAACCCTAACTCTAACCCTAACCCTAACTCTAAACCTAACCCTTACGCTAACCCTAACCTTAACCCTAATCCTAACCCTAACCCTAACTCTAATTCTAACCCTCATCCTATATCTAACCCTAATCCTAACCCTAAACCTAACCCTTACCCTAACTCTGGCCTTAATCCTAAAACTAAAAATAACCCTAACCTTAACCCTAACACTAACCCTTACACTAACTCTAACCCTAACCATATCCCTCATTCTAAACCTAACCCTAACCCTAACTCAAAACATAACACTCACACTAACCCTAATTCTGGCCTAACCCTAACCCTAACCATAACCCTAACCCTGGCCTTTCCCTAACCCTAAACCGAACTCTAACTCTAATGCTAACCGTAACCTAACACTAACCCTAACCCTAAACCTCATCGTAAACATCACCCTAACCCTAACCCAAACCCTAACACCTAACCTTAAACCTAACCCTAACCCTAACCCTAATTTTAACACTAACTGTCATCCTAACCCTAACCCTAAAATTAATCCTAACCCTAACCCTAGTGTAATCCTAACCATTACCTAGACCCTAATCCTAACTCTAGCCTATCCTGAACCCTAAACCTAACCATAACCCTAACCCTCATCAAAACACTAACCCTAACCCTAATCCTAACCCTAACTCTCATTCTAACCCTAACCCTAACCCTAAACCTAACCCTCACCAAAACGCTAACACTAAAATTAACTGCACCCTAACCCTCACCAAAACGCTAACCCTAACCCTAACCCTAACCCAAACCTTAGTGTAATCCTAACCATAACCCGGAAACTCACCCTAAGTCTGGCATATCCTGAACCCTAAAACTAACCCGAACCCTAACCCTAACCCTAATCCTCATTCTAAACATAACACTAACCCTAAACCTAACCCTAAATCTCATCCAAAACCTAACCCTAAACCTAACCCTAACCCTAACCGTCATTCTAAACCTAACCCTAACCCTAATGCTAACCTTAACCCTAACACTAAATGTAGCTTAACCCCAAATCTGCCGGAGCCAGCCGGGCAGAGTCAAATGGTTCTTGAGTTGGGTGTGAGGATTAAAATTAATAAAATAAACACACAGCACACAGGAAACTTTTTAAAGTTCCAGACTCGATAGCCACAGCAAAAGGCAGGCTGCTTGCAGCAAGCAGTGACAGATGCAAGCCTCCATCTCTGCCTCCTCCTCTGCCTCCAGCATTCTGACCACTTTATTTTTTGAGTAGTTACTTTTAGCCAGTACAACATCTCAGAACAATAGGTTAATTTGCACAAGGAACCTGAGGAGAGGTGTAACCCTCACAAGCTATCCCTCCTGTTGTCACAAACAAAAGGAGATTGACTTGCAAGTTCTCCTCTGCCATTAGTAAAGGCCTCCTAAAAGCCATCTCTCCACCAAGATTTAAATATCAAAGCAGGCCGCTGAGTCATGGCTCCCGACATGTCAAACTTATTATATTTTTAAATTTTTGCCGTAACTTAAGAGTTATATAGCAGAAGATTGTGCCTGTCTTAGGTTGTTTCTCTCGAAAGGTATATATTTTTTATTCATGTCCCCATTTTGGGGTCAATATTGTTACATGAATTTTTATACACCCCAGAGAAACCTTACCCATCTCTGACTACCAACCTCTGCTAGGGTGGACACTGTGACATGATCTTGTGCAGATCAGCTCAGCTTTGACACACCAAAAGGACTTCAGGCAGATTTTAGTTGTCACTGATAGGAGTGCATCTCCTATTGCAAG
The DNA here is from genome assembly GCA_010120015.1 of Rhombomys opimus. Lineage (NCBI taxonomy): Eukaryota > Metazoa > Chordata > Mammalia > Rodentia > Muridae > Rhombomys > Rhombomys opimus. The sequence continues at coordinate 621,231 of REGO01000564.1, forward strand.
CCAAGTCCAAAGTAACACTGCAAAAGTGACTAGCAGGTGACTCCCTGTGTAAATTACCAAGTCTGAGAAACATTTAGAGGAACCATATTATAAGGCTGTCGAGCAAACAGAACCATTTGAAAGCTTAAGATCTCCAAGCAGCAAAACAAAAGGAGAATTTACATAGGCAGTTACAGGGCCTCCCAATAGTTCCTGAAGCAAGTCTGTTTTGCTCTGTTGAAAACCAGAGCCAGATTAAAGTTTCACAGTTAGTTATCTTTTGATTTTATTGAAGTTTGTAGCAAAACAGTCAAGTCCAGTTTATTATATAAGAGGTTTTTCTTCATGATGTCTTCTCCCAGGAGCAGAATGAAACAAAGGCAGGGTCAGGAGCTCAGGTCTAATGCAGCTTTTAAGTCTAGGTCAGGGCAGAGTTTAAGGTTGTCTACAGCGGGAACATCTTTCTGGGGAACAACTACAAACTGTACCAGCCTCTCTGGGATCCACCTGGCTCCCTCTGCGTCCTGTGGAAAAACACAAACATGCCCTCTTCCCCATATTAATACAGGGTCGGGGCCCTGCCACAATCCAGTAATTGGATCTTTCCATTTTACTTGGGCAAAATTATCTTTGGTATTAGGATGCCACAATCAATTAGCTGCAGAACGGCCTGTGTATCCACATTCAAAAAATTTAAAATAAAGAGAGCATGATTAATATTTGGGGATATGACTCCCTCCTTTTATATTTTTGCACTTGGTTTTTAAGAGATCCATGGGCTCGTTTTATAAGATTTTGGCCCTGGAAATTACATGGAATGCCTGTTTTATGACTTATATTAATGAAAGTTATACCAATTGCAGCAAGACACTTTAAGCAATGACTTATAACATGTTTGGTGGCTTCTCTGGTAATATTAAATTGTTTTCTTAAGCTCTTGCTATTTTGATGATGTAATGTATGAGAATTTTGAGCCAATTTTTGTTGAGTTAATCCAACCAAATGTGTGGCTAGATCTGCTAAATCATTTCTTAAAGTTAAAGGTCCAGGAAACCCTGAATGAGCTCTAATATGCCCTATGTAACAAGGCTGCACATGGCTCCAAATACTTTGCTGAATCTCTCTAAATAGATCTTGTATTTGTTTATTAGCTGTATTAACATATGTTACAGTCTCTAGCACTTGTAAAGCTTTAGCTCTATAATGGCTATCAGTATACAAGTTGAAAGAGGTAGAAGCCAAATTTTTAAAGACTGCAGCAGCAGCAACAGCTCCAGCTCGTAATTCTACAACTTGAGCTGAGGCTGGCAAGGTTTGCAAAACAAAAGTTTGTCCTAACCCCCACTTTAAACTTAAACCTAACCCTCATCCTAACCCTAATGCTAAACCAAACCGTAACCCTAACCCTAACCCTCACTCACCCTAAACCTCACCAAAAATCTAACCCTAACCCTAACCCTAACCCTCATTTTGACCCTAACCCAAACCCTCATTTTAACAATAACCATAACCATAACCTAACCCTAACTCTGGCCTAACCCTAACCCTAACCCTAGGCCTAACCATAACCCTTATCCTAACCCTAACATTAACACTAACCCTAACTTTGGCCTAACCCTAGCCCTAGCCCTAACCCTAACCCTAAACCTAACATTAAACCTAACCCTAATCCTCATTCTAAACCTAACTCTAACAATAAACCTAACTCTGGCCTATCCCTAACCCTAACCCTCACCCTTAACCTAACCCTCATTTTAACCCTAAGCCTAACCCTCATCCTAACCCTAACCCTAACCCTAAACAAAACTGTAACCCTAACAAAAACCCTAACCCTAACTCTAAACCTAAACCTGAGCCAAACACTAACCCTAAACCTAAACCTAAAACTGACCCTAACTCTAACCCTAACCCTAATGCTAAGCCTAACCGTAACCCTAACCCTAACCCTGGCCTATTCCTAACCCTTACCCTAAACCTAACCATCACCAAAACACTAACCCTAACCATATCTGTTACCCTAACCCTACACAAAACGGTTACCCAAACCTTAACCGTAACCTGAACCGTAACTCTAACTGTAACCATAACCCTAACCCTAACCTTAACTCTGGTCTAACCCTAACCTTAAACTTAACCCTAACCCTCATCCTAAACCTAAACCTAACCCTAACCCTAAACCTAACCCTAACCCTCATTAAAAACCTAACCCAAACCCTAACCCTTACTCTAACCCAAACACTAACCCTAACCCTAACCCTAACAATAACCTAACCCTAAACCTAACCCTATCTCTGGCCTAACCCTAACCCTAAACCTAATCCTATCCCTAACCCTAACCTTGGCCTATTCCTAACCTTAACCTTAACCGTAAAACTAACCCTAAAACTAAACCTAACCCTAAACCTAAACATCATCCTAACCCTAACACTAACCTGAACCCTAACCCTATTGCAACCCTAACCCTAAATCTAAACCTCATCAAAACGCTTATCCTAAAACTAACCCTAAACCTAACCCTAGCGTAATCCTAACCATAACACGGTCCTTTAACCTAACTCGGTCTTATCCTGAACCGTAACCATAACCCTAAGCCTAAACCTAAACCTAATCCTAAAAATAACCCTAACCCTCATTTTAAACTTAAACCTAACATTCATCCTAACCCTAACCCTTAACCAAACCCTAACCCTAACCCTAGCCTATCCCTAACCCTAACCCTAACCCTAAACCTCACCAAAAAGCTAACCCTAACCCTATCCTAACACTAACACTAACCCCAATATTAAACCTAACCCTAGTCCTCATTTTAAAACTAAACCTAAACCTAACCCTAACTCTGTCCTATCCCTAACCCTAACCCTTAACCTAACACTCATTTTAACCCTAACCCTAACCCTCATCCTAACCCTAACCCTAAACGAAACCCTAACCCTAAAATTAACCCTAACGCTAACCCAAACACTAACCCTAACTCTAACCCTAACCCTAACCCTAATGCTCACCATAACGCAAATACTAAACTTGACCTTTATCCTAACCCTGGGCTTAACCCTAACCCTAAACTGAACACTAACCCTGGCCTATCCCTAACACTAACCCTATACCTAAACACTAACCCGATACCTAAACTTAACCCTAAGCCTAACCCTAAACCTAACCCTCATCCTAAAACTAATTTTAACAATGACCCTAACCCTAACTCTAAACCGAACACTAACGCTAACCCTAACCCTAATCCTAACAATAACCCTAAATCTGAACCTAACCCTCATTCTATACCTAACCCTAATCCTAAACCCTAACCCTAACACTCATAGATACCTAACCCTAATTCTAACCCTAAACCTAACCCTAACTCTGGCCTTACCCTAAACCTAAACCTAACCCTAATCCTAACCCTAACCCTAACCTAACCCTAACCCTAACAATATCCTTAACACTAAACCTAACCCTATCCGTAAACCTCATTCTAAACCTAACCCTAACCCTAACCCTAACACTGGCCAAACCCTATCCCTAACCCTAATCCTAACCCTAACTCGAAACCTAACACTCACCCTAACCCTAACTCTGGCATGAACCTAACCCTAAACATAATCCTAACCCTAACCCTGGCCATTCCCTAACCCTAACCCTAACCCTAATGCTAACTGTAAACCTAACACTAACCCTAAACCTAAACCTCATTCTAAACATCACCCTATCCCTAACCCAAACCCTAAAACCTAAACTTAAACCTAAACCGAACCCTCATCCTAACCCTAAACCAAAATCTAACCCTAACCCAAATGCTAACCCAAACTCTGGCCTAACCCTAACCCTAAACCTAATGCTAACCCTAACCCTCATCCTAACCCTAACCCTAACACTAACCCTAACCTTAACCCTACCCCTAACACTTATTCTAAACCTAACCCTAACTCTAAACCTAACCCTCATTTTAACCCTAACCCTAAAACTCATTCTACCCCAAACCCTAACCCAAACATTAAACCAAATCCTAACCCTAACCCTAACCCTAACTCTGGCCTACCCCTGAACCTAAATCTAACCATAACCCTCATTTTAACCCTAAAACTAAACCTAAACCTAACCGTAAAAAAAAAACTTTAACCCTAACCCTAACCCTAACCACACCCTAACCCTCATCCTAACCCTAACCCTAATCCTAACCCTCATTCTAAACCTAACCTAACCCTAACCCTCATTTTAACCTTAAGCATAACCCTAACCCTAACCCTAAACCTAATCCTAACCTTCAACCTAACCCTAACTCTGGCTTCACCCATCACCCTAAACCTAAACCTAACCCTAACCCTAACCCTAGGCCTAACACTAACACCCATTTTAACCCTAACCCTAACCCTAACCCTTACCCTAACTCTAACCTGAACCCTAACTCTAACACTAACAATGGCCTATGCCTAACCCTAACCATAACCCCAACCCTGGCTTTTCCCTAACACTAAACCTAACCCTAACCCTAACGCTAACCATAAACCTAACACTAACCCTAAAAATAAACCTCATACTAAACATCACCCTAACCCTAACCCAAACCCTAACGCTTATCTTGACCCTAAACCTAAATCTAACCCTTACCCTAACACTAACCCAAACTCTGGCCTAAACCAAACCCCAACCCTAGTGCTAACACTAACTGTCATCCTAAACGTAACCCTAAAACTAATCCTAACAGTTACCCTAGTATAATCCTAAACATAACCTGGACCCAAATCCTAACTCTGGTCTATCCTGAACCCTAAACTAACAATAACCCTAACCATAACCATAACTCATCAAAAAACTAACCCTAAACGTAACCCTAACCATAACTCTAAGTCTCATCCTAACCATAATCCTAACCTAACACTAACTCTCATTATAACCCTAACCCTAAACCTAAACCTCATCCTAACCCTAACACTAACCATAACCCTAACCCTAACGATAGCATAATCACTAACCCTAACACTAAACCTAACCCTCACCAAAACGCTAACCCTAAAACTTACCCTAAACTAAACCCTAGTGTAATCCTAAACATAAACAGGACCCTAACCCTAACTCTGACCTATCCTGAACGCTAAACTTACCCTAAACCTAAAGCTAACCCTAACCATAACCCTAATCCTAAAACTAATCCTCATTTTAAACCTAACCCTAACCCTAACCCTTACCCAAACCCTAACCCTCATTATAAACTAAACCCTAACCCTAACTCTAACCTTAAACCTAACCCTAACCCTAACCCTAAATCTGGCCTAACCCTATCCCTAACCGTAACCCTAACTCTAACGCAATACCTAACACTCAACCTAACCCTAACTCTGCCCTAACCGTAACCCTAACCATAATCCTAATCCTAACCCTAACCCTGAACTTTCCCTAACCCTAAACCTAATATTAACCCTAATGCTAACCATAAACCTAACACTAAACCTAACCATAAACCTCATCCTAAACATCACCCTAACCCTAACCTAAACCCTAAAACCTAAACTTAAACCTAACCCTAACCCTCAATCTAACCCTAAACCTAAATCTAACCCTAACCCTAACCCTAATCCAAACTCTGGCCTAACCCAAACCCTAACCCTAATGCTAACACTAACTGTCATCCTAACCCTAACCCTAAAATTAATCCTAACCCTGACCCTACTGTAATCCTAAACATAACCTGGACCCAAATCCTAACTCTGGCCTATCCTGAACCCTAAACTAACCCTAACCCTAACGCTAAACCTCATTAAAACACTAACCCTAAATGTAACCCTAACCCTAACTCTAACTCTCATCCTAACCATAATCCTAACCCTAACACTAACCCTAAACCTAACCCTAACCCTACCCCTCATGCTAGCATATTCCTAACCATAACCCAGAACTAACTCTGGCCTAACCCTAAACCTAACCATAATCCTAGCCCTAAACCTAACCCTGGACTTTCCATAACCCTAAAACTAACACTAACCCTAATGCTAACCGTAAACCTAACCCTAACCCTAACCCTCCTCCTAAACCTAAACCTAACCCTAACCCTAACCCTCATCCTAACCCTAAACCTAACGGTAACCCTCATTCAAACCCTAACCCTAATCCTAACCGTAACCCGAACCCAAACCCAAAACCTCATTTTAACCCAACCCTAAAACTAACCTTAACCCTAACCCTAACCCTATCAAAACGTAACCCTAACCCTAACCCTAACCCTAATTCTAACTCTAACCCTAAACCTAAATCTCATCCTAACCCAAAACCTAACCATAACCCTAACTCTAAAACTAACCCTAACACTAACCCTAACCCTAACTCTAAACCTAAAGTTAACCCTAGGCCTAATGCTAGCCTTAACCGTAACCCCAAGCAATACCTTGGCCTATCCCTAACCCTAACCCAAACCCTAACCGTAACCGTCACTAAAACGATAACCCTAACCCTAATTGTAAACCTAACCCTCACTAAAACACTAACCCTAACCCTAACCCTAACTCTAACCATCATTCTAAACATAACCCTAACCCTAAATCTAACCCTAAACCTAACTTTCATCCTAAACCTAAACTTAACCCTAACCCTCACCCTAAACCTAACCCTAAACCTAACCCTCATTTTAAGCTTAAACCTAACCTTCATCCTAACCCTAACCCTAAACCTAACCCTAACCCTAACAATAACCCTAAAACTAAACCTAATCCTAAACGTAATCCTCATTCTAAACCTAACCCTAACCCTAAAACTAATTCTGGCCTATCCCTAAACCTAATCCTAACCCTAACCCTTATCCTAACCCTCCTTGTAAACCTAACCCTAACCCTCATCCTAACCCTAACCCTAAACCAAAACCTAACCCTAACTCTAACCCTAATACTAACCCTAACACTAACAATAAACCTAACACTAACCCAAACACTAACACTAATGGGAATGCTAACCCTAACCCTAACCATAACCATAATGCTAACCCTAACTCTGGCCTAATCATAACCCTAACCTTACCCTAACCCTAAACCTAAACCTAAACCTAAACCTAGGCCTAATACTAACCCTCATTTTAACTCTAACCCTAAACCAAACCATAACCCTAATCTTACCCTAACCGTAACACTCATCTGAACCCTAACCCTAACACTAACTCTAACCCTCATTCTAACCCTAACCCTAATCCTAACCCTCACCCTAACCCTAACCCTAACCTTCATTTTAACACTAACCATAACCTAAGCCTAACCCTAAACCTAACACTAACCCTCACCAAAACACTAACCCTAACCCTAACGCTAACCCTAACCCTAGAGTATTCCTAACCCTAACCCGGACCCTAACACTAACTCTGGCCTATCCTGAAACCTAACACTAACTCTAATCCTAACCCTAACCCTTACCCTAACCCTAACTCTAAACCTAACCCTAAACCTATAGAAACACTAAAACTAAACCTAACCCTAACCAAAATGCTAACTCTAAAATTTACACTAACCTTAACCCTAGTGTAATCCTAAGCATAATCTGGACCCTAAACCTAACTCTATCCTATCCAGAACCCTAAACCTAACCCTAACCCTAATATTAACCCTAACCCTACTCCTCATCCTAAACCTAACACTAAACCTAACGCTAAATCTAACCCTCATTTTAACCCTAACACTAAAGCTAACCCTAACCCTCATCCTAACCCTAACCCTAATTCTAACACTAACCCTAACCCTAACTCTAACCATAACCCTCATCAAACCCTAAGCCTAATCCTAACCCTAACCTAAACTAACCCTAAACCTAAACATAACCCTAAAACTAACCCTAACCCTCATTCTAACCCTAACCCTCATACTAAATAACCATAACCTTAACCCTAACCCGAACCCTAACCCTCATTAAACCCTAATCCTAAACCTCATCCTAACCCAAACCCTAACCTAAAACTAACCCTAAAACTAACCCTAACCCTCATCTAAACTCTAACAATATACCTAACCCTAACCCTCAACAAAAGGTTCACCCTAACCCTATCTCTAACCCTAACCCTCACCAAAACGATAACCATAACCATAACCATAACCATAACCCTAATCCTCATCCTAACCCTAAACCTAACTCTAACCCTCATTCTACACCTAACCCTAACCCTAACGCTCACCCTGGCCTATCCCTAAGCCTAACCCTAAACCTAACATTAACCCTAACCTTCACTTTAACAATAACCCTAACACTCATCCTAATCCTAACCCTAACCTGATCCCTAAATCTAACCCTAACACTAACTCTGGCCTTACCCTAACGCTAACCCTAACCCTAACGCTAACCCTAACCCTAACCCTAACCCTTATCCTAACCCTAACTCTAACCCTAACCCTAACCCTATTGAAACCCTAACTATAAACCTAACCCTCACCAAAACGCTAACCCTAAGCCTTACCTTATCCCTAAACATATGGTAATCTTAACGATAACCAGGACCCTAACCTGCCTATCCTGAACAGTAACCCTAACCCTAACCCTAATCCTAACCCTAACCTTAACTCTGGCCTAACCCTAACCTTAACCCTAACACTATCACTAACCCTAACCCTAAACCTAACCCTCACCAAAACGCTAACCCTAAAACTTACCCTAACCTAAACCCTAGTGTAATCCTAAACATAAACAGGACCCTAACCCTAACTCTGGCCTTTCCTGAACACTAAACTTACCCTAAACCTAAAGCTAACCCTAACCATAACCCTAATCCTAAAACTAATCCTCATTTTAAACCTAACCCTAACCCTAACCCTAAAACTTACCCTAAACTTAATGCTGGAGTAATCCTACCCATAAACAGGACCCTAACGCCAACTCTGGCGCATTCTGAACACTAACCCTAACCCTAAACCTAAAACTCATTTTTTTCCCTAAACCTAAACCTCATCCTAAACCTAACCTTAAACCTAACCCTAACCCTAACCCTGGCCTTATCCCTAACCCTAAGCCTAACACTAAACCTCATCCAAACGCTAACCCTAACTCTAACCCTAACACTGACCCTCATTTTAACCCTAACTCTACCCTCACCACAACACTAAACCTAACATACCCCTAACCCTAAACCAAACCCTAAATCTAACCCTAACCCTAACCTTAAAAATAAACCCTAAAACTAACCCTAACTCTGGCCTAACGCTAACCCTAACCCTAACCCTAATACTAAACCTAACCTAACTCTAAAACTAACCCTAACCCTAACCATAATCCTAACACTAACCCTAACCCTAACCCTATCAGTAAAACTAACCCTAACCCTCATCTTAACCCTAAACCTTACACTCATCCTAACTTTAAACCTAACCCAAACCCTAACCCTCATTCTAAACCTAACCCTAACCCTAATCCTAACCCTAACATCATCCTAACCCTAAAATTAAGCATAATCCTAACCGTAACCCTAACCCTAACTCTAACTCTAACCCTAACACTAACCCTCATCCTAGCCCTAACCCTAACCCTCATTCTAACCCTAAACCTAAACCAAACCCCAAACGAACCCTAACCCTCATTTTAACCCTAACCCTAAACCTCATCCTAACCCGAAACCTAACCCTAAGTTTAACCTAACCCTAACCCTAACTCTAAACCTGACCCTTAGCAAAATGCTAACCCTAACATTAACCTTAACACTAACCCTAGCGTAATTCTAACCCTAACCCTAACCATAAACATAACCCTAACCCTTTCCCTAACACTAACACTAACACTAACACTACAACTAACACCAACACTAACCCTAACTCTAACCCTAACCCTATTGAAACACTAACACAAAACCTAACCCTCACAAAAACACTAACCTTAAAACTTACCTTAATCTTAACCCTAGTGTGATCCTACCAATAAACAGGACGCTAATGGCCAAATAGCGTCACTCTGGCCAATCCTGAACATTAAACCTAACTCTTACCTTAACCCTAACCATACCCCTAACCCTCACCCTAACCGTAACCCTAACACTAATCCTAACCCTAACCATAACTATAACCATAACCCTAACCCTTGCCCTAACACTAACACTAACCCTAACTCTAACCCTAACCATATTGAAACACTAACACAAAACCGAACCCTCACCAAAACGCTAACCCTAAAACTTACCTTAATCTTAACCCTAGTGTGATCCTACCAATAAACAGGACCCAAACCCTAATTCTGGCCTATCCAGAACATTAAACCTAACTCTTACCCTAACCCTAACCCTACCCCTAATTCTCATCCTAACTGTAACCCTAACACTAATCCTAACCCTAAAACTAACCCTAACCATAACCCTAACCCTTGTCCTAACAGTAACACTAACACTAACCCTAAATGTAACCCTAACCCAAATCCAAACCCTAAGCCTAAAATTACCCTAACCTTAACCCTAACCACAACTCTAACCCCAAAATTGACCCTAACCCTAAAATGAACCCTAACCCTCATTCTAAACCTAACCTTCATCCTAAACCTCACCGTCATTATGACCTTAACCCTAACCCTAAACCTAACCCTCATTTTAACCCTAAAACTAACCCTCATCCTAACCCTACCACTACCCCTAAACCTCATACTAAACCTAACTCTGGCCTAAACCTAACACTTACCCTAACACTAACCTTAACTCTGCCCTAACTCTAACCCAAACCCTAAACCTAACCTAACACTAACCCTAACCTACCCTAACTGTAAACCTAACCGTAACCCCAACATTAACCCTAACACTAAACCTAAACCTCATCCTAACCCTAACCCTAACCCTAAACCTCACACTAACCCTAGCCCTAACCATAATCCTAACCCTAACCCTAGACCTAACCTAACGCTAACCCTAACACTAACACTAATCCTAACCCTAAATCTGGCCTAACCGTAAACCTAACCCTAAACTAACCCTAACCATCATCCTAACCCTAAACCTAACCCTAACCCTAACCCTCATTTTAACCCTAACCCTAAACTTCATCCTAACACTAAATCTAACCTAACTTTAACCCTAACCCTAACTCTAACCCTAACCCTAGTGCAATTCTAACCATAACCTGGACCTTAACCCTAACTCTGGCCTATCCTGAACCCTAACCCTAAACCTAAAATTAACCCTAACCCTAAGCCTAGCCCTAACCATAACACTAACTCTAACCCTATCCCTAACTCTATTGAAACACTAACTCTAAACCTAACCCTCACCAAAATACTAACCCTAAAATTTACCCTAACCTTAAAAATAGTATAATCCTACCCATAAACAGGAATCTAACCCTACCTCTGGCCTATGCTGAACAATAAACCTAACACTAAACCTAAACCTAACCCTAACTCTAACCCTAAAACTAACCCTCATTTTAACCCTAACCCTAAACCTAACCCTAACCCTCATACCAACCCTAACCCAAACCCTAACTCTAACTCTAAACCTCATGCTAATCCTAACCCTAATCCACACCCTAACCCTAAACATAACCATAACCACAACCCTAAAATAACCCTAACCCTAACCATAAAGCTAAACCTCATTTTAACCCTAACCCTAATTCTACCCCAAACCCTCATCCTTACCCTAACCCTAATACTAACCATAAACCTAACAGTAACTCTAACCCTAACCCTCATCCTAACGATAAACATAATCCTAACCATAAACCTAACCCTAACCCTTACACTCATCCTAAAACTAACCCTAACCCTAACCCTCATTCTAACCCTAACCCTAACCCTAACCTGAACACAAACCCTAACCCTCATTTTAACCTAAACCTTATCCTAACCCTAACCCTAGCCCTAACCCTAACCTAACCCTAACCCTAACCCTAACTCAAACCCTAACCCTCACTGAAAATCTAACCCTAACCCTAAAGATAACCCTATCCCTATCGTAATCCTAACCATAACCCGGACCCAATCACTAACTCTAGCCTATCCTGAACCCTAACCATAACCCTAACCCTGACCCTGAACTTGACCCTGACCCTAACCCTGACCCTAAACCTCACTCTAAACCTAAACCTAACCCTAAACCTAATCCTCATTTTAACCCTAACCCTAAACCTAAGTATAATCCTAACCGTAATCCTAAAACTAACTCTAACCCTAACCCTCATCCTAAACCTAAACCTAACCATAAACCTCATTCTAAACATAACCCTAACCCGAACCTGAAGCCTAACTCTCATTTTAACCCTAACACTAACCCTAAACCTCATCCTATCCCTAACCCTAACCCTCATCCAAACCCTAAACCTAACGTTAACCCTGACCTACATTTTAACCCTAACCCTAACAATACATCTAACCCTCATCCTAACCCTAACCCTAATCCTAACTGTAACCCTGGCCTATCCCGAAACCTAATCCTAATCCTAACCATAACCCTAACCCTAATGCTAACCCTAGGACTAACCCTAACCCTAACCCTAACACTAACCCTAACCATAACCCTAACCCTTGCCTATCCCTAACTGTAACCCTAACCCCATCCCTAAACCTAACTCTAACCCTAACCCTAACCTTAGCCCTAACCCTAACCCTAACCTTAGTCCTAGGACTAGCCATAGCCATAGCCTTAAACATAACCCTAACCCAAACCCTAGCCCTTACCCTAATCCTAAACCTAGCAATAACCATAACAATAACCCAAACCCTAACCTTAGCCCTAACCATAAGCCTAACCCTAACCCTAGCCCTAACCCTAACCCTGGCCCTAACCCTACCCTAGACCTAGCCCTAACCCTAAACCTAACCCTAGTCATAACCCTAAACCTAACTCTAGCACTAAACCTGACCATAGACCTAGCCATAACCCTAACCCTAACCCTGCCCTTGACCTAGACCTAACCCTAACCCTAGACTAGCCTTAGCCCTAACCCTTACCCTAACCCTAACCCTAAGCCAAAACCTAACACTAACCCTAATCCTAAACCTAGCCCTAGCTCTAGTCCTAACCCTAGCCCTATTCATAACCCTAGCTCTGACCCTAACCCTACCCTAGACCCACCCCTAACTCCAAACCTAACCCTAGTCATAACCCGAACCCTAACAGTAACCCTAGCACTAAACCTAACCCTAGCCCTAACCCTATCCTTAACCCTAAACCTAGCACTAAACCTAACCCTAAACCTAGCCCTTAACCTAACTCTAACCCAAACCCTAGCCCTACCCCTATTCATAGCCCTAGCTCTAACCCTAACCCTAACCCTAACCGTAGCCCTAGCCCTAGCCGTAAACCTAACCCTACCCCCAACCCTAACCCAAACCCTAACCCTAAACCTAATCCTAAACCTAGCCATAATGCTAACTCTATCCCTAACCTCAACCCTAGCCTAGCCCTAACCCTAACCCTAACCCTAACCCCTAGCACTAGCCCTAGCCCTAGCACTAACCATAACCCTAACCCGAACCCTAAGCCTAGCCATAACCCTAACCCTAACCCTAACCCCTAGCACTAGCCCTAGCCCTAGCACTAACCATAACCCTAACCCGAACCCTAGCCCTGACCATAACCCTCACCCGAAACCTAACCCTAGCCCCATCCCTAGCCATAACACTAAACCTAACCCTAACAGTAGCCCTAACCCTAACCATAGCCATAGCCATAGCCCTACCCTAATGCTAACCCTAACCCTAACGCTAACCCTAACCCTAACCCTAACCCTAACCCTAAACGTAGCCCTAAACCTAACCCTAACAATAGCCCTAACACTAACCCTAACCCTAGCCCTAACCATAACCCTACCACTATCCCTACCCCTACCCTTACCCCTACCCCTACCCCTACCCCTACCCCTAACCCTAACCCTAACCCTAAGGCTAACGCTAGGCCTAACTCTAACCCTAACCCTTACCCTAACCATAACCCTAACACTAACCCTAGCCCTAACCCTAACCATAACCCTAACCATAGACCTAGCCTTAAACCTAGCCCTATCCCTAGCCTGAACCCTAACCCTAACCCTAACTTTGGCCGGAGCCCTTGCCTTAGCCCGATTCATAGCCCTAGCTCTAAACCTAACCCTAACCCTAACTCTAGTCCTAGCTCTAACCCAAACCCTAGCCCTAATCTTACCCTACACATAACCCTAGCCCTAAACCTAACCCTAATCCTAACACTAATCCTAACCCTAGCCCTTACCCTAACCCTAACCCTAAACATAGCCCCAGCCCTAACCCTAGCAATAACCCTATTCATAGCCGTAGCTCTAACCCTATCCCTACCCTAGACCTAGCCCTTACCCTAAACTTAACCCTAGCCCTAACAGTAACCCTAACCCTAGCACTAAACCTAACCATATACCTAGCCTTAACCCTAACCCTAACCCCAAACTAGCCCTAGCCCTACCCCTACCCCTAACCGTGGCCATAGCCCTAGCTCTAACCAAAAACCTAGCCCTAATCTTGCCCAACCCATAACCCTAGCACTAACCCTAACCCTGATCCTAACACTAACCCTAACCCTAGCTTTTACCCTAAGCATAACCCTAACCCTAACCCTAAACAGCCATAGCACTAGCCGTAGCCTTAGACTCATATGTGTCAACCAATCAACAGGAACACTGAAAAGTGATATTAGCTTACAGGTTTCCTGTAAGCTAATTGTGCGGACGACACATATGAATTTCAGTTTACAACGCTGTGCATTGAATTGCTGTTCTTTTGTTGGAAACTTGTTTCTGTGCTGTACAGTGTGAGATATCACTATTCAGTTTTTCTGTATTCATAATTGAGCGAGTGACACACATGTGAATTAGTTTACAAAGTTGTGCTTTGCGTTTCTGTTCTTTCGTTGCAAACTTGTATCTGTGCTGTAGAATGCGATATATCACTTTTCAGTTTTCCTGTAAATGTAATTGTGCGGGCGACACATATGTGTTTTAGTTTACAACGTTGTGCTACTTTGTATTTCTGTTCTTTTGTTAGAAACTGTTTTCTGTGCTGTAGAGTGCGATACAATACTTTTCAGTTTTCTTGTATTACTAATTGAGCGAGCGACACATATGTAAATTAGTTTACAAATTTGTGCTTGGAGTTTCTGATCTTTCCTTGGAAACTTGTTTCTGTGCTGAAGACTGCGATATATTACTTCTCAGTTTTCCTGTATTCCTACTTGAGCAAGCAACACATATGTGATTTAGTTTACAAATTTGTGCTTTGCGTTTCTGTTCTTTCCTTGGAAACTTGTGTCTGTGCTCTAGAGTGTGATATATCACTTTTCAGTTTTCCTGTATTTTTAATTGAACGAGCGACACACATGTGATTTAGTTTACAATGTAGTGCTTTGCCTTTCTGTTCTTTCCTAGGAAACTTGTTTCTGTGCTGTACAGTGCGAGATATCACTTTTCAGTTTTCCTGTATTCCTAATTGAGCGAGCAACACATATGTGATTTAGTTCACAAAGATGTGCTTTGCATTTCTGTTCTTTTGTTGGAAACATGTTTCTGTGCTGTATAGTGTGATACATCACTTTTCAGTTTTCCTGTAAATGTAATTGTGGGGGCGACACATATGTGTTTTAGTTTACAACGTTGTGCTTTGTGTTTCTGTTCTTTTGTTA